>CM034152.1:535467935-536067935 GCA_019776745.2 Taxus chinensis
AAACAGAGTACCACCATACCTTCAAAGGACAAAATGTCTCCATCTCTCGAACTTCTTACTGTGTTCTAAAACCTTCATCAAAGGTACCACTCAAAATTTTTGAAAAATGGACTTGAAAAATGAGGGGGACATTGGGGTTGCCAATCGTTTGGCTCTTTTTGATGGTTGGTTTGGAACAAAGAAGAAACAAGGGAAAGGAAGATTCAGAACTACAAAAAACTACGAAGAGCCCAATGCCTTATCCATTGGGAAAATAGAGTCAAAGGAAAATAAATACAGAAGGACAACACAATGATAAAGGGAAAAGAACCAAACCCAAAAAGGAAAGACCCAAAAAATAAACACAAAATGAGAACGACGAAAAATAACACATATAGATATATACAGGATGCCTAATCACTAGGACTTGAACATATCACAAATATGCCCACTATAAGGAAGTGGAGAGAAGATCCATCCATATAAATCCAAGTAGAAAGAGTTTTCTTAGCAAATTTTCTAATTTTAAAAAGGACCAAGCATAAGAGAAATCAAACTTACCTGGCTTCCTGGAGGTTTCATTCTTTTGTCCCACAATTTAGAACAATGTCTCAAAACTTGAAACTATTAGGTCTAGCTTTCTGTGCACCCCAAATCTTTCATTTAAGTTTATGAGATGGGAAAATTTCTATCAAAAAAAAATACAATCCTATTTCATATCGCTTCTGGAGGACACATGATTCCTTTGTCCAAGGGACTGGTGAAACTTGAGTCTCCATAGCATTCATCAATGCAAGGCTTGAATTCCCACTTTATGGTTAGTTTAGCTTAACACCATACACCACTTGAAATGGAGACATACCAATTTATCTTTGGGTGTAATTCCCTCTTCCCCGGGAGAGCGTAATCGAGTTTAATGTTCTAGCCTCTGAAGTCATGACAAGCTTTTCCAATGATGGTACCATTTTTTATTTATTGATTATACTTTTCCATTCCCTCGAGGATAAAATCTAAAGCATGAGCATGGGAAATTCCATAAACATAGGAAAAGCCATCATCTTAGAAGAAGAAAATTTTGAATCATTTATTGTCACAATAGTCTTCATACCCCAAACTTTACAAGATGTTCTCTTTGAGAAATTACACACCACCTCAGAAGTAGTGCTTTGACTGGAATAGCCTTTACTCTCTTTGTGAAGTAAATCTGTAGCAGTTAGTACGTGGGTATCCTACCAATGGAGAGGTGGATTAAGAGTTCCAATGAAATCCAATCCCCCACTATTGAAAACGGCTCATTAATCACTACTTGTTTAGTTGTTAAGCACCAACTTAGGTCCCAACAAAATTTTGATAGGGCTTCACACTTACCCTTTACCCATTTTGATGCATTCTATGAATCCTGTGGAACAATAGTTACCCTAACAACGGATTTATGAGTGTGAAAGTAGAAGAGAAATCCCTTTCAAAAAGCCTGATCTTGAAAATCGAAAATAACTTCTTCTGTTCTCTTTGGTCCACACATTAAGGAATCTCTCCATCATGCCTAGCTTGACTAAAGCATTTTCCCATAATACCTAATGTGACATACCTATCTTAATACTATATTTTCCTGGCAATCAATTTGGATGGAAAATCCCCATAAGTCATCAAATGTGCAATACAACACACCACATTGGTTTAATTGAGGAGAGGAAAAACAGAAATGCAATTGGTTTTGTTTGGAAAATGCATACAGCAGCTCCTTCAACAATAAATCTCACATAACCTTTAAACCCTGGACTAGCCTTGGTTGCTTGATATCAAGGGTCATATTATTGGACTTTTGCTACCCAATTTCCTCTGTAGTTCCAACTCCGTTGTGTACGAAAGACTTTGATGGTTGCAATCAGTGTACACAGACAACAAGTGAAATTCATAATATAAAAACTTAAATTTACTGAATTTTGACCACTACAAAAGCATATTTCCTCCCATCAGAGCATTTTTCATTCAATCACTTCATGAGTTTTAAGACATATCTCATGTATGCAATTGGAATTGTCAGATCCTTATAATGTCTGTCGCTCAGAGTAGGGAACAAAACCAAGGCCTCTCCTACCTAGCAATGATGATAACAATCCTGCTTAACTCAGGACATGCAAGATGGGATCTTAGGGCAGGGCTTTTATTTGATACCTTCCTAATAGACACCACCCCCCAACTTTCACTTCTATCCTAAATCAATTAATTTCCCTTCCTCATCTTCCCCACAAAATACACTTCTAATTAATCAAATATATTTTTGGGGGGGGGGGGGATTAATTATCCATTTCCAAAATCAAAAATAATCAATCCTCACACCTGTCCTTATTCTCCACATTATTCTCCATTTTTTTCCACTATTGAATTATCAAATTCAATATCAAAACCTCAACCCCACCATTCGTGATCCCCACGCCCCTACAAATCCTCCACACTATATCTATGAATTAAAAATATATTCAATCCCTCACCCATTCTTCGTGGCCCCCACTACACCTAATATTGCCCACATTTTCAAACTATAAACTAATCTTGCCCACATTTCAAAAACCATCCGTCCACATAATCTTGCCCACATTTTCAAACCTACCCACTTATCTTGACACATTCAAACCCATGGATTACTTAAAATTAATTAAGCTAATCACTCCCTAAGGCTTATATAAAATACGAAACCTTACCCCTCCCCTATAAGGACACGGCGAATAAGCTTTCATTGCATATCTAAGTTCTTGGCCATCCTTTGAGCACGAACATCATTTTTGCCCTCGTCCTTTAATGCCAACACTAGCCTCATACTAGTTTTCCCATCCAGTTTGCAAAGTAAGAGGATCGTTGTTGCAGGAAGGTCTTGCTCCGTCTTGAAGAAAAGCACCTAATATCACAACTCAGGTTACAATCCAAGTTTCCTAGCCCATTCTGAGGTGTCTACGGAACACAAAGGAGGAGGTAGGTATGATATTGGCTTTACTTCCTTGTTGTAGTGTATTTTTTTAGCTTTAATTTCTGGCACGCGCGGTGTACTTCGAATGTGACCTACTTTATCAATAATTAGTGGTGTTGATCTGTTCTTTGTTTATTATGGTTTATTATTATTTCCTTTTCTGTTCCTTTTGTCTTCTTGGTTAACCTCACGCTTGGGTAGTGGTTTTTGTTGTGTGGTGGTTTTGTGGTTGTATCTACAGGGTTATAGCAACAATGAAAATTATGCAGCTCATCCGTCTTTGTGCATTCCTCGGTGCTTAGTGTTTTTTTGTAGTCTAATGTTGCCATTCACTCGTACGTAATCTATAGAAAAACACAAGCAATTAATCATTAGTTATCTCTTAGTGTCATGGGACCCCCCAGCTCCGGAAAATATATTATTTATTTCCTTTTGCTCAAATAATGCTTTGTGGAAGTTATCAAGTTATTTATTTTTTCTTCTTTTATTTTAGTCAATATTTATGATCTAATCTTTCTTCTTGTTATTGTTATTTTTTAACTTTGTGCACCAATTTTAGCTCTTAGTGAGTACATGAGTCAAAAAATAAAAAAAAAAAACCAGCTCCTGGGGACGTTTTCCACGTTCAAAATTTCCATTCAAAAAAGAGCGTGTTCTGTTATAGCACAGCATTCCGGAAGCCATAACTTTTATCCCGAATTCGGAATGACTTCATTTTTTTTTTTAACGGAAAGGTGATTGAAAAGATATATGCAATGAAAAAACTATTTTTAGATTTAGACTTACAGAAAAAATTTGTTTCATTTCTTTATAACACATTATCTTTTTAACAAACAACAACAAATTATAGTTTTATTTATTTATTATTTTTAAATTTTATTCATGGTGAAAATCTCACACGTATGACTATTCCTCGCACTTCAAAAGTTGCTCTTGGAAATCAGAACGGAGGCCACTCGAGCTCTGGAAAAACCATTTTTATTTTTAAATTTTTTGCACTTACATTTAATTTTCACGACAACACTCTAGATAAGTTTTCAGCCGCTTTTTCATCGCGCTTTTTTCTTTTTGTTGAAATAATCATTATCGCTTATTCGCAATCATGATTAAATTGCAATAATGATTAACATTTAAAAAAAAAATCGAAAACAGGAAAATCAGCAAACTATTTCCTTGTATCCGCGTATGCTCTTTTCTTGTGCTGTCGACGATCTGGAAAATCAGAAAATGGTACATTTTTTTTAGTTTCTGGTTCTAAAAGTGCAGGCCCTCTGCTTTGTTTCCAACTGTCATTTTAATTAATTATTTCCTTGTCAAATTTTTGTAGTTTTTTTTAATATTGTTGGTCGTTGGTTGTGTATGCTCTTTTCCTGCGCCTTTGTCGGCGATCTGGAACATAAAAAAACAACCACGACACTTTTCTAACATTTCATTTGCCGGATAACTACTAATTTGATTTCTGTAGCACCACATTATGGAAATTGTCAAAAACAAAACAACAAAAATCCCGCAAAAAAATATAACCATTCAAAAGACAATTGCTGAAACCAAACAAAAACAAAAAGTCCGCTCAGGGTACGCAATATTTCTGATAGTGATTTATTTAAAATTGGAAAGAAACCCAAGTTAATCACTTTATCAGATTGTTTTAGCACGAGACAAGGTGGATTCATCACCACCAAAGCATAACCGGGGTGCCGTGGACCTTGACACCACGCACCAACAACATTTGCATCTGCATTGCACTTTGAGACTAACGTCATCACAGCGTTCGGTATTACTAGCCACGCTCTTCACTACAGGTAATGCTGTCGATGCAGTGTGCATGCGAGTCACGCCCTAAATATCTATAACAACGAACCTGGGCTCGTCCCTTGTAAATCTGGGAGTTATAAGGGACACCTACACATTCATCCCTCCATCACCTTCCACCTTTTCACAAAAACCATGTTCTGGACGTGGTTGTGATTCCTCAAAACACGGAAAGTAAGAATTGGTGAGTTTCCTCCAGTGCTCTAAGGGTTACCCTACCGTTCTGTTCCCCGTAAAGAATTAGGTATATCAGGATAGGGTATATCGGAGGACGCTCTTTTGGCGAGTAATAAGAGCCTGTCATCCACCATTTCACAAACAGACTTGTATGATGGCACAAGTTGAAACACTGATCATTCCTGAAGAAGGTACCTCATAGCCAAAACAATTGAATCCCCTGACTGTTTGCTGTTTGAAAACACACTAGTTTAGCATTATTTTTTTATCATAAAAATTGGCTGATATAATGTGTCATTGTAAACGTTCAGACACTAGTTTGTGTGTTACACAAAAAAATCAGTTCTCGACCAATTCAATACCAAGTGGAAAAAACATACCAACCAATCTCCAACAACAGATCGAAACCTCCTCACACAGTTTCAGTAGCTTACCTCATCCAACAATACATTTGTCATAAATTGGGGCATCGGCGATATCCAATTGATATTGGTGAATGCAGTCTATCCCATATTGTCATGTCCAAAACAGCATCCATAGCTTGTTTCCAGTATATCAAAATAATATTGGGGGAACTTGTGGGAGTTCACTCATTATTCTACCACCATACTTTACTCCAAATCATCGCCAACACAAATCCTTTCCTAACCATATATGATTAACCTATTCAGTTACTTCACTGTCAATAGTCCAGAGCTTATTTAATTCAAATCGACACAACGTGCAACAAATCGTTAATAACTCGTCTCGAGTTACAATTCATCATCATATGAGATAATTGTTTGAGTGACTCTCCTTATCAGTCATCACAAGCTCTTCCGATTAAATCCAAAGTAATCAAAGTCATAATGTATTCCACGCGCAGTCGCCATCGTGAAATGAATTGCGAAGAAGTCACACAACCAGGACTCACCAATGAAAAGAACAAGAAAAGGTCAAGAGGTGTGATAGTAGAACAAAACAAAAAATGAACTATCTGTTACGCTCATAGCATGGGAGCAAACACCCCTGACTTCGGGGACCAAAAATTAAACCAACTATTGAAAAATGGTGAATCTAGTTATCACAATGAAATACCAAAAAATCCAAATGGTTCTTCGGCGAAGAATATTCATAAAATCAGAGCTTTAACAAGAAAACTGAGGAACCACGATAGAGCTGGAAAGATTTAAAAGACTCAATCAGATTCTAATAATCGCGACATGTTGATAACGTCCCCGCTTCTCCATTTGCACAAGAATGAAACTTAGAAAGAAAACATTCCGGGACTGCAAAACATCCCGAAACAATTCTAACTTTTGAAAGAATTGTGGTCCTATCCATGGGATACAGAAAGATCAAGATTACCATTTCCGCCCATCCTTTGAAATCCCTAAGTTTGATAAATACAAAGCAAAGGTGACCCCCGTGAACATGTCAAGGAATTTACATGCATGTCAGGAGTTGCCTATCGAGAAACGTACCCCCGTTTATGATTAGTCCCCCAAAGTTTAGAGGACAAGCTTTAGACTGGTTTTTCCATCTACCCAAACGGGTCTCACGACATTTGCAGAATTATCAGAGAAATTTGTCATTGAATCATTGTCTATAACCTAGATCCGAGATAACCATGCTTGATCTCGGCCACACATAGGCAAAGGGCCAAACGAAATTTTGCTCCTTTTACAACGTTGGCACTGGAATTGCCAAGCTGAGTTCCCTCCTGCTCAGTACTGAAGAAACAATAGTAGCATTTTTGTCCCTAATCTCAAGGCCGAATTCCAATTTATCATTACCACAGCACCTTGCATTGTTCGAAAGTTTTGAAGAAAGTCATGAAAAGGGGACCAAATCGGAAAAAAGCCATCATTTCTAAGGGCTTACTTAAAGCACCCTTAGAGACCAACCTTATCGGGACACTCCTGCAGAACCCAGGACAAATCTAAATTCTTAACCGGAATCAAACTATCATCCACGATGGTGTTATGATTCTCGCATGTTCCGGAAATGTCCAAAACCCATCCACCACCACGTTAAAAATCTCAAACAACCAATCTAGTATCCTAGAAAGGAATTCCTTCTCGGGATCGCGAAGAGAGTTCCACTCCTCTGGAGAAATTCTATCTCGTGTTTTCGTCAAGTTGGCAATGTACTATGATTACAATCCATTGTCAGAGATCCTTCGAAGAAAGGACAACCTAAACCAAATGGTATAAAGACAGCGAATATTGTGATTACCATCGCATAAAAGGGCATCCCCAGATCGATGCATGCAACTCCGCCCTTACGTCCAAGACTGATGAACGTGGAGACATAGAAGTCGAAAAAAATAATTCTGAGAAAAAACACCTAATGAAAAATTCACATGTTCAAAAATCATTCCTAACCATGATACAAAATTCAAAGATAAGGGTCCAATCTCAAGCAAGTCGAGTATGCTCAGTCATCTCGACCATAGATTATGACCAAGGACTTAAGTGGCAACTATAAAGATCAGACTGACGCCAACGACCCCACTCGCCAGAAAAAAATATGGGTCCCTCAACAAAAAAATCTGCCACTTCGTTCCCAGAATCACCTCCTTAATCCACATCTAATTCCGCTGCCAATGCCTTCTCACAAACCTATGCGCATTTAATATTGTCAAAAAAAGTAGAGAAGGAATCCCCCGCACAAATTTCAAATGGAACTACTTAATTCTATCCCGCACTACAACGCATCCATGCAACCATTGAAAATGCTGTGTCCCGGAGGAACTCAATTCACAACATGTCCAGGCTTTTAATTGCACATCTTACAGGTCCCCATCCTATTTTCTCTTTTGGTCCCGATACATGCTTAATCCCAACTCTCCTAATCTCAGTATCTTATACGTCGAGGGTTATGTAACTCATCGTAAAATCAAGCGGGCCTTAAAGCGACAAACGGAATACATTAAATATTTGTTCTATAAAAACTTTTACGTTGTATAGGTACACTGAAAAGGATTTGCAAAAACAATATCAGTAACCATTCGTGGGTCTATGATAATCGCGAAAGAAATTCTGAAGGCACAATCACGTTGCCTCTCCAAGTTGGACCCATCACCTTGACACGATTTGTCATGTGGTAAGCTGTCGAAGTAACTATAACATTCTTGTCGGCCGACCATGGATTCATTGCAATGAAAGCCGTCCCATACATTCCACCAATGCATAGTTTCCTCATTTGGACAAACAACAAGGGGAGGAATAGAATTTACATTAGGTAGATCCCCAACATTTTGAGATTGTAGATCTCGAAGGACGGTTCGACCATGATAACTATTGTCATCCACAGATAAATAGCTTACCCTCGGATAATCCCTAATGAAACACGCATTATCCTGATACATCCTAACAATACATCGAAACCATTCATCTCATAACCAAAACAATCTTCCAATCATATCATCGCTAGTCAACCACCTTCCACCAAGTCTCTTCCCACTAATCAATCATCTTCTTCCACTCTCAAGCTTCTTCTTTCCGCAACTTTTCTTCCACCACAACACCTTCTTCTTCACCTAGCCAATCTTCTTCATCCAACCACACCTCTCTATTAAGATACCTCCTCCGGTGGAATATCCCAACCTTCATTCCGTCAATCCACCCCCTCTGCTTTATAACCCATTTTCTCATCTTTTATACTACCAATCTAAATTTCCCCACACATGAGGTATATTGGTCCCCCATCTCACACATTAACATCATTGACACGGGATGGGTGAATATCAATTTCAAAGATGGCAGAATCTTTTACTCCCAAATCCCCACATAGCTATGGAAACCTAACGCTCCAATCTGGAAAATCCAATCCCAATTTACCAAATGGGTCAAGTCAGTTGGAAAAAAGTTTGGTCATCTTGACAACCGCAATTATCCAAGTTCTTCAGGATCTTGTGATATAAGACGGACTTGCTCCATGTTATGAGTTCCCCTCAATTTACCAAAGCCGCCGAATAATGAAAAACATGCGATGGAGGGTAAAAGGACGGTCCAATGAAACAAGGTCCGTTTATAGACCTCTAAATTGCAAAAACTCACGGTAACTGGCTAGGTTTCAAGGTTGTTTGAGTGTCGATCCCATAAGTAATTTCGAGTCCAATCGATGGAACCGAGTTTTGATAATGAAAATTAGCTCTCATGTGTAGTCTTTTGAAGACCTCAGCTGAACACATCTGCCTTTGAACCATTTTTATATAATGTCATCAATGTTGTGAGCCTACACATCCGGAAGTCTTTCATAGACCATGGGCCAACCAATCTATGTAGCCATGGAATGTTCCAAAATGATGAAGCCATCAAGAGAATTTCCTTGGAAACTCATGACCCAATACTACTTCAGACCATAGAAAGGGATTTGAAATCCAATCTAAATGCCTGTCGGCCTATTTTGGCAAAGAGATAAAATATTCAGATCCTTCCCCGTTCAGAAAATTTGGATAAAAGCGGTCACACCCCCAAAACAGAGGATTTCCCATAGTCAAAAACCGCACCCACCACCTATCCAGATAAGATGTCAAAATTCCAACAAACACCGGGACACTGATGACTACATTCAACCAGTAGCATCGTCTCTGAAAAAGGATACATTCTAAATGTTGTAGAAGAAACAAAAAGACATACACCATTGGCACCATTAAACAACCAAAAACTTTACAACTTGGCTTAGTTTGTCTGACCAAGAATGCATTGGAATTTACAACACTCCTTATTGAATTCCAAAGTAATTTTAACGACGTATAAGGGACATTCCAGGCCTAGACCCTAATTTGTATACACCATCTTTGTGGTACATCAGATGCAAAAACGACGTAAATGCACATCCCCACGTTGCATTACTTGTTAAAGTCGAACTCGAGAAGAAACTCTGGAAGCTGACTCATTAAACATATTGATTATTCGCTGATGGATATCTAACATAGTTCTTGTCGCCAAGCAAAGAAAAAACTACTGGCATCAGAATATGAAGAGTTCGGGACGTCAACAAGGATTGTCCCCAAGATGACTTTCCTTGCCAACTTAGAGACCTGATGTGATTCTAGGAGGGCCATGCCATGCTCTCCTTCATGGAGGCATTCTCTGGCACAATCACCACGTTATGCTGCAAGGAGATCAAAATAAAATGGCCATTTACTACACCATGGGGCACCTTTGTTATAAGGTCATTGCCTTTCGGATTGAAAAATGCTGGTGCTACCTATAACGAGCAATGTGTTCTCTTCCTTGACATGTTACATGATATAATGGGACGAGTAGGTTGATGATATATAGCAAAATCTTAAGAAACCACCAAATAGGGCATCCCGTGTTGGTTTGAGACAACATTTTGAGTTAGGAAATTACGTGAGGTATAGGTTCGCTTACCTAAAGCAATGGAGTGTGGAGTAACCTTGGTAAATTCATAGGGTTTATGTCTCACGAGAGGCATGAGCGGATCCTCCCCCAAAGTCAAATCCATTATGGAAAATGCCTCCTCCTCAAACCTAAAAGAATTACGTAGTCTGGGAAAGATACAATCTATTCGGCGTTTCTAATCACAGTTGGTGGAAAGTGCCATAATTTAATCGTTACCAAGAAAGAGGACACACTTTCATGGAACCATGAGTGCCAAGATTTTGCTACGTTAAAAGAATACTCTCTAGTCTCAGCACTTGTTCTTATGTCACAGTTGCCGATAAACCTATGGTGCTTTACCATCTGCCACTGAATGCCCTAGGAGCTCTTATAAAACATAACATCAGGACAACTGGAAAAGGTTGATATATCTTAGTCGAACACTTATTGAGCACGAAATACGTTTTCCCAAATCGCAAAGTCTGCTCGCAGTGGCCTTTGCATAATAAGTTACGTCATTTACTTGCTCAATCACACAAACTAAGTTGATTGCCAAAATTGATCTCTCCAGTATTGTGTCCCAGACCCTTCTCACGGGAAAGAATGTTTAGTTGGGTTGTATTACGTATGAATTTCGATGTCGGTTTGTTCGCACAAAGCAATTAAGGACAAGCCCTTGCCGACCCCAACTTGCCGAAGGCACCCCTCTTCCTGGCACAGACCACTCAGTGTTATTTTCCGATGAAAGATATCTCCTCGACCATCACGCCAGTTGGACTCTATTTTTTGAGGATCTGTAATCTCATGGCCTCAGGGGCTGGTTTATTTGCTGATCACACTGCGGAACATTGTTATCCCCAAATCATTTCGCTTAGCATTCCCATTGTACCAACAACTAGGCCAGAATATTGAGAGCTCTTGTGCCGGGTTTAAAAATGGCTCTATCTGGAATCTTAAGCATAGCTGTCTTGGTGTTTGATTCTTTATTTATAATCAAGCAAGTTACTGATGAAATACCAGGTCAAGGTTGAATGAAAAAATTATCCCATATAAACGCAGGTGGCTAGTCTTCGAAGCTATTTTCGCATTAATTAGCTGTGATTCTAAATTCCCAGAAGGAATTCGTATATAATATGCGATGCTATGGAACCATTGGGTCCCTATTAGAACTCAAATCTAGTCAACACCAGGCACATTTTCTCGTTGAAACATCTCTTCAGCCGTGCCTATGATCTTCCTGAAAAACACTATGGTATGTGAGACGTGGGTCCGACTAACCCTTGGTACCACGATCTATACCTTCATTCGGGATTAAAATGTTCCTACCGACATGAAACCATGCTAAACGTTGCTTAGCACCACGTGTTCTGTTACCACCATTTAGCAGAAAAAAATCGTTATAAAGCTGGATTGATGCACCCTACTCCGAGTTGTCTTAATCCGGAAGATCTTCGAGTGTCTTAGCTGAAGTCCTCTTTTGGCTATCTGTGGAGGCCACATGAATGGTATGCCTTAGCCAACAGAAAACTCTGCGAGTTGGATTGTGGCCCCCGTTGGCAAGTGACGTGTCATTTTGCAAACATTGTCACAGTCAAAGCAGGAATCTTATCCACGCACCTTCCCGGGCATTACAATCATAACCACACCATGGCCCTTCTCTCAATGGGGACTTGGACCTCATTGGTAAAATCAGACCAACATCTTCCGATGGACATAAGTTCTCATTACCGCTACCGATTACTTCACTAAATGGGTAGAGGCTATGCCTCTCACTTATGTTACCGGTAGCCAAATATCGAAATTTATTTTCAATAATCTCATATGTCGATTTGGTATTCCATCCGCTCTGGTTGCAGATAATGGAAATCATTTAAAAACCAGGATGTAAAAGACCTAGCCAACGTTTTCACATCAAACTTAAATGGTCTACTCCATACTACCCTCAGGGCAACGATCAAGCAGAAGCAACCAATAAAAACCTTAAAATCCATCATGGAAAAGATTGTCAACACCCATGACGTAATTGGCATACTCAAATTTACCCCGCTCTTGGGCTTACCGTACATCTTACCGCAATGCCTACCGGAGCCCACCCATTTTCCCTTGTTTATGTTTGTGAAGCCATTTTACCTATTGAGATAGAACTCCCATCCTTGAGGATCTCCCTTAAAGATGTAATTAATGAGGATGAATACTGACAGTCACGGCTTCAGGAGCTTGAGGTTCTCGATGAAAAACGACTTAATGCTCTCAATCATCTTCAAGTCTATCAAAACCGACTGCAACGCAGTTATCATAAAAAGGTAAGACCCAGAGAATTCGAAATTGGTGACCTTGTTTTAAAAAGAAAATCAAAAGAATACCACTAAAGAACAAGAAAACAAGGAAAATTTGAGCCTAATTGGTTAGGACCCTATGTAATCACAGCTAAATTTGGCTCTGGAGCCTATAAATTGGCCACTGCAGATGGTCAAGATCTTGATGAACCAATGAATGCAGTTCATTTAAAGAAATTTTATCATTGAGGTTCACTCTTTAGGATACAACATGTACATGGTTCCTTTGTCTTTCTTATCTCCAAATAATTCAAATTGTTTCATTGCATTGGCAGAAAGTTTCATTATCAAATCACATCTTCATATTTATCATATGAGAACAAGTGCTAATATAAATCATAATTAAGTTGTGAGCCTCATATCTTCACTTCAGTCGTTTTACGTCTGGTCATACCTAGAATCTTACTGAGTAATATATCCCTTCTAATAATTTCTCTTTCATAAAAAGATCTAAACTTGGTTACCAGTTCGTTTGTTTGTCCATCAGTCTCGGTGTTGAACCATAGATCCTACTAGTCGTTGTGGGGCTGAGATTTGGGGCAGAGGTGTTTCTCAAATACAAAGCACTATTGTCAAACACTCCAATACAATAATAATTATGAATCATTCATTGTCAAAATCTTTCGTCCTCATAGTCTTTGGTGTTGAGCCCACACTCTTCCTAAGTGTGGACTAAAAGGAGGCAGGTTGCCCTGACTCGTCTACGTCCTTGTCTTCGGTGATAAGCCATTGCCCTCTTAACAGTGGATGGGGCAAGGCATGCGTAGAGGGTCATCTCATACAAGCGTCAAAAACATTGCAACATATTCCAAAAAACAAAAAAAAACAAGAAAACAAATATAAAAAGAAATTCACTCACCGATATTTTGCCTTTGTATGAGCCTTGCTGTCTCACTAGTGAGCATGGGGCAAAGGGCATAGGGAAGTCATTCAAAAATATAAAATCTTATAGTGGTCTACAAATTTAAGAATACCAAAAAAGTATTAGATGCCTATTGTGCGAGAGACCATCCTTCACCTCATATCTATCACTCAGCAGGCCATATAACTGCTAGTCTAGCATGTGACTCATAAAGTGAAAAGCTTTGTTTTTGAAACTGTTAGTACCATTATGAAGAATGGGTCCACCATTTCCCCAAGGTTGTTGTTAGCCTTTGTCTCATATTCATTATTACTCCTACGGCCTTCTTGATTCTTGGTGATGAGGCCCACACATCTAATTAGTGTGTGTGGAGAGTCAAGAATGGAGTTGGAATCTTTTCATCATATCGCACCCCATAGATGCCAATGGAATTGATTTGTTATTTGCGCATAAGTACGAAGCGGAACACCGTACATGTTCTGTCTCTAAAAAAATAAGTCTGCACTCTGCGTCCATAAATTGTCAATCATATTAATGTAAAATCAAAAAATATTGAAAATCATTAAAAACTCCAAAAACAATGTAAAATCCCAAAAATCAAAAAACACTCTTGAAAATCATCAAAACTCCAAAAAAAACCGTGAAAAATCCAAAAATCCAAAAACAGTTGTCAAACTCAAAAATCCAAAAACAAGGTAAAAATCCAAAAATCCAAAAAACTTTGACAATCATCAAAAATCCAAAAATAGTGGAAAAATCGAAAAATCCAAAAAACATTTGAAAAATGGTCAAAAATCCAAACCACGTGAAACATCATAAAATTCAAAAACAGTAGAAAATCCCCAAAAAATATAAAAGTCAAAAACAAAAACATTGAAAATCCAAAAAATCCCAACAAAAACATTAGAAATATCCAAACAAATCAAAAACATTTGTAAAATTCAAAAAAGACCAAAAACATCCACCAAATTGTAAAAATCAATAAGTAACCACAGTCATCCTTTGAACTATTATCCCAAAACGATGGTCCAAACCACCTCATGATAACCAATCTTCAAACCACTTCAGCCGTGAATCCTCGCTTGGGGAAAAATCAGGCTTATTGTTTCCTTTTGAGGGCAGACTGGACCCAATCCTTTGTAATTCATTTGGGGGGAATTGACAATTCACTGTGGAAACATGTCGGGACAGTTTACGGGTCTTGTGGTTTGCATCTTAGTGGAAAATTTTTAATTGCTTTCTTGCGATCTTGATTTCTTTACGGGGCATCTTGATTTTATATATCTGGTGTTCTCTGTAATATTCTATGGGATCTGATTGCATGTCGTATGGGGCATCAGTACTTTTTGATGGCTGTCTATGCTCTCTTCCATTTGCATATCGTACTGCGGGCATCAAACCTTTTTGAGGCCCCGTCTATGTATCACGCATTTACATCTCGTCAATCCTGATCTTTTATATACACGTGCATCCTGTCTGTGATATTAAAATTAAGATGCTTTTAGTCACGTGAGTATCTTCCTGAATGATCAACATCTAATGTGCACACTCATCCATTCACCCATACTAATGCAATCTCCAGTTGCGACTCTACGATCACGTTGCAGTGTCCGAATCCTAATTGACGATCTTTCTCAGTAGGCATTTCACAGACAGCAGCAAATCCTTCTCCCCAACCATGATCACCATGTATTTGATCCATTCATTTCACTTCTCAATTTTTACCCTCCGCGCTTATACCCTTTACCCTTCCACATTCCTGTCCCATCTCACCCATTGGTATTCTTCCTTTCACCGTGTTTTTTCTCCGTGACCAATCGTACTTAATAACCCCTTCTATATGGAATCCCGGGGAGGGTTACCCTTATCATAAGATTTTCCTGAGTTGTAGATGCTTCTTCACCACATGCACCTTCTCATCAAAATAACCATCACCACCAAAAACAATCTTCTAACCCACCTTTCTACTTCCCATTCCCGCATCATTACTCTCACCAAGTGGGCATTCTCCAAGTAGGATTCCCTCACATATCAACCTCCACTGCATATATTCCTTCATCCATTAATGTTATACTACTTTGGGTCCTTTTTCTTATTATTACTCATCTCATATAATATACCATTAGGCAACCGCATGACTATTTTTCATCCTTCCCCAAATAACCTTCTGCCTAGGTCAATCCTACTTACATGCCGCGTTAGTATTGGAAAATTCACTTGAGGGTCCACCTTCAGTCAATTGTGTCATAACCTATTCCACCAACTCTAACATCATCCTTTTCCTTGCTTGGGCGATCTACTTAACCATCCCAGCGCACATGGCAATCTTACTTAAGACTTCTTTACTTAAGGTTTGATCTGTCTGTGGCCTTCCCCCCCCTATCATATTTACCCATTTATTTCTCCCACCGCTCCTCGGGGTCATTATTCAACTACTTCACCCATAATTCCAAATATAATTTGTGCTTTCTTTTGCCATATCATCCCTCCCGGTTGGGTGCCCCTCGAGAATTCTCCGGCAGTATGACGATCTTATTAAGAGGGGGGATTTCTTAGCATGACATGTTATCTGACACTCGCCATCATCTCCAATTCACCACCATATTCCTTTCATTCCCCTCATCACATTTTTTTTCCACCCCTATCACCCTCCTCTGCTTGGCAATCTTATTAACCTCACCCAGCAATGGCGATCTCCACTTAAGAGTCCCTATTAAGGATGGATCTGTCTCTTTGCCTTTCCCCCATCACTACCCACCCTTCACCCTTATTTTTTTAGGCCATTCCCTATTTACACATCCTTTCACCTCCTTTAGATCTCGCAAACACCATTCTCACTGACATTTGTATCTCCAGTTTTTGGCCCATGGCAATCTTACTTACCACTTCCGTACATGACAATAGTATGTTCGGGTCCCCCTACCCTTAACTTGGTCTCAGAACTTCTCCCGCTTATTCTTAGTTCCCTTTATTGATCGGTTTTCGTCCACCTGTATCCTATTACCACTTTTTCCTCCCACTAGTATCCGGGCTCCACATATCTGTCGTGGATAACATACAACTCATCTGCCGTCCACCTACAATCACATTATTTTCCCCATTTTCCCCTCCTTGATGCCATTCATCCGTCAACCATTCGGTCCCATCTTGTCATGTTGTATGGTTCTTCATCCTCACTCGTTCAGTTCCTCCTCCCCCCCATCCGCTCCGCGCTTACCTCACTCGGACCAAATTCCTCCCAGCTTCTTCCCTCTTTATCCTTCATTGGATTACATTCCCCTACATTTCTACCCACACACATAATATTCGCCATACTGTAACAATCCTATATCAATTCTTTCATCTTTTATCATCTGTTCTTCCCGTGCTCAGTTAATTGTCAACGGGGTTTCCCTAAAAATTATAAATCCTCATTCCGCACGGAACTTCTCACTCATTGGACCTTCTAGAGTTTTCCCTTCATTTTTCCCTCATCTAAGCCACACTCATTGGCACGGGTTTCCTTGAATGTACCTTTGTTGAGCATTACCCTTTCAGTCCTCGTTCGCTTTCTCTGGTTTAATTTTTTATTTACCCTTCCCCACCCACTCATGTAAAGAGGAGTTCCCTTAACATCCTTTCATGGCATTACTCTTCTATCCCCCTTTTTGTCTATGCGATGCTTTTCCTTGTCACGCCAACTCATTTAATTTCTGGTAAATGCTTACACAGTTATCATTCCTCTTTGCGCCTATCTTTCATAGCTTTATTGCTTCATAATACATCCTTTTTCGAGTGTCCAATCCATCTAGTATCTCATTTCATGGCATCTCCATATCTTTTCTCCATAGCGATGTCATCTTTTCCCTTTTTCTTCTTCACAGTCCTTCTACCTTTCCTTTCACTTAGTACCCCTGTATCGGATTACCTTCAGTCTCCATAATTTTCTTTGTTAGCCTCTTCATCGCTCCACCCTGTCTGATTTTAATCTTCAATATATCATCTTCTTCCCCTTTTTCCATCACGTTTCCTCCTTACAATCCCCATCGATAACCTGGTTGTTCAGCGTTGTCCTGTCTCTTTTTTATCATCCCACTCTCCAATATGCATCTCCATACGGTCTGTTCCATATTCTTTGCCTTGGTCTCCTCGCAATGACGTGATTCCTTCAATCTTCTCATTGTATTCATTCTATCTTCCTTTACTCTCCCCTAATTTTCACGTTTCTTCTGAACCAATTCCCCTTTTTCTCTACCACCCATACCTTTTTGTTAATTTTGTATCTGTTTCTCTTCCTTTCTCTCTCTTTTTCACACTTTCCTCGCCCCCTCATAGTTTCTTTTTTTTCTCAGTTCTAATTCTTCTTTTGTCCTCTTTCCATTTACCTCCATTTAAACCATACTCCAACCTAGTTTTCTCCTTATTAGTTGATCCTTTCAATTTCATACTTTTATTCACTCTCTCATTTATTTCAATGCCAACGTATCCCTCTTTACTATCTCTTTTGCTTCCTTCATTTTGCACATCTCTCTATTTTCATCTCTTTCACCATATACTCTGTCATTTTCCTCTTTTTTCCTTGTTTGTCCTTCATCATTCCCTTCTTCCCCTATCATCCTCTCTCTTATTTCTACCTCTTTCATTCTTTTTTTTTTCCCCTCCCCCTATCTCCCTTACTCTTCTCATAATCAACCCCCAACCCTATCCATTCCCTTTTTCTCTTTCCCACACCCCCTCACACCTAGCATTCAAGGTCGATTGAATCCTTTCTCCATTTGCGTAGTGCGGTCATTCAGTCTCTTCCACTCCATTATCGTCCTCTTCTCCACCAAATCCATTTCCCTTCTTTTCGAGAGTTCTGTCGGATATTTCATTCTCGTCAATCCTCTCGAGGGGGGCATCACCACATCTATCCATAATCACATCTTCTATGACATTTTGGTCTTGGAGGATACCATGACATCCGTCACTCACCACTTTCTATTCTCCCCAACCAACATTCACTCTACCTTTTAAAAGTAGATTGAATTCTTCCCCAATACCGTCTACTTTCTTTGAAAGGACACTACTTTCATAGTACCCTTCCAAAGAGGGGCAAATGTAGACACCCCCAATTTCACATCCTATCCTAAATCAATTAATTTTCCCTTCCTCATTTCCCACAAAATACACTTCGAATTAATCAAATATAATTTGATTAATTATACATTTCCAAATCTAAAATAATCTAATCCTCACAAACATGTCCTTATTCTCCATGTTTTTTCCACTATTGAATTAAAAATTCACATTCAAATCCTCACCCACCATTCGTGGTCCCCACTCACCTAAAATCCTCCACTTATGAATTAAAAATATAATTCAAATCCTTCACCCATTCTTCGTGGCCCCCACTCACCTAATATTGCCCACATTTTCAAACCATCCACCTAATCTTGCCCACATTTCAAACCATCCACCTAATCTTGCCCACATTTTCAAACCACCCACTAATCTTGCCCACATTTTTCAACCATGACTATTAGATTAATTAAGCTAATCACTCCCTCAGGCTATCTCAATACAACCTTACCCCTCCCCTCTAAGGACACGGAGAATAAGCTTTCATGCCCTATCTAAGTTCTTGCATCATTTGAGCCAAGCACATCCATTTTGCCTAGTCCTAATGCCAAATAGCCTCTACGTTTTTTTCCATCCAGTGCAACGTAAGCGGATCGTTGTTGCAGGAAGGTCTTGCTCCGTCTTGAATAAAAGTACTCTACATATCACAAAATCAGGGTCCCTCAGTTTCCTAGCCCATTCTGAGGTGTGTTACGGAACGCGAAGGAGGATGAGGAGAGGAGGTATAGGAGGTCTGATTATGGTATTTTATTCCGTGTTAGTAGGGTATTTTGCTTAGTTACACCTTCAAATGCCTTTCATTACCTTTGGAAGTCAAACAAATTTTTGTTTCTTCAATAAGAGCAATTATCATAGTCAATTCTGTAAAAATCAAGGAATTAATCTCCTTAGCAAGTTTTCTTACCAAAGAAAGTGAATACCCTTTTTCTTGTGGGAGAGGCATTGCTGGATTCTTGAACTCTTTCTAGATCTATCTTGATTCCTTATTTGAAGAAAATATGCCCCAAAAACTTCCCTTAGGAAAACAAAAGACATACTTCTTAGGATTGAGAGAAACTCCATGTTCTCTGCATTTCTGGAGGACTGCTTCAAGATGCTAAAAGTGATCTGCCCTTGTTTTAGAGAAAACATTCAAATCATCAAGGTACACAACAATACACTTTACCTTAAGACTGCCAAAAGCCAATTTCATTTCCCTATGAAATGTGATACCAACATTGATAAGACCAAAAGGCATTATCTTGTAGGCAAAGGTGCCCCAAGGAGTAGTAAAAGAATTTTTGTGTTGATCTGGGGTACTGAATTCCACTTGATTGTATCAAGAGAATCCATCAAGCATAGACAACATCTCAGAGCCTATGACAAATTGCAAAACTTGATCCTTCATGGGGAAAGGATAGTTATCTTTCAGAGAGGCTTGATTCAAATTCTTGAAATCCACACAGATGAAAATTTCACCATTCTACTTCCTGACAGGTACAATGTTGGAAATCCATGTTGAATGATGTATAAGGAAAATAATATTTGCCTTTAGTAACTTCTGTATCTCTTGAAAAATAGTGCCAACAACCTTGGGATTGTATTTCCTTTATTTCTTCTTAAAAGGTTTGATCCCATGTTTCAGAGGGATAAAGTGTTGCATTTCCTTTGGATGGAAAGGCTTGAATCATCATATGAATAAGAAAGAACATATGCATACCCTTTTAATAGATTTACTACTTTCTTCTTCTCTTTTTGAGTGCAAAATTTTCCAATGTTCACCATATTCAGTTCATTAAGACTCCCAATATTAATATTTTCACATTTAGTAAACTGCTGAGCTCCTTGGGAATCTTTAGACTTAATGTACCTATCATACTTCTCAAACAAATCTTCTAAACTCACCAGACCTTTAGGGATCTTGTTACCTTTCAATTTGATGCAGCCATCTTGATCCATCTCTTCCTCGATGTCATCTTCATTAGAGGGCACATATTCTCTAGGTAGAGCTTCACTTCCTTCAAAATACAATTGATCAAAATTACCCTTAAGCTCCAAAAAAGAGAGAAAATGTTGATCATCATTGAAAACATGCCAGTTGTTTACATTCTTTGGTACACTGGGCTTTTGAATCATTTCAATGGTAGATTTCTCTTGAGAGAAATTTGGGTGAGGAATCAATAGAGATCCTGAGACAGTTAGAGAATGAGCTCTAGTATTCTTATCTCTTGGAATAACTTCAATGAAGAAAGCATATAGAAACTCAATGGAACTCCCAACAAGTTTCTTATAAGTTTCAATTCTCCTCTTTTTGACTTGGTAAATATCCCTTATGTTTCACAATCCAACTCGGCTACCATGAGCATCAAAGATTCTTCACTCCCATTTCTTTTGAATGTTCACCCCAAAGGATGATGGCTTATATTTAGTTGTATTATTGTGTTTTCAAAAATTAAATCTTGAAATAGAATGTGAATCTCCCTCTTGAAGATCAACAACCACTCCAGCTCCAAAACCACTTGAAGAATAGCTCCATCAAACTCCAGCGTCCACAATGCCGATTGGAGCATGATCAATCCCCTTAGGAAGTTTGTCCTTATCCTGTGACTTAATCATTATAGTTACCAGCCCTCATCCCATAGAGTATTTGTGTTTAGAATCATCATTCTTTTGCACCACTATACTCAATATATCTCTCTAGTAGCACTTTCTTTGTTTTCCACTGACTGGGATCAAAGAATGCGGACAATCCACTGAATTTCAACCCCCACCACATCCTTTTCCCTTTTCTCTTCCCACACCCCCTCAACACCTACCAGTCATGTCGTTGATCCCCTTTCTCCATTTTCGTCGTGCGGGTCATTCCATTCTCTTCCACTCCATTATGTCCTCTTCCTCCACCAATCCATTTCCCTTCTTTCGAGATGCTGTCGTATTTTCCATTCCTCTCAATCCTCTCGAGGGGCATCACCACTCATCCATAATCACATCTTCTCTACTTTTTGCTTGGAGGATACCATGACATCCGTCACTCACCACTTTCTATTCTCCCCAACAAAACATTCACTCACCTTTTAAAAAGTAATTAAGTCTTTCTTTTTCTTCCCCCATACCTCTACTTTCTTAAAGGACACTACTTTCAGAGTACCCGTCCAAAGAGGGGCAAATGTAGACACCCCAATTGTCACACATCTATCCTAATATCAATTAATTTCCCTTCCTCATTTCCCACAAAAATAGCACTTCGATTAATCAATCTACTTTGATTAATTATCCCTTTCCAAATCTAAAAATAATCTAATCCTCACAACATGTATTATTTCCAGTTTTTTCCAACTATTGAAGTAAAATTCAAATTCACAATCCTCACCCACCATTTCGTGGTCCCCACTCTTAAAATCCTCGCCTTATGATTAAAATAGAATTCAAATCCCCCTCCTTCTTCGTGGCCCCCACATCACCTAATATTGCCCACATTTTCAAAACCATCCACCTAATCTTGCTTGCCCACATTTTCAAACCATCCACCTAATCTTGCCCACATTTTCAACCCACCCCACTTAATCTGCCCACAATTTTCAAACCATGATTACTTAGATTAAAATTTAAGCTAATCCACTCCCTCCAGCTATAACTACAAACCTTACCACCGCCCTCCCCTCTACGGACAACGGAGAATAAGCTTTCATGCCATATCTAAGTTCTTGGCATCCTTTTCAAAGAACACATCATTTTGCCCATCGTCCTCAATGCCAAAATACCATCATAACATCGTTTTTCCATCAGTTACAAAGTAAAAGGATCGTTGTTGGCAGAAGGTCGTCTTTTGCTCCGTCTTGAATAAAAGTAGCTACATTCACAAAATCAGGGCCAAATCAACGTTTCCTAGCCCATTCTGAGGTTTGTTACGGAACCTAAGGAGGAGGGTATGATTATTGGTATTTTACTTCCTTGTTAGTAGTGTATTTTTCTTAGCTTACACCTTCAAATGCTTCATTACCTTTGGAAGTCCAACCAAATTTTTGCTTTCCTTTCATCATAAGAGCAATTCTCATAGTCAATTCTGTAAAATCAAGAATTAATCTCCTTAGCAAGTTTATCTTACCAAAGAAAGAGTGAATACCCTTTTTTCTTGTGGGAAGAGGAATCTGCTGGATTTCTTGAACTCTTTCTAGATCTATCTTGATTCCTTATTTGAAGAAAATATGCCCCAAAAACTTCCCTTAGGAAAACAAAAGACATACTTCTTAGGATTGAGAGAAACTCCATGTTCTCTGCATTTCTGGAGGACGCCTTCAAGATGCTAAAGTGATTGCCCCTTGTTTTAGAGAAACATTCAAATCATCAAGGTACACAAATTACCTTTACCTTTAACTTGCCAAAAGCCAATTTTCATTTCCCTATGAAATGTGTAACCAAACATGATAAGACAAAAGGCATTATCTTGTAGGCAAAGGTGCCCAAGGGAGTAGTAAAGAAATTTTTTGTGTTGACTGGTGGTACTGAATTCACTTGATTTATCAAGAGAATCCATCAGCATAGACAACATCTCAGAGCCTATGACAAATTGCAAACCTTGATCCTTCATGGGGAAAGGATAGTTATCGTTTCAGAGAGGCTTGATTCAAAATTCTTGAATCCCCCACACAGATGAAAATTTTCAAACCAATTCTGACTCCTGACAGGTAACCATGTGGAAATCCATGTTGAATGAATGTTAAGGAAAATAATATTGTTTGCCTTTAGTACTTCTGTATCTCTGAAAATAGTGCCCACACCTTGGGGATTGTATTTTTCCTTTATTTCTTCTTAAAGGTTTGATCCCATGTTTCAGAGGGTATAATTGTTTTGCAATTTAAATTTCCTTTGGATGGAAAGGCTTGAATCATCGATAATGAATCAGAAAGAACATTTCATACCCCCGTTTAATAGATTTACTACTATACTTTCTTCTTCTCTTTTTTGATTGCAAAATTTTCCAATGTTCACCCTATTCATTTCATTAAGATCCCAAATATTAAATATTTTCACATTTAGTAAACTGCTGAGCTCGTGGGACTCTTTACGACTTAATGTACCTATCAGACTTCTCAAACAAATCTTCTACACTCACCAGACCTGTTATGGATCTTGTTACCTTTCAATTTGATTGCAGCCATCTGATCCATCTCTTCCCTCGATGTCTCCTTCATTAGAGGCAACATATTCCTCTAGGTAGAGCTTTCACTTCACTTCCCTTCACAATACAATTGATCAAAATTCCCCTTAAGCTCCAAAAAAAGAGCGAAAATGTTGATCATCATTGAAAACATGCCAGTTGTTTACATTCTTGGTACACTGGGCTTTTGAATCTTTCAATGGTAGAGTTTCTCTTGATATAACAAATTTGGGTGAGTAATCACTAGAGATCCTGAGACAGTTAGAGATGAGCTCTAGTAAATTCCTTATCTCTTGAATAACTTCAATGAAGAAGCATATAGAAACTACTCAATGGAATCCCAAACAAGATTTCTTAATGTTTTTCAATCTCATCTCCTATTTTTTTGACTTGGTAAATACCCTTATCTGTTCACATCAACTCTGCCTCAAACCATGAGCACAAAGATTCTTCACTCCCATTTCTTTTGAAATGTTCAACCCAAGGATGATGGCCTCATATTTAGTTGTATTATTTTTGTTTTCAAAATAAATCTTGAAATAGAATGGATGAATCTTCCCTTCTTGAAGAATCAACACACGCCACTCCAAACAACCACCTTAAAGAATAGCCTCCATCAAACTCCAGATTCCAATGCTTGGGATCATGATCAATCCCCTTAGGAGTTTTTCCTCATCCTGTGACATAATCATATAGTTACCATGCCTATATCCCCCTACAGTAAATTTGTGGCTTTATATCATCATTCTTTTCACAATATACCAATATATCTCTCTATTAGCAACTTCCTTTATTTTTCCAACTGACTGGGAAATCAAAGCCATCACCATCCATATTAATTTTCACCTCCCTACCTTCTACCTCCTTAAAAAAATTTATACTCAGCAAAATCCCATATGAGGGAGGAATATCAACAACCAAAATAGTGGCTAAGACCCTTTTCTCTGGAAAATCAGCAAAAGCTACTTGTGCATCTTTAGTTTTCCCAACCAAAGGCACTTCTCTACTCTTCATGGAATAACAAGAACCAAAGGTACATGTTAGAGTCAGGCCCAAAGCATGAGCTACTTTTGCAGGAATTACATTTTCTGATGCTTCTGAGTCTATGACATAGTTACTGAGTTTATGGCCAGCTATGAGAAGAGTCACATAGAATGGTTTAATTTTATCATTAGGGGAAGTGAATGCAGCCACAAGGCTTGGTTGAGGTGAGGAAGAGGGAGTGGGAAAAATACCTTTAGAAGTATTGGATGAAGCTTTGGATTTGGAATTGACAAATTTTACCATTTTAGCAAATGATTTTAGATGGGTTTGCTAAAACTCTACCTCTGAAATTTGGATTTTGGTCTTTTGGAGGTGATCAATGATATAAAAAGACTTGAAGGTGGATGGTGCATAACTACTAGGAACAGGAGAAATTTTTTATTTATCAACTTTAGGAATTGAAGGAAAATAAGTTTTGGAAATAGAGGTAGAAGGAGGAGGATTAGCGTTACTCACCTTTTGCATGGAGGAAGTGGGAATAGGAGCTCCTCTTCTTGAAACCAATGGAATAGTTATAGAAAACTCCTTATATTTCTTAGTAGACTGCATCACTTTTTATTTTTTTCATTTTCTCGTAAGTATTAATAGCATATGACTCACTATTCATCTTTTTCTCTCTTTCAACATATTCATCTTCGTCATCCACACCTTCAGTGGAAATGAATTTGAGATCAACTAAGATCCTCCAGTTCTTCATAAATCTCTTCTTCTTGTTCTTCATAGAGTTCATTAAACTCCTCATCATCAGGTTCCTAAACTTCACAAGTTGCATTGATTGGAACCTTGATGGGTGGGCCTTCAATAACTAGTTTGGTCTGAGAAGGAGGTAATCAGTTCCTAGGATGAAAATTATTCCTTGGGATGTCTTGGTAAGGAGTATGTTGAGCCAATTGTTTTTTAATGAAAATGAGATCATTTTCCAACTTCTACCCTAACTGATCTGAGTTGGATCCAGGAGAGGAAGAAGAAGATGCATTAGACTTGAAAGGTTCTCTTTTCAATTTACCAAATATGATTAGGTCATCCTCAACACTGATAGCTAACCGTTGATCAACCTCCAAATTTATAAGGTTAGCTTTCCTTATTACATAACTCACTTCAGGTAACTAGGCATTGAGGAAGAAGCATTTTTGGATTTGATCTATAAGATGAGTGTTCTGTGGAATTTTATGAATGAGATTGTTAAATTTGGCCACAAATTCTCTCATGGGCTTGAATGGTTCCTTCTTGATATGAGAGATTCAAGCTAATAGAGCATGCAAATCTTCAACATGTTTAAAACGTTGCTCAAAATGAGTTGTCATGGTGTTCCAATTAGTGATCAACCCAACAGGAAGATGATAAAACCAATCAATAGCATTTTCTTGCAATGTCTCCACAAAAAGCATGACAAAGACATCTTCATGTTCAACCCAAAGAATCCCACATGCAAAGATGAATGCTACAATGTGTTCATCTAAATGAACCTTCCCATCACCTTGGAATTTGGGAAAAAAATTCCTATTACCCCTAGGTAACTCATGCAATGGATGAGGAAGAGCAAGAGGCCCAACCTGTTGTCCCAAAGGAAAAGGGGCTACCATCTTTGGAAAATTTGACTGAAGGGGAACTGAAACACCATCAAGTATCAAAGCATGAAGATTAGGACTGAGTTGTTCTTGAGGAATGTTATTCTTGGAATTTATGTCTTTAATAGGAGATGTGCTTGTAGAATGAGTTCTTTTGTTCCTTCTTGTTGGAAGAAGAGAAGTTTTGTTGCTCCAGAAGTTGAAAATGGGAATCTTCTATTCCGAAATCCTTTTTACCACGAGTATATCTTAGAGTCACCAGATCAAAAATGATCTTGAAGTTTTTCTTTTAGAAAGGGATACGTTTGAAACAAAATCCCCAGTGGAGTCGCCAAAAACAGTTGGGTTTTAAAATTGTAGCTTAACAAACCACAGTCAGCAGACAACAAGTCCCTCCTCTTTATGGGAGACGTTCCCTTATTGAAAGCAAGCAACAAAGATTATATACAAATATATAACTTTCAAAGTGTGGATTCCTGATACTTTGAAAAGTTTTAAGCCTGAAAGATTATTAATATGAAAAAAATATAAGAACCAAGGAGATGAGAGAGGAAGAACATAACAATACTTTCAGGAAATATAGATAGCAGAGTATAACCTTATACGTATTGATCAAGGGAGATGTAGAATAGAATCATTTAATTTCACAACAGATATAATTCCATGGAAAAAAAAATTTAGAAATCATATAAACAAGAACAAAAAGTTTCTTATCATAAAAGATTAATGATTTGCAGGTTCCAGACGAGGAAAGAAGGAATAACAGATGGAAATGAAGTGGAAATTCTTTTGTATTGATTAATTTTGAATCTATTAAATTTCAAGAATGCCAGGATCCAATCCATGAAAAATGGCATAGAGAACCCGCTAAATAGCTTCCAAGAATGGTTACATTCATTTACAACTTATTTTAATCAAAAGATTAAGAACTAATTAGGAATTAAAATAAGTGTTTCAAGATCCATAAGAATAAACGCTCGACCGAAGTTTAGAGGTGTCAATTGGTTCAAGAATCTAACATTTTAAATTCTTCAACACCTCTGTTGTTTCCATGCCTGGCGGAAAAACCAAACACATTGAATCGCAGCCGTTAACCCTCTTTTACAACTTTAAAAATGGGTTGTCCACATGGAAGAGATTTGTGGAAGCGGGCCTTTTGCATTTTATGATTTTTATAGAGATTGTGCATTTTAAAAAATTTGGTCCACCCATCCACTTTTGATATAGGCTTAACACGTGGCTTCTCTTGAGTGGCGACGAAGCTGCAAATCACTTTTACAATTTTAACTCTTTTCAAAGAAAAGCTCAAAAACTCAAAGTTCTCCACCGACCTGCCTCTCTGTTTGACTTTTCAACATGAGCTCAAGACCCCAGCGGAGTTGTGGATCATTTTTTTAAATTTTAACTCTTTTTTTGGAAATAAAAGGAAAATTCCTAAATCGCTCCAATGGCCCGCCTTCCCGTTTTGACTTTTCAATGCAAAAATTAACACGTGGCTTCACCTAGGTGCAAGCTGGGTTGTGCTTCACTTTATAACTTTACGCCTTTTTGCCATTATGCCTTAAAACACAAAAAGGGCCTACCTTTCCACCTTTTACCTTTTAAAGAATCAAAACACAAAAATGGCCTGCCTTTCCGCCAAATAGCCAATCAGGATCCTTCGGGGCCATAGAACCAATTTGAAACTTTTGCTAAAAAACCAAAAATGACAAGTTTACAAAAATAACCCATCCTTCTGCATCCAATTAGAGATGTCCATGTACCCGTGGATGTTGGGGAAAAAAATTATGAGGAAGATACGCCCCTAAAAGCTAAAACGAAGGGGAAAAAATCCACCATTCATGCCCAGATTACAAATTGCTTTTCAAAGGAAGAAAGCTGTAAACAACACAAGGCTTGGCGTGATCCTCAGCCAAAGAGAAAGATTGACAACAACATTATAATGAAGGAAACAAATTTTTAAGTATCTAGATGGGAATACACAATTTTTATCAAACCACGTAGACTAGAAAATTTTAAACGAAAGGGTGAGATTAAAAACCGAGCACCAAAAACTTCAAAGCATAAATTTCTCCATCTCTCCAAACTTCTTATTCTATTCTAAACATTCCTGAAAGGAGTCAACTCAAAATTGTCAAAACCTGACTTGGAAAATGAGGGGGATTTTGAGGGCGACAACAATACGCACACATTGTTGACCATATAGAAGTTGTTGTTTGATATGAGCTGGCATATGAGTAGGATTACTATAGAAATCCCTAAGCTCAGTGATGGCAGCCTCATTCTTGATAAGGTTAACACTAAAATGATACATGATGGGAAAAGAAGAAGAACTATCCTTAACCATTAGGGTTTAAATTGGATCCAATAGTAAAATATTCTAAAGTACGGGTTCACCTAAATGATTAACTAAAATAGGAAAATATTTGTTCTATAGTTCATCTAAATTAGTAACATCATTGAAATAACTAATATAAACCTAAATAGGAATGTTGAGTAATTATATTTGACATTTAATTGAAATAGGAGGGATAAGGTACTAACCTGAAAATGACTTACCTCACTGTGATTCAAGACTAAATAGATTGATGCGTGGATGAATCAAAGTGTCATGAAACAACCTATGAAATTTCAATAGATGGATATGTGACCCGAATAAAGTTCCTAAAGGGAGATCAAGGCACCTAAATCTATTGTGCCCTAGTCTGTTGTATGGGCAGTCTGATCTACAGAACAACTCAGGACCTAAATCTGATAGTGTTGCTAGATCTTCACAATGTCTTGATTTTTGTCACGTGATTGTCATAGTAAATTTTCTTATGTTTCCGTAAAACTGTGATGGAGATCTACCTGTAAAAACCCATACAAATAATTAAATCCCTAAAAAATAAATATTCATATGAAGGGTCGGACTAACCTTAGCTTCTGTAATGGTGGACTTACAACTAAGCGTTGCAGTGCATTGTATACCGAATGTATTTTTATGTGCTTATGTGTGTAATTTTGTGCCTAGGGTACTGTACCACCAATGATGTAGAGATAGGGGGCAATAGCTAGATTTAAAATGCAAAGTGTGGATGTAATAGAATGAATAAAACCCTTCCTATGAAATGTGTGATACAATGATGCCCAAATGCATTCCCTTGCCTTAGTAGATAGTCCACCCATAAGATAGTAAGTATGTTATGTTTATATAGGAATGTATTGGTCAAATTTTGACATTAATGACCCAACATCCCAACTACTGCCTAGGGGAATGAGAGAGAAAATTATAAAGATAGACCTCAAAACTTGAAATTAGACATAAGTTCTGCTAGGACTAGGGCACCTAAAATAAGGATTGATGTGCCCATGGGCACCCTAGTTGTACCCTAGGTTTCCTAGTTAAAAACTAGAGATGCGAAATGACCAAATAACAACACCTAAGGTTCCCTGAAAGACTACTAAAACTTTGTAAACTAATGAAGACTATGCAAGACAAATGACAAAGACGACCAACAAACTGATGATAAGACTAGTGGATGGATCATTAGTCAATACTTTTCTTATGCAAGATCCATATATAAAATAACATTCTTGACATTATAATTTTAATAGTAAGTGTGTGATTTTATGACTACAACATCTTTTACTAATGAAATGGGCCAGTAGGAGACCTCCAAGAGGAAATTTTAAATTAATTCAACACTTTTTTTAGGTTTCAGCCCTGATTGGGATTACTTAACAAGATATCTATGAAAATATACCTTCTCTCATTACTATGGATGATAATCACCAGTTGTTTAATCTCATCTATGAACGAGAATTGCATTAGGTTGTGTTCACTATGAAGAAAGAAAAAACTTGACTGGATGGATTTCCAATAGAATTATATCAACAATTTTAGGAGCTGATTGAATTCAATCTTTGGGAAGTGGTTAAGGAATTTCAAAAAGAAATAAATACCTTGAGAAACATGAATTACACATTCATATCTCTAATTCCCAAAACTATTGAGGTATATACCATTGTTGAATATTGCCCAATTGCTTTATGTAACATCCTGTATAAAATTGTTACTAAAGTCGTGGCTGAAAGGCTAGAATAAATTATTCATAAAATCATATCATAAGAAAAAGGATTTTTTATCGTCATAGAAATATTGATGATGATATAGTTTTGGAACAATAATCTCTTCATTCTATGCAAATTAAAAAAATTCTTGTTATGTTTATGAGATAGGATCTTGGTAAAGCATATCACAAAGTAGACTGGGGGTTTTTGGCCAATCTTTTGGCACACTTTGGTTTTGTAGCTCTGTGGATAGAGTTGATTCAGGCATGCATCACTACTATTTCTTTCTTTTTTATCATTAACGGGGAGCCTTCCCCATATTTTTTAGCATCGACGGGATTCAAATAATGTTACCCTCTCTCTCCCTTTCTGTTTATAATTTTGGCAGATTCTCTAGGATGATTATTAACTGTAGTAAAAAATGAACAAAAAATCAAAGGTATATAGATTGCACGATCGGATTTTCCTATAGCACATTTATAGTTTTTTTATGACTCCTCTATCATGGGGGAAGCCTCTTTTAGAGAAACATCTCATATTGCCTCTATTTTTTACCTTTTCTCTTAGACTAGTGGACAAGATATTAATGAAGGTAAATCCATAATCATTTTCTTTCATTGTTCCCCAAGGCTTGAATAGGACATCCTTAAAATGTTGAGGTTTTAGTGAGGTAATTTACCACTCAAATGTTTTGGTAGCTTTATTTCTCCTCAAAATATCACGGAATGGACATGGGTTAAGGCTAAAATTAGCATGAAATTTTAGAGATGGACAAAAAAATGGTTTTCTTTAGGAGGTAAAATTACCCTGGTCAAAACTTTCCTACATGCCACTCTAACCTATGTTGCGTCTCTCATTCATATCCCAGCTAGGATCCTCCATGACATATATTATATCAATCATAGGTTTCTTTGGCATGGAAAAAAATAGCATAACAAATGGACTTTGGCCAAATGGGAGATCTTATGTATCCTCAAAGAGACTGAGGGACTCGGATTTAGAGACAATGTTAAGAACAATATGGCTTTAATAGCTAAATTATATTTGTGGCTTCTCCATAATCCTCAGTAGTCGTGGGTTATTAATGTGTGTGCTAAATATGTATATGTTTTTTCCTCCACTTCAGCTCATCCACCACTCCTTACCTCCTAAGATACCTCCTATGTTATTTTTCTTATGTTTGGGTGAGAATCTTATCAAAGAGATTCTATTTTGGATTGTTAAAAATGGTTGTCAAGAAATTTTTGGGACAAATTCTTTGAATAGATTTCAAACGATTATATCTTAGTACACAAATTTTCTATAAGTTATGAATGCACTCCATGCCTAGGGGGGATTAAATTTTTTCACTATCAGTAGTTGCATCTTCAGAAAGAGTGTCTCTCTCTCTAGCCACTGAATTTATCGCAACAACAGTTCCAAAAATTGACTTACATTTTACAATCACGTGTGGTATTATTTTCAGATACTGTGGATGAAATGGGGTGGGGAAGGCATTATAATAATAACTACATTGCCGCAGATGGGTATACTAATTTGGTTGGATCCCACAACCATCCATGACAGATGTTTTTAGGAAGATATGACATCTTGTGTTATGGCCTAGAGTGAGCTTCTTTATCTAGACCCTTCTTCATAATCGCGTTCTCACAAGGAAAAATATTATGAAAAAAGATTTGAAAATACCTTTCCAATGTATGTTATGTTTCAATGAGGCTGAAACATGTGAACATATTTTCCTATCTTTCCCTTTTTCTTTATAACTGTGGAAGTAACTTTCAGACATTCTCATGGTAGTTTGGAATAATCCAATTAACCCAGGGCAGCTAAGCTATAGGTGGGAAATGGATGTGAAAGATACCCTTGTGATGAATATTTCTTGTTGGATATCAATAACGTTAATGTTATACAATGTATGGAAAGAAATAAATATATGAAAAGGAGAAATACATGACTTGGACTATGACTGGGCCCATATCAAAACTAATATTTCTGAAATGATTCAAAATAAAGTTAAATTTCCTAACCCATATGCCAGACAGATGGAAGCGGGTCTTCGCTAATATTGAACTTCAAGAGGATTATATCCAAAAATTTTATGTGTCATCCTATACAAATCCACCACCATGAGTTGATTGTTTAGAGGCTCCCTAAGAAGGATACATCAAAATCAATGTAGATGGAGCATGTAGAATAAATACGGGGAAATCCAATTTAGGAGGAATAACTAGAGATAGTGTATCTCAACACTACTTATTCTATGGGTAGAAAATTGAAATTACCAAAAATAAAATGGTTGAAATCCTTGTTATTCGGTATGCTATGAAGGAAGCTACAACAATGAGGTGGAGTAGAGTTATTATTGAATTAGACTCTTAGGTGATTATTAAGTTGTTCAATAAGAAAAGAAGGAGCCACTCTTTTAATAAGAAAGTTTCACGTGTTTAAGAAAATATAATTATCTTGGCACAAGATTTATATACAGTTCTCTATGTTCATATTCGTAGGGTGAGGAATAAAGTAGTATATGCCTTGGATAATTGGGATTTGGATCAAAAACATGTACATGTGATAGGCCATATTCCTATATAGCGGTCCATGGAGAAAAGATGAGCAATTCATCACATTCTCCATTTGGATGGATAATACAAGTCACCTCTTCATGTTTTATTTGGATTTACATTGGTATCATGGTTTTTCTAAGGATGTTTCTTGGTGTATAAGTTACAATTCTTGGCATTGTACCTATTTGTAACACATTTCATGGTAATTAATTGAATTGTCTTTTTAAAAAGAAGAAGAAGAAGAAGAGGAAAATAATGAAAGAATATAAAGAATGCAAAGTGTAGGGCTTATTATCATGAATTTAGTGCTAGTATATACATTAAATATATAATAACATTTATTTCTCACATCTCAAATAGGTCGATTCAATGAATTCACAAAAATCTTATGGAGCACTCGTAGTTGTGGGTGATACTTTTTATCTTGTTAGTGACCTATGTACCATAAAGTCATATTTACAAAAGAATAGAGATTTGTAAAATGATATTTACTATGAGAATCACATTTATTTTCCTTAAGGAAACAATCACAACAATTAAATATGAATAATCAATAGACTCAAGTTTCTTGGCTACCTTCATCAAAAGATTTTTTTTCCAGAGATTAAAAATGGACTTATCCATTCTAGGTTTCCTTAAAATTATCCAAAGTGCATACCTCATTCCAAAAAACATGGTGGCATCTAAGTTTTCAAATAACAAATAAGGAAAAAATTGAACACTATTCTAGATACTCTTAAATGTAAAAGTACCTTGAATAAGTGTATTCGAATCGCCCAAGATATTTTCCTGGCAATGAAGATTTCCCTTAAAAGTGGCTCACAGGATAGATTGAACTTACTTTCAACATGATCTCGCAAAATGACAGTCCCAAAAAAGATGTTTAACTGTCTCTAACTTAGATAAAAAGGGACAATGACCATAAGAAATATTACTCTTAAATAATCATCTTTGGTAGGAAGACCCTGAGAAATTACCATCTATGAAAAATGCAAATATTAAATGAAACCTATATTGACTGAACACTATACAACCTATGGATCCACAAGGCTTCCGCATAAGAGGAAATCCATCTAGGATTGATAAAAAAAAGGGAAAGAAGACATTTATGATGCAAAATATGTGAAAAATGTTTTGTCATATTGAGATATAGAATTCCCATACACCCATCTCCAATCTCACAAGCTACCCAAGATTCAGTTGATGGATTTAGCTTATTTACATAGAGAATTTTGATGATTTAATTTAGCTCATTAATTTACTTATTTTTCTTATCTACAATGTAAAATATTTCCACTTCCATATTTATAAGTGTTATGAAATGAGAGCATGCAATGTCAATACCAAATATCTATAGACACCAATTTTTAGTATTGTTCCTCCCCTTACCTCGCGTTCACTCTCATTCATCTTGGCTGCCCACTCAAATCCATTTTTCCCTCTTAAATTTCAATTGATCCCATTATTTCCCATCTCCCACCTCTAATCATAACTTATTCATTTTATTAATTATTCAATTAATTCCCCTAAGTCTCTTATTTTATCATCTCTAAGTTACCTAGTTGTTCATCCCTAGGCTCCCTATAGCCTTTATTTAATCCATTTCATCCCCCACCTACCCCTTTCTCTTCGCTATGCAACCCTAACCTACCATATCTTTCAAAACCCTAATCCTGCTTCATTTGGGCCAATTTTCTTCGATTTGGGCATCATCTCAATGCCCTAATGGATGAATCCCTGTAATCAATGATGACCCACCCAGGTCGCCATCAACCCTATAAATATGCCCTTTCCCACTCCTTTCAAAAGGACATAATTTTGGAGAAGTAATTTATTGTGATTTCACGTCCATTCTTAAGTTTCTCTGCAGCTATCATAGTCTTCTTAGAGTCCCTTTGAGCTTATTTAGATCAATATTGGATACTTTGGGGAGTTTATCTTCATCTTTATTTGTGTACTTATCATTTGCATTATCATTGTTGTTATCATCTACCACTAACATTTTGCAAGTTTAGCTGCCATCAGAGATCCAGTTCAAGCATTCTCTTCCATCCATCTTGTTTGCAGATGGTCATTCAAGCCCATCTATCTTTGTTCAAGCCTAGGTCCTCCCAGGTCATCGTCAACCCTGTCTAGTCACTTTCGACCTAAATTATTTTGCATCACCTTCTCTCATACCCAGATTCACAATAATTTTTTACCTTGTTTCAATGTCCATCCATCTTCTAGATCTTTCATTCTATCACTCTATCAGCCTAGATAAAATTTGTCAGTCGTTGGTTGTTGTTAGCTCAGCCTAGTCACCATCGATCCAATCAATCTATTTGTAATATCCCATTAGATCCATATTTTATTACATCCTTTTTGTTTCTCCTATGTCAAATTTATTTTTCATTTTGTCATCAGTCATTATAGATCTTCATCACATTCAAATCCACACTTAGAGATTTCAGATCTACACATCTCATTTCCGTTTTGATGCATTTGCCCCTGGTCACCGTCGAATGGACCTCTGAAGCATAGGTCTCCATTGACCCAACTAGATATGATTTCTTTGGTGTCAATATAGATAAGATATGTGCTTCCCTTACATTTATTACTTTCCAATTTATGTTTATCTCAGATTCTGCATATTATCTTGTCCATTATCATTACTTTTATCATATATTATCAATAGAAGGGTGAAATCCACATAAGGAAGTTCATGCTTCTTAGAACCGAATTCATCGGGAAACCCCTCATCTACCATCTAATCCATTTTATTTCTATTTATCTTTGTTGTGCAAATATTTAAGATTTCAACAAAGAGTCCATTTTGTGCCAATCCATGTCATCTTAAGGTACCATAAATCCTCCATACTTTGAGTGACTATTTTCTTTCATTATAGGAATGAGGAAAATCGGTCAACATTTTGGCAATTTTCACTTAATAAAATTTCAAAGGATCTGAGGAACTCAACATAAATTTTATGGCTCTTAAACTCAAAAATTGATTAATACCTTTTAATACATGCACCTCACTTTGATTATGAATCACAACACTGAAATGTGCATTCAACTATAAATTGTGGATTATCGATACTAAAATTATCTTAAGTCCATTTTCCCATTTGTAATGATAATTGCTTGATCAAATAATTAAAATCCATTTTAATTGATTTTTATTTGATCAAAAGCTTCATCCACAAACTGAAATCAAATCCACAACACAAGATTGATAATGGAGTTCACCCGAAGGCTACGTCTCCAGATTCTCGAAAAGAGAATCGATCTATTCAACATCTAATGAAGTATAATTAACCCTTAAATATTGACTAATAGACCTTTATACCTACAAATGAGCTGATCTAAGACTCAAGGAACTCTGAAAAATAACAGAAACTATCATTGTGTCGATCTATGGCTCCTACAGTGTCTCCCTAGTGACCCCCCTGTAAAGTTTCCTATGGAATTTATAAACATGATGAAAAATTCCTACAAATCTTTTGAAATGTACTTCTATTTTTACACCTCGGCCCATGAAAAAGGCTTGCTTACATTTCTGCAAACTAGAGGAAATTACAATAAGAAACTTTCACTTTTTACACCAAGTCCTAATTTGGACCAGAAGTGTTTACTCCAATTTGAGCTTGAAGTCTACTACCCTATTATTATCCTCCACTGTCTGCTCACCGTTCTTTAGGAAAATGCAGTGAGCTCATTTTTATACCCATCTGAGCCCATAGGTGAGTTGGTTTGGGCGATGTGGTGGTTTGAATGAGTTTGGGGGTTCAAATCCCACCTCCACCTATGTTGCTGACCATTTTGCATGCCTTTGGGGATAATTATCCCATATGCATCGGAGAGGGGTGATTGTTGTGGTTTATATTGGGAAAATAAACCCAATCTACACGTGGCTTCAGCCACATATGGAATTTTCCCCCCATTTACAAGGTTTGCGGGGTTTGTTTCACCTCCGATCCATTTGAAAAAGCCACTACATAGGGAGTTGGCATGTGAATTATTTAGTGGAACCGCCTGACTCATGGGCCGAGGCATATGGTATGTTGATCCATCGTGCTATATCCACCGATCCACCATGTAGCTCAAGCTATGTTGGATATTTAAATGGCCCAAATAATATGAAGCCAACCTGATCAATGCGGGAAATCCACTGAGTATTAAGTTTTTTGGTTAAATGGCTAAAAAGATAGCCTGAACAATATGCCAGTTATATAAGGTAATCCCGAACAATGTTAAATTGAATAAAATAAATATCCCAAACAATGAGGCTTTGACCAATATAGGCAAATAGACCCAAATGTGGAGGATAACTCAGTGATCAACTCGGTGGGGAGTTGATCACCCCACCGAGCTAATAATAATATCTCTTCGAGCTGCAATATAAATGCCAAGCTCAATGACCTGCAATGCAAAATTGATCTCGTGGTGGCAAGCCATGTGGTGGCTTGAGGGCCCACCACATTGGTGAACACAATATAGCTCTCATGGCGGCCAGGCTCCCTTCTGTTACAAAAGTTGAGCCTCTTGTTCCACCGAGCCACAATGTGAGTTGAAGATGAAAGGCCTGAAACAATATCAAACAACCTTTTTTTTCCTTCTTGCCCATTGCCACGTGTCACCTTGCTATTGGTCCAACTGTTGACCTGTTGACCCATGTTGACCCGTTTAGGACCTCATCTTTGACCGGTGATAAAATTTGCATACGGAATCCATTTTTGAAGTTCTGCATACCGTTAAAAAGGTCTTGGAAAACTCTACAGTGTGGTAATGGTTTAGGGAGGTTTATGCGAATTTCAACACTCAAAAAATCATCCGGATCAATCCTCCTAACTAGGAATGATTTTTGTCCACAAAAAGTTGTGTATCAACCCATCAACATGCTAAGTCTTCCTGCAATTACACAAACACGTGAAGGAACCCAAAAAAGCATTATAGGTTAATCAAATGCAAATAGTTGATTAGCTAGTCACATAAGTGATTAGATAATAACACCCATTTAAGCTAGTGTCCAACTGAAACGTTATAACCCTATCAACTCTGCACACAACTGTGAATTGTCAAATCCCGTGTAATGCCATCATAAAAAACTGACCGGATAATAACACCCAATTAGACTAGTGTTCAATTGTCACTTTGTGATACAACCAATTACTTAAGTTACAATTCCATAACATAGATCACTACAAGACATCTAAACTACCCCTAATTAAGCTAGTGTCCACTGTCTATTTTAAATTGTAAAAATGTACATATTCACTATCCAGTATAGTTAAACCATCAATGCCAAAATAGCTATAGTCACAAAACTAAATCCACGTGAATTTACGATAAACCATTGTAATGCCATCACAATCAGTAAGCCAGATAATAACACCCATCTATAATAAAAGCTAGTGTTCAACTGACACTTGTGATTATGCTGATCACAACTGTAAATATTCACTATCTAGAATAATTAAACCATCAATGCCCAAAATGGCTATAGTCAAAAATTGAATCAACGTGAATCTATACTAAATATTCTATCCATACACTGAACTGTAAAAGGATAGATCAAACTATAACTGTGCTTACCCAAAACATGGTGAACTGCTCAATGCTGCAAATGATCACCAGGCATACCTGCACACCTAGCTTGTTAGTGTAAATAATGCACACTTCAATTGTGACTACATAGAGTAGTCACAAATACATGCCCTAAATAACGGTAGCCATGAATGTGCAATTACCCTGTGAGGACACAATGGATTTGTATATTACCTAAAAAATCAAAATGGTGTCAACAAACTTGCACAATGACATTTAACAACAGTACTAAAAAATGCATTCCAAAATTAGACATCGTTCACCACATGCCCACTGAAACTGCATAAATTATTGCTAAAAATAGAAAGTGGTATATTGTCATCCTTTAAAAATTAAGAAGTTAAATCTGAGCATTTTAAACGTTGTCTCCCATATCCTCTTACAGGTGACCCCCAATTTCCAATTTCAAAGTAATTAAAAACACTTGTGAATACATCCTTCAACATACTATGGAAATCCACAAAATTACTTTGAAAATTTGCAAGCTTTTCAACAAATACTACATTGTAAATTAAGTCTATCCAACTTCACATGAGCCTATATTATCCATATCAACTTAATAAACTCATAAGTGATTCCCAAAATGGATAGCTAAAAAGGTTGGTTTTAAAAGTGTGGTTTAAAACTTCTTTACCTAAATATCCAACTTGTCTTACCATACACTGGATGGATTGTTGGACAAAGTTTCCATCAGTTATCAACCTGATGCCTCATCTGACACATCTGTAACTACCCATAGTGCACCTGTACCTGTTCAACCACTGAACTCAACTGCACCAACTGAAGCAATCATTGTTAATCAGATTAAAATGGAAGAAAAATATTGAGCTAGAACCATCTTTGATACCAAACTTGATCTGAAAATGGGTGAGGTAAATTTTCACTTAATAAAATTTCCAAGGATCTGAGGAACTCAACATAAATTTTACGGCTCTTAAACTCAAAAATTGATTAATTCCTTTTAATACATGCACCTCAGTCTGATTATTAATCACAACACTGAAATGTGCATTCAACTGTAAATTGTGGATTATGGATACTGAAATTATCTTAAGTCCATTTTCCCATTTGTAATGATGATTGCTTGATCAAATAATTAAAATCCATTTTAATTGATTTTTATCTGATCAAAAGCTTCATTCAAAAAATAATTAAACATCCACAAATTGAAATCAAATCCACAAAACGAGATTGATAACAAAGTTCACCTGAAGGCTACGTCTCTGGATTCTCAAAAAGAGAATCGATCTATTCAACATCCAATGAAGTATAATTAACCCTTAAAATAATGACTAATAGACCTTTATACCTATAAATGAGCTGATCTAAAACTCAAGGAACTCTAAAATTAAAAAATCCCAAGTCCATCCATGGCCCTAAATTGTCCCTGTGTTGATGCCTACAAATGGCTCCTACAGAAAAAAATGTCTTCCTGGTGAGTAACTTTCTTTGCACCAAGGCCTGGTTTAGCCCTTAGGTGTCTGAAAAACTTAGATCTCTGCTTGCTAGTGCCCAAATTGAAATGTGGAAAATCACCTCCATGAAAAAATAGGTTTATGGAAAACATTTACATACCTGGAATCCTAGAGGAAATTTTGAGAAATTTTGGTTTTTACACCAAGTCCTAATTCAGACCAGAAGTGCCTCCAATTTGAGCTTGAAGTCTCCTTCCCTGTTATTTTTCTCCACTGTCTACTCACCATTCTTTAACAAAATGCAACGAGCTCATTTTTATACCTGTTTGAGCCCATAGGCAAGTTGGTTTGGATGATGCATTTTTTTGAATGAGGTTGGGGGTTAAAATCCATCCTCCACCTATGTCGCTGACCATTTCGCATGCCTTTGGGGATAATTATCTAATATGCATCGGAGAGGGGTGATTGTTATAATTTATATTGGGAAAATAAACCTAATCTACACGTTTCTTTAGCCACAAATGGAATTTTCCCCCCTTTACAAGGTTTGCGGGGTTTTTTTGACCGCCGATCCATTTGAAAAAGCCACTATGTGGCTAGTTGGCATGTGAATTATTTAGTTGAACCACCTGAGTCATGGGACAAGGCATATGGTATGTTGATCCCTTATGCTATATCCATTGATCCACCATGTAGCTTGAGCTATGTTGGATATTTAAACGACCCAAAAAATATGAAGCTGACGCAATCAATACAGCTAATCCAAAAAGTATTAAGTCATTTAGTTAAATGGCTAAAAAGATAGCCTGAACAATATGCCAGTTATATAAGGTAATCCCGAACAATGTTAAATTGAATAAAATAAATATCTGGTTAAGGCTGAAAAGATTCCCGACCAGTTAATATGAATGACCAATATAGGCAAATAGACCCAAATGTGGAGGATAACTCAGTGATCAACTCGGTGGGGAGTCGATCACCCCACTGAGCTAATAATAATAACTCTTCAAGCTGCAATATAAATGGGGAGCTTAATGTCCTACAATGCAAAATTGATCTCGTGGTGGCAAGCCACGTGGTGGCTTGAGGGCCCACCATGTCAGAAAATGCAATATAGTTGTCACGGTGTTCGGTCTCCCTTCCATTACAAAATTTGAGCCTCTTATCCCATCAAGCCATAACATGATTCGAATATCAGAGGCCTAAAACAATATCAAACAACATTTTTTCACCTTCTTACCATGTGCCATGTGTCACCTTTATATTGGTCCAGTTGTTGACCTATGTTGACCCATTTAGGATCTCATCTTTGACCGGTGATAAAATATCCATACGAACTTTGTTTCTGAAACTATGCATACCATCAGAAAGGTCTTAGAACAATCTGCAGTTTGGTTATGGTTTAGGAAAATTCCAACACCCAAAAAATCCTTCGGATCATTCTTTCTTGTACATCTAGTGTAAGTATGAAGTTTAATTGGTTACATTTCACACTTCTTGACACACATACAAACACATAAATCAAATCACACATTAAAACATCCCATATAAGGTGGACCTAATTGGGATTTGATCACCCAATAGGAAACCCACTGCAGAGTTATGGTTGTGTTATAAATCCTATACAGACTTGGGCCTCACGTATCTTAGGGTATATCAAGGACTCCACAGCCAAAACCACCTTAAACTAGCCTTAAATTGGACATTTTCCTATGGTTCCCCTTTGATACTTTTTCTTTTCTTTTATCCCATGCTTCTAATAATCATGATGATAAAACATTTTTTCCTTGAATTATTTTTTTAATAAAATAAACAAATAAATGTTCATCTATTTCATGCCTGTAATCACTCCTTCTCAAGTAAAGACAATGTATAAATCCCCTTCATCCAAGGACATATCTTTTAATCATATTTCCTAACCAAATTCTAAATTGAGACCACACTTTTGGTTTCCCATCCACTTTCTTCCATGGTCTCACTTCATGAGGATCATGTCATCAAAAATGACCCCCATCTGTAAACCAATCCTTCTATCTCTCATCAGTCCATTTCCTCTAGAACATCTACACCCCCATCTCCTGCTCCTTTAGAGACTCATGGACCTCCTTCTATCACCCTTTATGACTACCTATTTCATAAATCACCAACAATATTCCAATCCCATCAATCCACTCAATTGGTGGTTCTCATTCCACCCACATCACCTCATATCAACTCTATCCCTATTTCATCCACTATTGTCACTAGTATTCCTATCCAACCATCTCAACCTCTTAACACTTATATTCCTACTTATGATATACCTTAATAATCAAATATCCCCATCTCATAACAACCCATCGAATTCCATCACGTTCCTATTTCAAAATGGCAATCATTGTCGCAACCAATTCAATCTTAACCCCTTAATTATACTCCCCCTTATCAAACATTCCCTTCAACATCAACATATCCCTAAGCTTCTAAATCCTATTAACAAACCTATCTAGCCACTTCTCATGTCTCACAACCAAAACTATCTACTTCTCATCTAACCACCTCTAATTATCCTATGCATGCCTTGATTAGTAGGTTGGATAAATTTTAAGCCGCTAATTTGGGGCTTAAAGTCACATTATCCTATGAACAAATCTGCAATGAGCCTATCCATTCATCATTCCCAGTAAAACCATATCCTCCTCATTGGGAACTTACAAAATTCACCAAATTTAACACTAAGTAGGATCCCCAACAACACCTTTGTGCATTTAGGCATGCATGCTATCTCATTGCTCATGACCAAGATCTCATGCTTCACACTTCTCTAATCTCATTGGCTGGTCCCGCATTGGATTGGTACAATGGAATTCCCTAACACTCATTGTTCTCATTTACCCAACTTGTGCAACTCTTCATAGAACATTTATCGATCAACAATGTGTGCACCATCACAATTACATACTTATACACTATTCAAAAATTTGATGATGAGTCTATCAAAGAATTTGTTTCATGATGACATGGAATCATAAATCAATTATCATTCACCCTTCTACATACATAGCTCATTGAATTATTTTCATGCTCTTGTGCCAAACATATATCATCCACCCTCTGAATTTAATATTGTCAAACCTTTGAAGAGTCATTCACTATGGCTAGAAAACTTTAACTATGTGCTTTTGAGCAAGGCCATCTTAAGCTTCAATCCAATCATCCCAAAATCAAGTTTGACCAATACTCCATGAATGGTGAAACATCTAAGATAACCATTAATACCATTATGATTCAATCTTCATCTGCATTTGCTTCTCACATGGAGCCTTTGCAAAGATCTCCTAGACCACCTCTCAACGATACCCCACTGGGGGAATCATATAGTTTAATATTTGAAAATTTGATGGCATTCCATTTCATCCAAATTCTTCCCATTCAACCCATTGAGGACTCGTGACCTAAACCCGTATGGTATCATGAGGGGAATTATTGTAAGTATCATTAATTCCAAGGTCATGACTTCAAGATGTGTCATTCCTTTAAAGATTGCATCCAACAACTTATCAATTAGTGAGATATCTAACTTGAAAATCCTAACACATCACCTAATCAACCCCTTGATGTCTCTAAATAGACCTTCCCCAATCATTCATTAAAGAACTGATTTCCACCCCCAAATCTTATGCATCTAATTCCCACACAATCAATATTGTACATCAAGATCCAACACCATCACTTACACCATCACCTCTTCATCCATTGTACATATGTCTATTTCATACCCTTCTCTTACACCTACCATCCATTTACCAACTGAACTTATCTCTGTTTCAATGCCTACCCATTCATCAATATCAACTCCTAACTCTATTCTATCTACACCACCTATATTGACAAGTATCTCATCCACATAAATCTCAACTATACCTATTACCCCATCCATATCTACTACATCCCAATGTATCATATCTAATTCTTCATCAACATCTACCATTCCTACATCTATACCTATTTCCACCTATATCACATCTTCTAGCATAACCATGCCTACATCTACATATCGATTTTCTCATATATCTATGATAGCCCTTAAAATGTTTATGAAAGAAATACCTCCACTCAAGAAAATCAAAAATGACATCCACGCCCCATCTACCAAACTAATCATTCTTACATCAATAAATTTGAGATATATACAATCTATAACCCCTTCTAATATCATCAAGTGCATCCCTCAAAGACCACTTCCATTCTCAATATTTTTATCTCTGACACAATCCACATCGTCTGGTTCTATTTCTACAAAAATCCCGCCCAAAATTTCAATAATTCCCACTAAGGGTAAATCCTCACATCCCAAGCTAAAGAAAATCAATTTCGCACCTCTACTCTTGGGGGCACTACCCTCTATCTTAGGACCACACCCTTCATCTAAGATACCCATCATCAATCAACCAAACTCCAAGCAATCTAACCCTCCTGAATCTAGTCCCCATTTGAAATCAACTAAGTCCTAATTCATTAAAACCAAATCAAAAATATTCACTTCTCCTTCCAACTCTAAATTTGGACCAAAGGCTCTCATGAGGCCTCATCAAAACAAACCACATCCTTTTCCTTCTTCTACTAATTCCACCTCATCTATAATGTTCTCTTCAAAAACCTCCATTGGGTTCTATAATGAAATAATTCAACACTTACTCCAAACCTTAAAAATCATGCTTCCTCCTATCAATTATTTCAACCCACATGCTCTAAGACGTCCTTGGTTTGATCCTAATGTCATATGTTCTTATCATCATACCCCACGTAATTACATAGAGCATTGTAAGGCCCTCCAAAATATCATCCACAATATAATGATGGAAGGTGACCTTTCCATCCATGAAGACAACCCTTTTCCTTATATATCATCCACTTTTAATTCCAATCCTCCAATTGAACCAATACTTCCTAAGGCATTTAAATCAGGTTCTCCATTAAAATCATTCATTGGCAATCCCTCCTCTAATATATTTTTCTCCTAAAGGGATCTTCCCTCTCTTTATTGAAACCATCCACAATACTCATCATCCTCAGAACCCTCAATCATCTATCCAATCAAAATATAGAGGCATCATCATTGGTCATTTTGAATATCCTACCACTTCTCCTTCTACATATACTAGTTTATCCATATCTACATCCAAGTTTCCTAAAGTGATGTAGTATCTCTAACTTGGGGATAATCCACTCCTTTCTCTTAGTCCTTTCACATCTCCTCCTTCATCCAACCATACCATAGACATTAATGAGATTGTATCTCTTTTCCCTGACTTCTTTAAATCTCCATAATAATTCTATGCCTAGTTTATTATCAAGCTAGACCGCTTCCTCTACATAGCCCACATTGTCTCATATAATCATACCTAATCCCTCACTTCAGCCAATTTGCTATTTTATCTTATATAATCTAATTAAATATAATATTGCATTTCATTCTAAGTCCACCTTTATGTCTCTCCTGGGACACCATACCTCATCTTAAGCCCACATTTGTGGCTATATTTTTCTCACTGTAGACACATATTTTCTCATTATTCCAAAAAATAACACATAATCTCTTACCTCCTCTTTTCTATATAATCTTCTAAAAAGTTATCATCTGATCCCATTTAGTCTTGTCATCTCAAGAAACACAACTTTAACATTGGTTATCTCGTTCTTAAAGAAAATTAAAACGTCACTTTTATAGAAAGGAGACAATGTGGAAATCTTTCTCCCAACTAGACCAGACCTTACATTATCACACATAAGTACGGGTATGGGGACTATCATTTGGCTTCCCTTGATGGTAAACCAGAAACAAAACCTCTTAATGCATTGCACTTTTTGTCTTTCTACTTTTAGCATACCTACCAGTGTGAACTTACTCATCCCATTGGTCATCCATCCATCATTAACCATTTTTCGTCTTTCATTGTAATGATTTGAAACCATGTGGTCTACTGTCACTTTCCTAGTTGCGACCTCAAATATGGGTACCATGAATTTTCTCATAGCATATTCCTTACAAATAGGCTCTTCCTTCTTAGTTAGAACTTTATGATCATTAAAACCACTACCCATTCATTTACCTACGGTAACCATGCTAAGCATCCATGGGTGTCACTTGTACATTCATTATCCACTGCTAAGTGTTCTACCTAACTATCTCCAACTCTTCCGCATAAAAAATTCAAAAGAAAAAAGATTGGTCCCTCGAAGGACAACTATTCATGTAAAGCATAAAAATGTAAAATTATAGACTGATCCCTCAAAGGAAATATATCATCCATATGTTATCCCTTCCATTTATAAAAACACAAAGTAGACCACTCCCTCGAAGGATGACTAATCTCTTATATCATGGCAAAAAAGGCTTTCTGCTTTGATCAACCTTCTATCTCATAAAGAAAAATCATAAAGTTTCAAAAGCGTGTATCCTAAGAAATCTTCCCATATCAATCAAATTTCTCATACATAACAGAATTCCCGCATTGATCAATTTATATATGGCTACCCAGAGCTGGGGTATAGGCCTAGGGGACATCCACCTATGGAAAATCTATATTTCTACATATAAGTCACAACTAAACCATTTTTTCATGACTACCTTAGGTTTATAAGCTTATTCTCCATATTTCCCATACGATCCATGAAATAAATAACTAGTGATGGTTATGTGTTAACACCTACCATTAGCTATAAGTATATTGTCTTAATTGGCTCCCTTTCTTGTTTACCTCCAATCCAGTTCAAGGACCATTTCTTCACACACTCCTTTCTATGATCATGTGTTGTTTGTCTCTTTTTGACAACCTTTGGTTGAATTCATATCATGTCTCTCAACCAAACATGTTATTCTTATCTAAAAATTTTATCCATGTTTATGTGTTTTTTGTTTTACTTATACCCATATCATCCATCCTTACTATAACGAATCGTACGCTTCTACACTTTGGTTCACCTTAACAAAATAGAATCTTATCTTTCACATCTAATCAAACTTTATCTCACCTCATTTAATCTTACCTCATCTTCTTATCCATCTTATCTCATATTTTAGTAGCTCATCCTATTTGATCCCTTTATCCCATCTGATATATTATCCTCATGCAATCTAATCTCATTTATTTTTTCATATTGTTTCTCACCTTACCTATTTTCTCTCATCTAAATCTCATCCAATATATTTATCCAAAACTATCTTACCCATCCTTTAAATTGGTGTGACATCCATATCACACCTTTATTTTTTTTTCATGACCCATTTCCCCATCTTTGTTCCCTTTCGGGGCACCTTTATCCCATCCTATTCCTACCCAGATGTATATTTTTTGCTTCCTCATGTATGAAGGACATCGCATGCTTTGTTACCCCCAAAAAATTTAGGACCACTGTTTTGACCATCCTCACATTTGTTTACGCTTGTTATTGATATCTTCCTTTGACCCATTAGTCACATGGTTTCTACATCCATTTGAGTGGATTCCTCCATATTGAAGTGATATTTACTGAGTCATAGGGTCCTTAGGCCATTAACGTTGCCTTCCTCAGAGGCCATGCTATGTCCCTACCGATGTTTTTCCATTATCACCGCCATATATTCATTTTTTTGTGTTGTTATCTTATCAATGGTACTTTCCCCTTCGCTTTGGGCATCTTATCTCATAATTTTATTTTTCCCATCCTTTCCAACCTTTCCTTCCTTCATATATCTCTTTCAAACTCATGATCTAATTCATTTGTGTCTTCTACCCTTAGTTTGAGGGGGAACACCCAATCAATCATCCTATCATCTTTCATGTTTTTGTCTCATGGCTTTCCTAACGAAAAACACTTATAAAAAAGGGGAATATATAGACACAAATTTTTAGTATCATTCCTCCCCTTCACCTCATATTCACTCTCATTCATCTTGACCACCCATCAAATATCCCTTTTTTCCTCTTAAGTTTCAATTATTTACCATCTCCCAACTCTAATCATACTTTATTCATTTTATTAATTATTCATTCTAATCATTTTTAATCTGCACCTAAATCATTTAATTCCCCTAAGTCTCTTATTTTATCATTTATAAGCTACATATTTTCTCATCCCTAGACTCCCTATAACCTTTATTTACTCCATTTACTCCCCCACCTACCCATTTATCTTCACTATGAAATCCTAACCTGCCATATCTCCCAAAACCCTAATCCCACTTCATTTAGGCCTCTTTGCCTCAAGCTAGGTATTATCCCATTACCCTAATGGATGGCTCCCTATAATCCATGGTGACCCACCCAGGTTTCCATCGACCCTATAAATATGCCCTCGCCCCCTCCTTTCAAAAGGACATAACCTTGGAGAACTTATTCTTTCTAGTGATTTCACCTCCATTCTTGAGTTTCTCTACAACTTTCACAATATTCTTGGAGTCCCTTTGAGCTTATTTGTATCAATCTTGTAGACTTTGGGGAGTTTATTTTCATCTTGTTTTGGTGTACATAACATTTGCATTATCATTGTTTTTATCATATGTGACTAACATTTTACAAGTTTAGCTTCCATCAGAGATCTAGTTATATCCTTCTCTTCCATCCATCTTGTTTTCAAGTTTTCATTCTATCCCATCTATCTTCGTTCAATCCTAGGTCAACAGAGGTTTCCATTGACCTTTTTTGGTCATAGTCAACCTAGCCTCTTTTGCATCACCTTCTCTCCTACCTAGATCCACAACACTCTGTTACCTTGAATTTGTGTGCATCCATCTTCCATTCTTTCATTATATCACTCTACTAGCCCAAATCAACTATGTCAGTCCCCAGTCACCACCAACTTAGCCCATTCACCATCGACCCAGTCCATCTATTTTTATATCCCATTAGATCGCTATTTTCTTACATCCTTTTTGTTTCTCATGTCTCATTTTTATTTTACAGGTTATCATCAGTCATTACAAACCTTAATCATATTTAGATTTACACTCAGAGCTCTCAGATATGCACATCTTGTTGCCATTTTGATCCATCTACCCCCACTAAACCTCTATAATCTGGGTTTCCATCGGCCCAACCACATATGATTTTTTTGTGTCAAACTAGATCAAGTCTGTAGTTCCGTTACATTTCTTAATTTTTAGTTTATGTTTATCTCAGATTCTACATACTATCTTGTCGATTATCATTTCTTTTATCATATATTATCAATACAGGGGTTGACATCCACATAAGGAATTTCATGCTTATTTGAATTGATTTCTTCGTTGGAAAACCCCCTCATCTACCATCTAATCCATTTTATTTATAGTTGTCTTTGTTGTGTAAATCATCAATCTTGCAGCAAGGAGTCCATTTTACACCCATTCATATCATCTTGAGGTACCATAAACCCTCCAATTTTTGATTTTCTAGTTTCTATCATTACAGGAACAAGGAAACTTGGTCAAAATTATTGCATGCCCAGTGAGATTAGAATTTTAGGTGAGTCTCTTTCATATTTCATTTTCCATTTTCCCATATTTCTTCAATATTTTACTAACATTTCAAGTAGAGGATTTTCTTTTTCTTGTTTGTATTGGGCTTTTGGATTGCTCGGTTATTTCTTGTTGCTTTCTTTATTTTTTAAAATCAGATAAAAAGGAAAAGAGAAAACTAGTTCTTCCCCTTTTTTCTTAGTTTCTTATTTTCCATCACATTTTTCCATTCCTTGTGTGGTTGATCTCATTGAATCTCCATATTTGATTTTGGATTTAAAATAAACCCTTTCATTCTTGTTATTACATCTAGTGTAAGTTGGAGGTTTAATTGGTTGAATTTCACACTTCTTCACAAACATTAAAATAAAAATATCATATCGCACATCTAAACATCCCATACTAGGTGGACCTAATTGAGATTTGATCACCCAACAGGAAATCCAACATAGTTTTTTGTCCATGTCATAAATCATATACAGTATTGGGCCTCACGTACCTTCAGGTATATCAAGGACTCCATAGCTAAAACTACTTGAAACCAGCCTTAGATCGATCATTTTCCTAGGGTTCCTCTTTGATCCTTTTTCTTTTCTATTATCACATGCTTCTAATAATCATGATGATAGAAAAATTCTTGATTTATTTGTTAATAAATTATATAAACAAATGTTAATCTATTTCATGTTTGTTATCACTCCTCAAATCAAGAAAACACAACAATCCCCTCCATCCAAGGACATATCGTCCTCTAATTATCTTTCCCAACCAACTTATAAATTTGAGACCGTGCCTTTGGTTTCAAAATCCCTTGTTTCTATGGTGTCACTTCATAAGGACCATGTCATCCAAAGTGAGCCCCATCTTGAAACCAATCCTTTTATCTTTCATCAATCCATTTCCTTTAGACCAACTACGCCTCCATCTCCTACTCCTTTAGATACTCTTAGACCTCCTTCTATCTCTCTTTATGACTACCTATTTTATAAATATCCCATAATATTCCAATCCAATCAATCCACTCAATTGGTGGATCTTGTTTCAGCCACATCACCTCATATTAACTCTATCCCAATACCATCTATTATTGTCACTTGCATGCCTATCGAACCATCTCAGCATATTAACACTTACATTCCTACTTATCATATACCTCAATAATCAAATATCCCCATCTCACAACAACCCATCTAATCCCATCATGTTCCTATTTCACAACAAAAATCATTCTCACAACCAATTCAATCTTACCCCCTTAAGTATACTCCCCTATCAAACATTTACTTCAATATCAAAATATCCCCAAGCCTCTTAAGCATATCAACAAACCGATCCAACCACAACCATATAATTCTCATCCAACCACCTCAAATGATCCCATACATGCCTTTATGAGTAGGTTTTCTTACTTTGAAGCCACTACTTTGGGGCCTAAAGTCATATTCTCTTATGAACAAATATGCAATGAAACTATCCATCCATTGGTCCCACGCAAACCATATCCTCCTCATTAGTAACTTGCAAAGTTTAAAAACTTATCCTACACCCTCCTTGGATGATGTTGAATGGCTAACCCTAGGACACACCTGATAAGATTTAGTGCCACCCTCAGAAAGGAGGGTATGGTCTTATCCTGTCTACCTTAGCCACTAATCAAAGAAACAATAGTGAGGGATTGGTTACATGTCTCTAAAGATGATTTTCTAAAGATTCGACAACAACATGCATAAAACACATTAATGTAGCTAGATTTACCCAATAAAATGGTTAACATATACTATTAAATAATGGAAAATTCTCAAAGCATTATCTATCATCTCCAATAAGTGAAAAGAGGCTTCTTTTCTAAAGTAACATGCCTTAATTTACAGGTTTATAGGTTTTTATACGTTGGATCAGAAACATTGAGAGAGTGGATCTATGCACTGGAAGCTAAATCAGGCTAATTTTTGGCATTATTTAACTCAAAAGTAGGGAATTTTACTTTACAAGGGCCCTAGTTCATAAAAAATGCTTATTCATAAAACACTGTACTCCGACCTTTGACCTAATGGAACTACCAAGTCCTCTTCTGGTCTACATTTGAATCCACATTTTATTCAAAGGGATTTGGGGATAAGTCACTCCGAGAATAAAGTGGAAATTCCATAGGGGAATATAAAATTGTTTTAGACTCACACTTCAACAAGAACTACTAAATAATGCCCAAAATTAGAAATGCAATAGGGGAATATATAATAGTGTAAGAGCTCCCATGTCAACAAAAAATACTAAATTATGCCCAAATTTAGGTCCATGTCAATTTGAGAAAGCCTCTCATTGACTATATCATACGAGAAATATCTAACTCCACCTTTTGTTTTGTGAGCTTTATGGATAAGTCACCCTTAAAATGAATTGGAAATGTTGTATGGGAATATAAAAATGGGTTAGGCTCACACTGCAACAAGAATTATTTAATTATGCCCAAAACTAGAAATGCAATAGTGGAATATATAGTGATGTAAGAGCTCATACTCCAATATGAAGGGATGAATTATTCCCAATTTTGGGTTCACGTGAATATGAAAAAACCTCTCATTGAGTAGATCCTATGATAACTAATAGATATTGTGGGAACAATTATTAGACTTTGAAAATATTTTGTTGTTGGATCTATAATTAACATGGGCATCTGGAAAGGGCCTATCTGACCACAAGCCACAAAAAATGGAGATAAGAGACACCCAAAGGAAGTTTCCAAAAATAAAATATCTTAGGTGCAAAAAGGTGCATCAACCCAAAGGAAGAAAAAATATAACTAAAGAGGTTTTTTTGGGGTTTCACGGTGAAAAGAAGACCCAAGAAAAGAAAAAATATGCATTGGTAAATAACACAATTTATTTTCTCTAACCCATTTGAATCATTAGAATAATTAGATAGTCAAGTCAATTAAAATTAAAAAATAGCACAGGGAGGATAAAATACCAACACCCCAAGGTAGAAAATTTTGTACAGAGAGTATTAAATGATGGACACAAAATATGGAAAAAATGGCTTTATAGAAAAAATATAATAAATACGGTAAACTGTATATACAAAAAATATGATAATTTTAATAATTAAATATGTCACTATACAAAAGATTAAAAAATATTAAAGTGATAAGGAATTATAAAATGATTGGGATGTATTATTAAATAATTGAATACATACATTGGAGAGGATTTTTATGTGCTCTGTTAGGCTTTGAGTGTTATGCTTGATTTGCGACACTGTACTGTCTGTCACACCACTTTTTTTATTAAGGCAAGAAATTTATCTAGCGGTTTATTGCTCTTAATTTTTTTTGTCACCCTTTGAGTTGTGGAAATATCCTATTTTATTGGTGGCAGCCATTGTTCCCACATATATTGATGTAGGTTTAGGTGGCATGAGATCAAATAATCATGTCTATGGTAAATAAACAAGCTTGCAAGTTTGTCCCGAAGGTTTACAACAAGGTAATGATCCTCCTCTTCCTGAGCCTGATGTTTTTTTAGATTTACCTCAATTTGAAAATAATTTCTCTTAGCTTAAATCTTTCACTTTGGTTGCATTTTTTTTTGTCGTGTCCCCTTGAAGAGTATCCTCATAAAGTGGGTTCACAACCACTGACAAGGCCATGATGTCAAACTTGAGGGTGTCCAAAGTCTTAATAAGGGTTTTTTTTTTCACTTTTATAATCCTGAGCACTACAAGGATGTTTTGAATCATGACCCTAGTTTATTAAGAACATGTTGGTCATATTTTCTTCATCGACACTTTATTTCCATGTTTCTAAACATGTTAAGATTAAAGTTCCTATCTAGGTGGAATTTCCTAGTTTTCAACTGCCACTATGGAATTTTGCGGAAGACGTGGTCAAATCCATTGGTCAATTCATTTTCCATGAACTGAATAAGTTTTATGTGGCATGCCCACATGTTTGGGTCTATGTTGGAGGGTATTCTTCCATTGAAAATATAATTGTTAGTACTAAATCGTCCTTCTCCTCTGGTGAGGGTTAGATAGTTGTCATAAACCAAAAAAACCTTAACCTCAGAAATAATTTTGTTTACTTGTTGGAGGGTATTTTTTAGCTCTGGATCCCTTGGGTAATAAGAAATTGGTGGTTCCTCCTCAAGTCCATTGTTCCTTGCTTTCCGCGTCCTTAATTTTGCCAACACATGTGATTTCACAACCTCATTTTGAGGTAAATTTTGACACTTCCAGCAATAACTCCACGCACACCCTTTCTCGTAGTCCCTCTCCTCTAGAGGATGAAAAATATGTCCTACCCTAGAGATTTCCTTTTTAGATAAGTGATTATGTTCTTTTTTCAAAAATTAATTACTCTTCCATTTCTTGGAACCATTTCACTATCTTGGGGGGCTTCGAGGAGGAATTTTACATGAATATTGACAATACTCAATGACAGTGTTATCTTGCAATTTCATGGGCTCACTGAACTGACCCGTCAATACATAGTTAGGGAAAGTTGTAAAAAATTTGGTCACATGCATGTGCTCTTTTAGTAGGGGGTTAAGCTTGATGGATTTCTTCTCTAGTATGAAGCTCATATTATCTAGTAGGGTGCTATCTGTCATCATTCCAATCATGAGCCTAGGAAAGGGGAAGTGTCACTCTTCTCTCTCCACTTTTGTATCAATCTATTATTTCTTGGGACCCTGACCCCTCACATTGGGTTGTGTCATCATTTTTTATTTATATAATCATATTTTTGGTATTGCTAACATTTATGCTTCTAATGTTGTTGAACGATCTTTACTCTAGTGGTGGATTTCTGATGAAATGCATGATAGAATTAGATCCTTTATGGATAGTCAACATGGCAGAGTTTGCTGATAATAAAATGGGCCATCTTCCTTCACGATGGTGTGTTGGTGAGTGAGAACAATGGTTATACATGCGCAACAAGCTTGGAATTTTTTATCCTAACCACTACTTATTGCATGTCTCTGATGCACCATGGTTCACCTAGAATAACCTCATACAAGGTGATGACATAGTTTTCAAATAACTTGATCGCACATTCCTCCTAAACCAAAGGGTGTTTTATTTCTCCTCTAATTCTAGTAGACCCATTTTTGTTTGGGAAGGGGCCTTGCTCTCAGATCACTAACATATTTTTTTCAAAAGAACATGGCACTCAGCTCCTATTAAATCTTCGAGCTCAAAATTCCACCTTAACAGTACTCACTTGCAACATAAGAGAAATTTGGAACACATTTTGTGCATTTGGAACTTGGTTGAACGCCCTTCGGGTTTATAAGGGTGGATTGTCTAGTGGCAGGATGCCATTATCACATTTACTTATTTTCTCCATATGTTTGGGAGATAGGCTGTGATATTCAAAAGGAGGGTACATAAGGCCTCTTCCTAGGAGTATATCAGAATTTATGTAGATCTTGACCGCTAACCCTTCAACACTTGCTTGTAAATCGAGGTGGCACAATGACGTCACAAACTCAAGATGAAATAATTTTATCAAGCCCATGAGGCTCAAATTCGAGCTCAGATACATTTAATCATGATCGCTGATAGAGTAACCAAAGAATTTTTTTCTTTCCTTAGACCTCGTCACACCTTCAGTTCATTCCATAAAATCAAGGATGCTTCTGGTTGAATCAATGACCTTTCAGATGTCAATTGGCCTTTGTTCACCATTACAATGGTGTCTTTGCAACATAGTCATACACTCTAGAGAGGGATGCTTCTTTATTTTAGTGTCTCTAGGTGGTTCCCTTTAAATTTTTGATCCCCAAAGAGTTTCCTAGTATTCTCCCCTTTCTATCGATGATCTTAAGGAATTTGTTATGCAAATGAAGATAGATAAATCTCCTGGTATTGATGGATTTGCATGTGATTTTTATCATGTGTTATGGGATATAGTTGGGTCTAATCTTCATAATGTTTAATGTGAAGCTATGAAACCAATTCTCTTGGGGATTTGATCAATCAAGGTAATATTAAGTTTATCCCCAAAGATGGAGATCCTCAACTCATCACCAGCTGAAGGCTGATTACTTTTTTAAACTTTTCATACAATATAATAGTCAAATCCTTGGCCCTCGGGATCCGTAATCTCTTTCCTCTTATTATGTGTAGTGATAAGACTAGGTTCATTAAGAGGAGATTCATTCTAGATAACATTATTTATGTCTGGGAAGGTATGGAGTGGGAAAGACTATAAAATAAAGAGGATCTCTTCATCAAAATTAATTTTGAAAAATCTTATGACAGGATTGGATAACCTTTCATTATTTCCATGTTACAAGCTCTTTGGTTTTACCCTAGATTCATCTGATCTGTTAATATGTTATTCCAAGATGTTAATACTAGGCTCACCATTAATGGATTCCAATCTGACATGTTTGAGCTTCACAGTTACAATCGATAAGGATGCCCCTTAGCTTTGGATTGTTATGTGCTTATTACTAAGGGTTTCAGTTACTTCATTACCAAGTCTTCTTCTCAAGGGTTAGTTAAGTGTATGTCTCTTCATAATTCTAACTAACAACTTATTAATAACCACTTTTTTGATCATTATTTTTAAACATTAACTAAGAATAAAGAAACTGTGACCAATACTTTACACTAGCTAGATATGTTTTGCATTGCTTCAAGTTCCTCCAATCAATGGAAAAAGTATCAATGATATAGACAGTATATGGATACCATACCTCCATTTTTGGAAGGATTTACTTGGAAGTGGATTCAACCTAGGGTTTGATTCAAGTTTCTTGGCATCCCATTTTCTTTCTAGGTTACTCCTGCCACTCTTTTGTCTTATGTGGTCCAAAATGTTGAGAAAATATTGCTTATTGGATTACCAAGCCTTTCTCTCTCTTACTGGTAAGTTTCTGATTTTCTCTAAGGTGTTAACTCTAACACATGTCTACTACTCATATTGGGTGCCATCTAAGGCTTCATATGATAAGTTAGATAAGTTACTTAGATATTTTTTATGGACCAACACACATGGGTAGAAAGGCTTTTATAGAGTAGCTTAGTATATTTGTTGCTCTCCTAAAGAGGATGGTAGCTTAGGAATTATTGACATTCAGGGAATTTCTATAAGTTTCAAGTGGATTATCAAGGTTTTAAAATGTTTTGACTCTTGGAAAATATTTCTTTATCACTTTACTTGTCAAGGATCCCCTTTTGGCAAAAAATCTTGGAAAAACTTGGGTCTGCAAAGTATGTTCCTCTCCCCTGTGCCAGTTAAAATTGGAGGAACATTTGTTATGAAGAGTATCTTTAAGGTATGGGAGATGGTTAAAAATTTCCTTATTTGGGTGGGGAATGGTTTCAAAACTGATATTTCCATCAATTCGCACTCTTTCTGGTGGTCTCGTATTATTAATTTTATCAATGTTCCCTTTTCTATGGTTCCATCATTTAAAATTCTTAGGATTTTTAAGCATGAAATAAAACTATTTGGGGATCCATTTTAAAAGGATACTCATTTATGGAAGCCATGGGTTCTTATCAAACTGAAATTCAACCTCAACAATGGAGATAAATAATCTATACAAAAAAGTCAAAATTCTACACATGAGGATATGGTTCACAAGATTGTGGTTTCTGTACGTACCCAAAATTATAGAGTACTGCACTACCAGAAAGATGTTACACTTGCCCTAATGATGATATAAGTCTCCTCGCAAGGTGTTCAGGATCAAGAAAAGTTCACCAAGTATATTTTTGTATCCCGTATGCCTCACCCGACCTCTGCACGTGCTTTATTCTACCCTCTGCCCCCCCCCCTTTTTCCTTGCATTTTGGTCTTAAGTGATGAGACCGCTCGCCCTTCCTGGGCAACGGTCCCATGACTGCCACCTAGGACAAGGTGACGGACCCATAGTAGCCACCCTACATAGGGAAGCAGTCCTGTGCATGTTTTCCAGAAAGTTCCTATGATCACGTCAAACGTAAAATTTCAATTTCTATCCGCATTTTTCAGCTACTTTGCTTTGCATTTATGTTTTGGCTGCCCTGTGAATAGTGTTTTCACTTTGTTTAATGGTAAAAGAGTTCCATTCCAAGTTACCTTCTAGTGAATGCATTTTCTATAAATAGCCAGCTTGTTTTCAAACAAATGGCCCCTCTCCTTCTCTATTTAATCATTCAGTCTTTTGAGTTTCTTACTTAGAATTCTAATAGTTTCATGTTTTGCATCCATTGTTGGTCTTCCTTTGCTATTTAGAGGTCATTCGATCTTATTGTTTCAATCTTGCTTCATTGTTGTTCCATGCAAGTCAGTTTAGAATAAGATAGTTTCATTCTTAGATTGGAATCCATTTAGAGTTACAGGTTTTTTTTAGTCACAAAAGATAGTTTCTAAAACTCTCGGTGCATTTGTGTTGTATTCCCACAATAAATCCTGCTAGGAATTGCATAGTCAAGCTCTGTTCACTTGCACTATCTCTCTCTTACTCGCATTATATTCAGTCTATATCCAAAGCTTCCATCGTTTGAGTGCCTTATTATGTTGATGTTATCATATACATGCTTTTCTGGATTCAAGAGAACACAAAGGAATGAGGAGATCACACTAAGGGGACGAAGTCACACACAACTGGATTTACCACTGTTCTGTAAACTCCATGTTTGAGCTATCAAAGTTCTAGTTACAACGTATCAAAAAGAGTAGTAAATTATTTTATTTCAGTCAAATATCACTCTCGATATAGCCAAGGAAGCTATGGGGATTGATAGTTTCTGAGAAACTGTGATTCATTCCTCACTTCTGAAGTAGGATCGAGAGTCTTTCAATTTAAAACAATTAGTTGCTTAGATATTTAGGATAAATTCACAACTATACAAGCAAATAGCCACACCGAGCTACTTTGTTTTTTTTAATTCTATTACTAGATTAGTTGTCCATTTTCTAAATATATTAGAATAGCTGCTCTTTTAATTTCGTTAAAATACTTCATCAAAAATACAAAAATAAAAGAATGCATGCATAGTGTAGATACATCTTTCATAATTAGTTTATTATTTTTAGTTAAAAGTTGAATCATTTTGTATGACAGTCACGGGACCTAGAGATCTCAGAGAATACATATTTGAACCAATAGTGCCTCATCCAAATCTCCCCACAACACTAGCTAATATAGATCAAGACCTTAGGATACAGGTCTTTCGAGCAACGGTAAACCTACGAGCAATTAATGAACAGCTAAGAGAGTTAAATATTGAAGATGATAAGGCATACACATTTTGGTCAAATCATCCTAACTATAGACTGCCTTGATAGGATATCCGTATGATTGTACAAGGACTCGAAAGAGAACAAGTATTTGGTTGTGATCCTTTAGTTCCATAACCTAACATAGGAGACCTCCTCATTGACATAGATACTACCTTACACATTCAAGTTGCCAGAACACCTGTAAGGTATTCTGAGAAAATTACACAACTTCTAGTTCTAAACATAGAGGCTGAAAAGGTGTATGATTATTGGATAATCAAAAGGATGGATTAACTCTTCACATGACCATAGGAGGTCCGACATAACCACGAACTTACGATTGTGATCCACAAGTCCCATAACCCGACGGGCCTACTAATCAATTAGACATTGATGTTGGTTTACAAACACTAGTATTTAGGTCCTCACCACTTCCACCAGATATTATTACGCAATTCTCATTATTAAACATAGTAGCCAATCAAGCTAAAGATTTTTGGACTAGACCAGAGAATCATCCATAAAACCCTAGAGAATCCACTACACCTCCCATCACCATTTTTCATGACCTTGTCTGGAAATATACACGAAGCTCCCATAGGTCACTTCCCACGTATCCAACAGCCAATAAACAGGATCTCAGTAGAGCTCGATATTGATTAGAGCCTCCGAACAGCTATTATATCCAAATGATCCATTACACCAATTCAGGTTAGGAGGGCCTTCTTCACCTTAGATTCATAGATTCATTATTGTGTATTGAGGATATAAGATTGCCCAACTAGTTTGTCTATATCCATATATATTCCACATTCACCAGCCATCTTGGCACGACCTCGAGAGGTCAGGTATGAGGAAGAGTTACTTGTAGATTCCCATGCTCGCATGTCACTTTTCCATCGTACAAAACTGGTGAACCCAACGTGAAACAAACAACTATTTCATCTTATCTACCTCATTAGTGAACCCGACGTGAAACAAACAATTATTCCCCTTTTATTTTCATTTCTTTCATCCACCTTCACTCTTTCCCATTATTCTACGGGTATTCATATACCCCCCGAATATGTCGGGATATGACACATATGGTAGACCTCTCTCAGGTCTTGAAGCAAGTTATAGTCAAACAAATAGACAACCATCACCCTTGCTTTCTGCATGGGCTGATAACTATTCAAGTAATTACTTGTCGTCTCAAACTCCCCCCCAAAGAACTAGCTCCAGTTCTTCATTTTGAATTGAGGAGTTGGATCAGCTTGCACAAACACAACAACCAAAGCCCTCAGGCTCTAACAATATGATGTTTACTGGAGAATCCATTTCATCTCCTTGGGTCTTGTTCAGACCACAGATCAGTAGACAGTCAAATCCACTCCCATTTTTGGATGAGGAGTACTTAGCACGCTATGCTAGAAGTGAACAATGCTTCCAAAACATGTACCCACCTATAGGGAGTTTGTAAATACAATCTGATACCCAACTCCAAGAAAATACCCCCATTCCTCCACCTACAGGAAATTCCCTTGGTGAAGCTTGGCAAGGTAATGATCAATTCATAGCAGGGTATCATACCCCTTTACAACCTCAAGGTATACAACAAATGCCATTAAGGAAAAACATTGTGTCTTCACCAATAGAGGTCATTTCAGCCTTAGTTGAGAAGGTTAGAGGGCTGGAACTTGCTCAAGCAAACCAAAATTCATATTTTGGGCAAGCAGGAATCCCCAACCCTCTGCATCACCCCAGTCAGGTTGACCTCCTTACAGGAACAGGCATGTTAGGCATGCCTCCTCAACATCTGTATAATTACCCACAACAAACACCAACTAGGACCACATTTTCAGATGCCACTCTGATTAAAAACATAATACCTCCCGGCTTGGCACCAAACAACCCATACGAGAACAATGCTCCTCCCTACTTAAACATTTATTCAAAATCACCACAAGGAGATATATTCTCTTCTCCCAGGATGTTTGTTCAACCAAATGGATTCCCTTGTGTACCTGCAAATACATATGCTATGCCATATCAACAACCCATTCCACCTCTACCCCCTCAGCAAGCACCATCGATGGTTGAGGCCTATGTGGGTAGGGACTTATTCAAAATATTTAAAAGAGCCCCTATACTTCACCATATGAAGTGTTATGATTCCAAGACCTCTCCCTGATTTACCCAAATATAAAGGGGAAGGAGATCCAAATGCACACATTAAGGCCTATGCCACAACCATACGGGAATTACTCCCTTGGGATGGGGTTGTTGCTAAGATATTCCCTAAGACCTTAGAGGGTATTGCCCTTGATTGGTATTACAGAATACCTGAAGCCTCGATACACTCATTTAAACAACTCGTGTCAGAGTTCATCAAAGCTTTTGATATGAACAAATTGTTAAGAATAGGAATCAGGGAATTCTTGCATATTAAAAAAGAACATAATGAATCTGCTACTCATTTTATTCAAATATGGCATATGGTTATCTACTCATCAGAAAGTGCTCCAAACATGGATAAAATGGAACTATGTGATTTATTCCTTCATTCTCTCAATAGAGAGATAAAGGAATAAGTCTAGAAGTTCCCACTAAGAACTTACGATGAACTACTCGAGAGTGCTCTTTGAATCGACCAAGTAGTGATAGATAGTGGTCGTAAGACATATGGGACAAATGGGAAATTAACCACTCCCAATCAAAACACCACAGCCTATCCTAACACTGAGAACACTAATCAAAGACCTAAGATCCTTAACAAGAACCACGGAGTTACAACAAGATGGAGTAACTGACCAAACTAAAAGAGAAAACATTGTAAACATTTCACCACCTGTTAATAATCAGTGAAATAACAATTTTACTCCAACAATCAGTGCGTAGTGGATTTTAATCTATCCACCATGACCACAACAACAACAAAAACGATGACGACAACCATATAAATCCAAGCACAAGGTCCAAATCGAAACCCAACTGGATATCAGAGTCAAAACCAAAGGCAACAACCTCAAAATTTTAACTCTAACAACCAGCAACCTTATCATAATTTTGGGCCACAATAGGTTTTAAATCAACAACCTCGAAATTATAATCCCAATTTGTATTGTGGCTTCCACAAGATTCAAGGCCACAATACTAGGACTTGTCATGACTACAATAAATTCATGCAGCACTTTCCAGAAGATCAAAAACAACTCTTTATAGATATGTTTTTAGCAAATTATGTAGTACCCATGCCAAACACTTATACAGGGGTAGTTTCCCCTCAAAATGCACCCCTTAAGATCTTTAATGATCCACTCCCAAACCATTCTAACAATAACAGCTAGATCCTAATGGAACAAAGAAGGGTGTTATAACAGGAAACAATGATCATGAAGCTTCAACTTCATTAAATCCACCAGTCATGCACCCCAACTAGGAACTCGACCCCAAACTAAGATAGTTGGTCTAGTGGAGTTAGACACCGAGCTACCCGTAGAAACCATAACAAGAACACGGGATTATTCTTCTCAACCAACTCCAAGTTATCCATTAGAACTAGACAACATTCAACAAATGTTGGTAAAACCCATAGGCACCTATGATTTAATTAATGACTTAACTAAAACCTTCTCTCACATCTCCTTTTTGGATTTGTTAAAAAACTCTCCCACCCATAGGGCTTCCGTCTTAGAAGCATTAGGCCTTGGTCATTTAATCAACATCACTCCTCCTCCAGAAATGCAAGTAAACCATGTAGACTTTGACATCTACCCTCCAGGGCAGCCAGATAGGGATACTGAGTTTATATTTGATATAAGCAAAATGCCAACAGATGCCGAGATTACACGAAGAGGTGACCCAACTTTACATTTACAAGTATGGGTTTACAATAATTATGTTAAACACACAATGATTGATGATGGGGTAGCAGTTAACATAGTCCCCTTCACTTTTCTTCAAAAGTTAGGATATGGAGAGACAAATTGTTCCACAACATGAAATATGCTAAGAGGATATGATAGCCTCAAGGCCACTTCAATTGGAACCATAGTTTTACTAGTCACTTTAGGACCCAAGAAGGTCCTCACAGAATTTTATATTATAGATCGGGAAACCAACTATAATATGATCCTCAGTCAGCCATGGATACACCGCATGAAGGCAATCCCTTCCACGTTATTCCAAGAAATAAGATTTCTACACTTAGGGAAAATATTTGTGGCACAAGGTGACCCAAAACCCTTCGATATACACCTAGCTGATTTGAAGAAAATACCAGGTGTTCACTCCAAGTTTGAACTCCCAACAAATCAACTTATTAAACCAATTAATTCAAAACCAAAAGAGAATTTGATACCCACCATAGAATTGGAAATTACAAATCTGGTTGAGGACATTCCAACACTCAAAAATGAGACCAACGTCATAGAAATAGTGTCACTAGGGACTACCACATAAATTATCGAGTTGTTAGAGAAAGACTTACCTATTCTCCTACCATTTGATTCTATGGGTATGGGATGCACCCTAGGAATTGCTTCTCTTCCATCAGATGAAGTTTTTATGGTAGAAGTAACCGAAGCAGAAGAAATAGATACGAAAAATATCCCAACATCCATTTTTCCAAGCAAATATTGGACTCTCCACTTCGATGGAGCTAGATGTTGCTTTGGAGCTGGGGCAGGAGTGATCTTTACTTCACCTGAGGGAAAGATCCTACCTTTCACCTTTAAATTAAACTTTGAATGTACAAAAAATGGGGCTGAGTATGAAGCTCTCCTCCTTGGCCTCATCCTAGCCAAAAGAATGGGTGTTGATAACATTAGAGTGCTAGGAGACTTGCAACTAGTTGCAAACCAAGTCTCTGAGGTATATGAAACTAGGGATGAACATTTACAACTCTACAAAATAGCGGTATTAGATCTAAGCAAGGGATTTAACTTCATATCAATTGAAGCAATCCCACGAGAGCAGAACCTTCTCACAGATTCAATAGCAACCTCAGCTTCCCGTTTCACTCCAAACAGTGAGTTGGAAGATACAAATTTCATAGTATCACTTTATACTGAACCATTAGTGTGTAAAATACTAACAAACCCACTCCTGACTCATGGAGAAGCTGAGGATGATTTTTCTATCATAGATCACTTTGACAATGATGCAGTCACTCTCGAATATCTAAACGCCTATGCGGAGCTACACCTTACTTACCGCATAGTGAATCTTTCCCGTAATACCACATTCCTCTTCCTATTTTAAAAATCCCATGGTAGAGTCTCCTCCACAAAATAATCTCAATATCTACGAGATAGAAGACAAAAAGCTTGGAACTACCTCCAGCCCCACCTAAATTTGAAGAAGGTAACACTTCTTTAATAGAAGAAACCATTGATATAAACATCAGAACGGGAGGAAGAACCAAAATTTTGAAGTTGGGATCCTTGTTAACTCTGGAGGAGATAGAAATACACACCCAAATCCTCAAATAACATCAAAATTATTTCACATTTAACTATAAAGAAATGATGGACATTACACCACACATCGTGGTACATAATCTTGTCACTAAACTAGATGCAAAACCAATTAAACAAAAATCAAGACCAATGAACCCAAAAGTGGCTCTCATGGTTAAAGAGGAAGTAATAAAACTTCTCCAAGTGGGATTCATCAAACCCATTGACTATTCACAATGGGTATCTAATATCGTCCCTCTTCTCAAAAAGAATGGGAAGATACGCATTTACATAGATTTTCGAGATATTAACAAAGATTTTCCCAAGGGTGACTTCCAGTTACCATCCATTGACATTATTATTGATGCAATAGCTAGATTTGAATTGTTTTCCCTCATGGATGGGTTCTCAGGGTATAATTAGATTAAAATATTTGAACAAGATAAAGCCAAAGTTACATTCATAACTCCCTAGGAAACTTATTGCTACGTTGTCATGCCATTCAGTCTTAAGAATGCTGGTGCTACGTATCATTGGGCAATGACATACATATTCCATGATCTTATCCATAAAATTTTGGAATCCTATGTGGATGACTTATTGGCTAAGGACAAGAAGCGTTGTGAACATCCATAATTACTTTGTATCATCTTCTCATGATTTATTGAATATGGCATCACATTAAACCCAGAGAAGTGTGTGTTTGCTGTGACAAGAGGTAAACTTCTGGGCTGCATTATATCTTCATGAGGGATTGATGTTGATCCAGCTAAAATTTGGGTTGTTCTCAAAATGATTCCACCATCGGATGAGTCTGGAATCAGGTTATTTCTTGGGAAACTCAATGCAATCCAAAGGTTCATCCTGGATTTAAGTTTTTCCATTCATCCAATCAACAATCTATTAAAGAAAGATTATAGCATTGATTGGACTGAATAATACAATGAGGCCTTTGAAGCAGTTAAACGCTTCTTGTTGTCTCACCCCACACTAATGCCTCCTAGACTAGACTACCCTTTGATCCTATACTCACGGGCCACTGATGTCTCGCTAGCCTACATGCTGGCTCAAGAAGACAATGATAAATGAGAACATGTGATCTATTTCATTAGTCGAACAATGCTCGATTATGAAACACCTTATACACAGGCAGAGAGAGAATGCCTTGCCATAGTCTTTGCAACAAAATGTTTAAGAAATTACATGTTGAACCAAGAAACACGAGTCATTGTAAAGACAGGTCATTTATGAACATTCCTCATGCAAGGGTCTTTATCTAAAAAGGCTGGGTGTTTCATAACCTTAATGGGTGAATTTGAGTTAACATTTGTAAAAAAAAAATCCATTAAAGGAAAAATCATTACAGACTGGTTAGCTGGAAATCCACTAGATGGAGGTGGTCTGGTAAATTTGGACTTTCCTGATGAGTGTATATACTTTGTTGAAACCAGGGCCCCCATCTCTACATGTCCCTCGTACACTGATATCATCAATTTTATCATAGACCACACATACCCGAAAAGTGACACATCACAACAAAGAAGGTGGTTACGCATTATCACTGCTAAATATGTTGTTTTAGAACAAGTAATATATCGTAAAGCATTCAATGGCATGCTTTTAAGATGCGTCAACATAGAATAATCTAAGAATATTCTTTATGAATCCCACAGTGGGATATGTGGAGGCCACTTTGGTGGTCATGCCACTACTCACAAAATACATTGGATGGGCTATTTTTGGCCCACTCTCGAACATGACGTAGTAGATTTTTTACGTAAGTGCCACAAATGCCAAGAATTCTCTCACAAGATTCACATGCCAGCATAGTCCCTGCAACCAATAATAACCCCATGGCCCTTCTCCATGTTGGGTCTAGTCTTGATAGGGAAATTCTCTCCCTCATCAACGAATGGCCATAATTTTATAATTACAGCCACGGAATATTTTACCAAATGGGTAGAAGCCATGCCTCTCACCACCATACCAGGGTCGGTAATTTCCAAATTCATTCTGAACCAAATCATTTATAGGTATGGTGTCCCACAAGTCATTATCTCAGACAATGGCACATCCTTAAAAAATGATAAGGTCCATGAGTTATGTAGCAAATTCAAAATAAACCACCACATGACCTCTCTTTAATACCCACAAGCCAATGGGTAAGCTGATGCAACAAACAAAACATTAAAGGCTATTCACCTCAAAACAGTCAAGGAGAACAAGCGAGATTGGCATTTAAAACTATATTCGGCCTTGTGGGCCCATCGAACCTCAATAAGAACACCAACAGGAGCAACTCCTTTCTCATTGGTATTCAGGGTAGAAGTAGTTCTCCCACTTGAGGTTGAAATACCTAGTCTCTGCATCTCATTACAAGGGATTTTGGATGAAGAAGCTTACAGGGAGGCATGACTCTCTCAACTAGAAAGCCTTAACAAGGCTAGGCTGAACGCTGAACAATGACACAGAGCCTATGTTGACTGGATGTCTTGGTAGTATAAAAAAAAGTATATCAGTGAGAAATATATGAGGGAGATCAAGTTCTAAGACTAGATAGCCGGATTGATAAGAAAACCGGCAAAGGAAGGAAGTTCCGGCCCAAGTGGTTAGGCCCATACCGAGTCATGAAAGACTATGGAAATGGTGTGTATCTCTTATGCACAATATAAGGTGAGGAATTCAATGAAACTATCAATTCCTTACATCTTAAATGGTTTTATGCATGAGACATTAGAATCACCACTTATACATTATAGCTACCTACATTGCATTAGTCATCTTGTTATTTCATTTTGTCCACTCATTTCATAAAAATTGTAGTCGAGGAACTTACTCTTAAGCAATCTATTACAAATTTCTGAAAGTATTGGCAAAAGCATTCAAATCACATCTCCTCAAACATCATCAAGTAATTTTAAATCTTCTCATCAAGTTTGATAGACAAGTATTGACAAAAACCATACCAAGGCCTGTATACTTGGTTTTGCTCTTTATTTCTACTAGGTGAAATTGTCCTTACCCATGGTCTGTTCTAGAAGCTTCTTGGTGTCACATATATCCCTCTTAAGTCTCTTTGAAAGAAAGGATATCCCAAAGTCACAGATCAGAAGTGTCAAAATAAAATAGAATAAAAAGTGTCAAGCAAATAGAATATTTTATTTTACACGCTTCTTTGCCCCACCAACCTTCGGTGATAAGCCTGCATCTCTTACTAGTGGTGTGAGGTTGGGAAAGGAAAGAAGTGCCCTTACTCACCTATATCCTACCTTTGATGAAAAACCCATGCTTCTTACTAGTGGCATGAGGCAGGGTGTGGGGGGTCCATTCACACAATTTAACAAATCTTGGTATTCTAGAAAAAAAAATCAAATTATATTAATAAAAAACAAATGTCCAAATTCGAAAGAGATCAAATCCTCAAAACCAGATTTTGTCAACCAGGTTGCCATTTATAAATCTAAGTCTAGATAAACTAGAAAGTAAGTGGCCTATTGAGCTTGGTGGTAGTTCTGAGTAGGGTAAGTGTGTAGGTCTAAGTTTGGTTTCTGTCACTGGTTTTTCTATCTCTCATCATTCAATTCAGTCAAAATCATACAATTTTTTCCCTTCCCAACTATTGGTGTAGATCCCTTGCATCTTACTAGTTGCGTGGAGTTGGGAATGGGGCAAGTTCATCTCTTTATCACTATACATTCATCATGTTTTTCCAACATAAGAAGAAATCACAGACATTTCCCAAAGAGGTCAAAAGTTCAATACTACAATGTGTTTGTCATCACATATCAGCATTACAAAAACATACAAAGTAAAACTTTCTATTTACTATCATTTTTCATCCATCAAATACATTTTGAAAAGAATGAAAACAAATACTCTAAAAACATCTAGCATACATATGGAAACGAGTCACAAAGATCTAGACACCAAGATTCTAGATCCAAAAAGATATATATATATGTGTGTGTGTGTGTGTGTGTGTGTGTGTGTGTGTGTGTGTGTGGTCTTTCATACACAATGCCATCATGCACTAAGGCATGGTCAAAATGCTCAATCAGCCCAAAAAGTACCAAAAAACTCATATAAATATCCAAAAAAACACTACAAAAATGGCCTCTCAACCCCTATGGGATCCCTCAGAGGGTGCATGACCACATCTAGGACTCCGGCTATGTCGGCACTCCAAATACACTTAGTTCTCATGGTCATGACCAGTAAGCTGTCATCTCACTATGAGAATGACTCCTCCTCATCAAGCGCTCAGCCATTCTATAGCCAGATACCTTAGCATGGAGAGAAGTCATGATCCTTTTTGCCTACCAGACATGGGAAAAAACATCGGTATGCATACCAGTTTCTGAAGGCTCTCCCACGTCCTCAGAAATCTCATCTCGAAGTATTATCCGAGGGGAGAAACAATGTATCTACACATACTCGATGAATCAAGTCTCGCCACTTGTCAGCACTCACTGCAAATAAAAGAGAAAACAATTTAGAAAGTTGTCAAAAATAAAACCAAAGATAAACGAAACAAAAAAAGGAAATAACAACTAAACAATTATAACTAAAACAAAATCAAGACAAGAGTGGTAACTCACTCAGATCTCCATGCCTCCAGGAAGGGTCTCTAGGATCCACACCTATCACTGACACTACCACTGACTATCATCCCTCTCCCACATCTAGAGCAATGTGACATCCTACCATGGACTCACCATCTCCCCCTAAATCCTAAGAAGGAAAATCCTCTGTAATCAAATTCACCCTCTCTACACTCCTGCTCCACCCTCTTAGGCCCGCAAGATATATCCTGAGTATCATGCCACTCAGAATCATTGTCATCCTCCTCACCTATTCCTAACCGGTCTCTCGGTCATTCTGTCTCCTCTATCTCTCCCCCAGTGAACTCCTCAGTCTCGGAGTCTACATCAATGGGCTCATCTCTGCTATGGGCAAGGACCAGTGGTAATCTGAAGTAAAGGTTCCCAAGGAGCACTGGCTACCCCTTGAGCACGAACCACCCTCCTAGTTGTGATGGGAACACCAGGAGTAACAATAGTCCAACCCCAGCCTCTAGGACCTCCCCATGAGCCTCACGAACAGATCTATACACTGGCCCCACTGGAGGAAACATGTCGATGTATGGGAGGCCGAACTGTTGTGGTACTTTATAAAAGGGGTGAATCTCTAACTTCCCATGTCCTATCTACCAGCTGACTGGTAGTGTAGTAAGCAATCAATGTAACAGTCTCCTCTCCCCATAACTCTGTCCATGGCCTGATAAGGAGTAGCCTCCATGTCTGTAGTGGTCAAAGAGGCCACTAGCTAGTGAGGTTCTCTAAGAATAGTCATCCTTGTCCACCTTGCTGCCCTAACGGCCCCAAGATCCTCTACCTCTACACCTCTCCCATACGGAGTGATGTGCTCATACACCCAACTCATGACAAGAGTGGGGTGGCTCAGTGACTATCCCTGTAGTTTGACCACCCTATATAAATCATGGTAGCTGGTCCCAAGGATGTCTACTTCCCAAGCGTAAACACGTCCATGACCCTCAATCTATGTAATGATGGGAGCCAAGCAATATAAGAGAGTGTCCCCTCCCTTATCCCCAATCAATATCGAAGCAAGGATGCCCATGATAGCCTTACAGAGCACAAGAATATCAAACTCTACAATGGAGTGGACCTTCACCCCCTTCTTCGACCCCATGGAAACAATGACATCCCCCATATAAGTGGCCCACTAAATCACCTGAGATCTCAACAATGTTGTCTTAAGAGACAACCACCTCCCAAGGATCAGAACCCCCAGTATACAGTAAACATCCTCCAGTGTAATGGTCCACTCACCCCTAACTCCTGGAAATCAGAAAGTGTTCTGATCTGCATCCCAGTATGAAAATAAGTCACATAATATGTGACTAGCAGGTACAATATGAGGGACTTATGTAATCCTCCAAATGCTAGCCCTCTGAAGAGTATCTCACCCTACCTAAGTGAGTGCTTCTAACACTGATGGGAGCCAGTCACACTCCCTCTCTTAGCTCCATCTGATGTACTCCTCCTTTTGCATACACCCAAAAACATAGAAAAAGAATAAGTTAGTAATAAAATTTGACTGGAAAAGCTAACAAGAACATGTAGAAATGCTTAAAATGCAAAAACGAGTAAATAATGCATCTTTTTTTACATTTTGTTGTGAACCATCAACCCTGTGTAGAGCGGCGGTTTCGTAACCGCTGCCTTCTAGGGTGGTGGTCCTGTAACCGTCACCTTCTAGGGTGGCGGTCCTATAACCATCACCCTATGCAGGGCAAGCAATTGTGTCCTGAACCCGCAAATGGCTTGTAAGCCCTAAAAGTGCATTAAAAATACACAAAAACACCATTTTAAGTAAAATAAAGATTTACCCTATGGGTGCCCCCCTAGAGACTCATTTAAAACTAGAATTTTTGAAAATAACCCCCCCAAGACAAATATTTTATCATTTCTACATTTTAGGCTCAAAAAAAATAAATTGAGAAGAACTAACCTGAGACTTCGCGGGTCGATGTTCCACTCTCGGAGGGCATGATAACTATCTCACCACGAACATTTTGACTATACTCTCATCGAAAACCATCACCGTGGGTCCCAGAGCTCAAAAACTATCAAATCAATCCACGCAAATGAATAGTAAAATGAGTTCATGTATATATATATATATATATAGCTTTCTAAAATTAATTTTGAATGTCTTTCACAGGGTTGGAGCGTCAACGGAGGTAAGTTCTAAACCCCGCACAGATGGTAAGTCCTCATTTCATATCCATTTAGTTTTATTTCTCAATTTTTTAAATCTATTTGCACTTGAGTCCACTTTTCATTTTGCAGATAGCGGGATTTTGGATGACGAACTTCCAACACACGGGCGTGTCAGGTATAACTCATAACTCCCCATTTCAGGACCGCCATACTCGGATCCACCATTTTACGCCTCTTCATGGCTAAGATACTTCTCTGAGGGGGCAATATGTATGTACCCAAAATTGTAGGGTACTACACCACCGGAAAGATGTTACACATGCCCCAATGATGATACAGGTCTCCTCGTAAGGTGTTCGGGATCCAGAAAAGTTTTCCAAGTATACGTTTGTATCCCGTATGCCTCACCCAACCTTCGTGTGCTTTATTCTACCCTCTGCCCCCCTTTTTTCTTGCATTTTGGTCTTAAGTGACACGAGACTGCCACCCTGCCTGGGCGGCGGTCTCATGACCGCCACCCAGGACAGGGCAGGCGGTCCCATAACCACCAACCCTGCACAGGGTGGCGGTCCTGTTCGCATTTTCTAGAAAGTTCTGATGATCGTGTCAAATGTAAAACTTCAATTTCTATCCACATTTTTCAGCTACTTTTCTTTGCATTTATGTTTTGGCAGCCCTGTGAATAGTGTTTTCACTTTGTTTAATGGTAAAAGAGTTCCATTCCAAGTTACCTTCTAGTGAATGCATTTGCTATAAATAGCCAACTTGTTTTCAAACAAATGGCCCCTCTCCTTCTTTGTTTAATCATTCATTCTTTTGAGTTTCTTTCTTATAATTCCAATAGTTTCATGTTTTGCATCCATTTTTGGTCTTCCTTTGTTGTTTAGAGGTCATTCAATCTTCTTGTTTCATTCTTGCTTCATTGTTGTTCCATACAAGTTAGTTTAGAATAAGACAAATTCATTCTTAGATTGGAATCCATTTAGAGTTGCAGGTTTTGTTTAATCAAAAGGATAGTTTCTAAAATTCTCAGTGCATTTGTGTTGTATTCCCGCAATAAATCCCGCTAGGAACTACATATTCAAGCTCTGTTCACTTGCACTATCTCTCTCTTACTCCCATTGTATTCAGTCTATATCCAAAGATGCCATTGTTGCGAGTTTCTTATTCTACTAATGCTATAATATACATGATTCTTATGGATTCAAGAGAACATGAAGGAATGAGAAGATCACAGTGAGGGGATAAATTCACACACAACTAGATTCACCACTATGTTCTATAAAATCCAAGTTTGAGTTATCAAATTTCTAGTTACAATGTATCAAATAGAGTAGTAAATTATTTTATTTCACTCAAAGCTCAATCTTAATATCACCAGGGAAGTTGTGGGGATTGATAGTTTCTAAGAAACTATGATTCATTCCTCACTTCTGAGGTAGGATCAAGGGTCTTTCAATTTAAGATAATTAGTTGCTTATATATTTAGGATAAATTCACAACTGCACAGGCAAATAGCCACACCCGGGCTACTTTGTTTGTTTTAATTCTGTTACTAGATTAGTTTTCCATTTTCTAAATATATTAGAATAGCTGCTCTTTTAATTTTGTTAAAATACTTCATCGAAAATACAAAAATAAAAGAATGCATGCATAGTGTAGATACATCTTTCATAATTAGTTTATTAGTTTTAGTTAAAAGTTGAATCATTTTGCATGACAATAACAGGACCTAGAGAGCCTAGAGAATACATATTTGAACCAATAGTGCCTTAACCAAATCTACCCACAACACTAACTGATATAGATCAAGACCTTAGGATACTGGTCTTTCAAGAAATGGAAAACCTACGAGTAATGCGTGAACAACTGAGAGAGTTAAATATTGAAGACAAGAAGGCATACACACTTTTGGTCAAATAATCCTAACTATAGATTGCCTTGATAGGATATCCATATGATTGTAAAAGGACTCGAAAGAGAAAAAGTATTTGGTTACGATCCTTTAGTTCCATAACCTAACGCATGAGACCTCTTCGTTGACATAGATACTAGCTTACGCATTCAAGTTGCTAGAACAGCTGTAAGGTATTCTGAGAAAATTACAAAACTTCTAGTTCTAAACATAGAGGCTGAAAAGGTGTATGATTATTGGATAATCGGAAGGAGGGATTAACTCTTCACATGACCATTAGGATGTCCAACACAACCACGAACTTACGGTTGTGATCAACAGGTCCCAACAACCCAACGGGCCCTACTAATCAATCAGCCATTGATGTTGGTTTGCGAAACACTAATATTTAGGTCCTCACCACTTCCGCCAGATATTATTACGTAATTATCTTTATTAAACATAGCAGCCAATCAAGCTAAGGATTTATAGACTAGACTAGAGAATCATCCATAAAACCCTAGAGAATCCACCACACCTTCCATCACCATTTTTCATGACCTTGTTTGGAAATATACACAAAGCTCCCACAGGTTACTTCCCATGTATCCAACAGCCAATAAACAAGATCTTGGAAGAGCTTGACATTGATTGGAGCCTCAAATAGTTATTATATCTTAACGATCCATTACACCAATTCAGGTTAGGAGGGCCTTCTTCACCTTAGATTCACAAATTCCATTATTGCGTATTGAGGATATAAGATTTCCCAACTAGTTTGTCTGTATCCATATATATTCCACATTCACCAGCCGTCTTGGCACGACCTCGAGAGGTCAGGTATGAGGAAGAGTTACTTGTAGATTCCCATGCTCACGTGTCACTTTTCCATCATACAGTTTCTACCCCCATTCATTGATGGTGTGATTAGCACTGACCTACTATGTATCCCTTGAGTCGGTACAAACCCTAACTTGGTTATTAGCTTTTATCTCTTTCCCTCATTTCATATGAAAAAATTAAGAATTAGTAGAATATTAATTCCCCAAATGGGGTATGGAAATGTAGATTCAATACCATTTGGAAAACTCTCATTAAAGCTAAAAATGCTCATTTTCTCTCATACTTTATTTAACAAGGTTTTACAGTTGGAAAAAAACTTCAAAATCTTAGGGTTTCTAATCCCCTGTGTCCTGTTTGTCAACAAATTGAGTTTCTTATACATTTTTATGGTATTTCCCAATTGTGCAGTTTGCTTGGAAGTGGATTCATTATCTCTTCCATTATTTACGTCATAAGTCCTTCACATGGAAAATTTTCTTATTGGGGAATCGACCTTGCTTTCTGTAAAATTCAACAAATTTTCACAAATCATTCATGCATAAATTCTATTTGAAATTTCAAAGATTATAAATGATAATATTTTTAATTAAACTTATTTTAGCATGGATTTTTATTTGTATGCTAAAACATGATTATTATTTAGCTTTTTCTTTAGATCCAGGTCCAGGTGGAGAAAGTCTTCTTAGAGGTGGAACATATACGGGATCTTCTTGCCCAATGGGGAAGTGTGCCATGCTTGGTCAATAGGGTTCCATATCCACTATGGTAATTTTCCCCACATCCCCCTTGATCTCGATCTCATGGCCAAGAAAGGGTTCATTTTAAGAATCCTCTGGTAAATTGGAGGTTGAAAATGCCCAACAAATATACCTCGAACCACTTTTGTCAGAAAGGTGAATTTTCTAGGGTTTTAGAGTCAAATTTTTGCCTCTCATTTTCTAAAGGGGAAGAAATCAACATTATTTTCATATCGAGCAACAATAAGGTTTACTGTCGCACGAAAAAAATCCTTGTTGTCACACGACAACAATCCTTGTTATCGCATGACACCAAAAAAATGATTTGTTTTTTCGACCGTATGCAACCCCCTTGTCTCTCATAAAAAACACTCATTTTTCACCCACTTGTAACCTTCACTTGTCACGTGTCAAAAACCATCTTATTACATGTCAACCACCCTATTTTCATTCATCAACACCTTCTCTTGGCATGCATCAACATCACTTTATTGTCACCTGTCTAGAAATGAAAATCTTCCTTATCGCGCGTTCGTGACACTTTCCTGTAGCAAGTCTGCTACAACCAGTCTGAGACTTTGATCCACAATTTTTCTACTTGTAATTTAAGAGTAATTCAGATGATACCTCGGTAAGCTACTAGTATACTACTAGGTGAATTACCTAGGTTTATATAGGAGTAGGTTTCAATGATAGGCGAAGCTGACCCCTAAAAAAATTTATACTAAAATTTTTAGGTGAACAGTACATTGACCTACTCCAAAAAAAATTCCTTTTCAAATTTTCTGAAAATGGAATATTCGCCACTAAAAAAATATTTGGGCTAAGATGCTCGATAATGAAATTGTACTAGGGCTCGGCACGGTTCCTCCCCCATTGTGGTAGGCTGGTGGTGTATTCCAATGTCTAGGTGGTGGAAAAAGCTAGGGGAATCCTCCCCTCCCTCAAGATTGTGATGGATCTAGCTAGGGGAATCCTCCTTCTATCTGACACAGTGGTGGTGTATCTAGTTGGCCTTCTTCTTCTCTAGCTTCTGGTTCTAGACATTGTGTTCTCTAAGTAAATATCCACATATGGCTCTGGATATTTTTCCTACCAGATAGGATGCTCCGGCCCTTGAGTAGGGCGATGGGTGGGATCCTGCTCCAACTTTCCCCGACCACCCTGCAACGGTTTGGGGTGATGCTTAATACAATCCTTCATCTCCTCCTCCTCCTACATCTACCATGTTTTCTGTTGCTACTTAGTTATCACTTGTGACTTGTTGTTTTTTCATTTGGTTTTTGTTTCCCATGACACGTGTGTTCCTAGTGTGTTACATTCTGGGGTGTGACTTCTCCACCCATTTTTTTGATGTGAAACACAATTTATTTTTCTTGATTATATCAATATAAATGTGTGTTTTAATAAAATAAATACATACATTTGGATTTCATTAATAATAAACAACTGTTATAATAATTATAAGATGAGTTTAAAATATGTTTTGGTGGATTTTTAATTTTTCCCAACACATGTTTTGGTTCTTTTATTTTTTCTGTATTTTAAATTATTAAATCTTGAAATATTTGGTGTTTGATAAGGTGGATGGGAAAAAACACAAAAAATGGAAAATATCCACAGCCACTGTATTTGGTAACTATGATCTAGCCCATCAAATAAAATCTTACTACTGGAAATAGATCATATCTTGAAATATGAGGATCTATAGGACATATAGCTAGTGAAGGGTACCCTAACACTTGGGGGAGAGGAATATTGGAAAAAAATAACCCACGAGGGAAACGTATATTAACACTCTTAATCCCAAAAATATTGAGAAGGAAAAGAATCTATCAACCAATGAAATGGATCTAATAGCCACACTAAATTAGAACATTTGAAGATGATTTGACAAAGATATGAATCTAGTGTGGCATATTTGAGCATCTAGCATGCCCTTGATCAAATAAATAATAGTTCAACATAAATATTATGTTTGATTCATAATGGATCTAAAGATATCGAAACCCATTATACATAGGAGTAGAGGTGAACCTAATTTGTTATGATGTGAGGACATTACCCCAAGGTTTCTCTCCACAAATATGGTATCTATTATAAGTGTGCTTGATTTTCTCCATTTCTTTGTCCCTAATTTATTTATTTTGGTTAAAAATATAAGGTTATGTTGATTTAGCTATATATTTCTTAATTTTTCACTCATTATATTTTGTTTTTATTCGGCATGGACTTTGAATTCAGCTACATAATATTCAAATGTTTACTTAGTGAATTGTATCGGTGATAAGATGTACAATTATAGGTCAAAGTCATTTTGAGATCAAGTTTTTAGGTTTTCTAGGAGCATACATTAATTATATTATATTTAACCAACAAGGGAAAGACCTTGATGATGAGAATTGAAATCCATATGAGCTAGGGATATGGTTAAGGAGTTATGCAGCATATAAGGTAGAAAAATATAAATATTTATATGTAAGATTGACGACCAATGTTTCCAATCTGGTCACTGCCCAAGATAACTTGGTACCTTCTATTGCTCGCATTTCTTACTCTATTGTAATGTCACTTTAGGGCTTGGAACTCAAATAAATGGATATTGAATAAACCCCAGTATATAATGAACTAAAAATGTATGACAACAAGTATAAAAAACTGATTTATTTATAACAACAATAAGATTTTTACAATTTCATCCCAAAATTCTCAAATACAAATATACGTGGATGGTTATAAATATTTAGAGACATTTTTAGAATACTTAAGATCAAAGAAATTACCTTCCAATCGACCAACTGATTTTATTTAATTAAATTTAAGATAACAATGAGTACACTCATAGATATGGCCAGAAATAATACTTCTAAGGCCCAAATACAATTCAAATAGAATGTACAAGAATATAAATACAGGAGGAACATGAATTTACATGCCTTAGAATCCAAAAAACCTCACCCCAGAAAGGGTTTCCACCCTAGAAGAGGGTCTTAAAGATAGTTTGCATACTTGGCGAGTACTCACCAAAAACATTTGCAAATGAATATTTTTCATGTAAACCCACCACTCAAGCTCGCCGATTTTTGGAAAATATTCACCAAAACTCAGAGAGCCTAAGCTAAAAAATATCCTGATGTGGATAGTACACGCAAACTTACCAAAAACACTCAAAAACACTAAAAAAACATGTTGCTTTTTTTCTTTATAAGGCCCTGAGTCACTTTATTCTCATTGACATGGCCATTTGAGCTTGCATTGTATGTGTTGAATGTATTTTGAGAAAAATTGAAGAGGAAATTTGGAGAATTACATTTAAAGGTAAGTTCTTTTTTTAATTCTTGTAAGATTTTAAAAATTTGGTATATATTATTTAAGTTTTATATATTCATATTATAATCTATTCATAAAATATGTTTTGTGATTTTAAATGCGTTCAATGTGATTGCAAATCATTTTAAAAAATTTATACTCATTTGGTACCAGAGGTATGTTATTTTTATTAAATTACGATGTAATATGGTTACTAAGGCACATTCTTTTTAATTTATTTAACATTAAATTTTTTAATTTTTTAAATGTGCATTGTGTTGCAGATCAGAGCTTAGCAATGGCATCAGGTTTGACATTTGGGTTAGCATCACTAGTAGGAATGATTCATGTGAATGTTTGTACTCACACTTGGAAGTATGGTCTACGTGGAGCATTTTTGGGGATAGTGGTTTGCATCTTTTGAGCCAAAACATTTTATAGAGGCATCAATCATTTGTAGTATAACCTTGCATCTAATGTTTTCTGAGATGGTGTGGTTTTCCCCAATGTTAGAGAAGATGAAAAGTGAGAGATGAAAGCAAAGCTAACAGAGATAGATGAGAAGAAAATAGAGAGGGAAAGGGTGGATAAAGCATAGAATAAGTTGTATGACCTGGGGCAAGAATGACAAAAGGATTCATAGGATGACACAAAAACAATTTTGGGCTCTATTCCTGGTCCACACATATGAATTGGAAGAGACACATATTCTTCATAGAGTTTGAACAAAAGCATACATAGGTTTTTTGTATCAAGGAACATACCTGGAGCACAACCTTCATTGCAAGGCACAACTTGGAACAAGGATATACATGAGGAAGTGGATAAAGCATTTTTGAATTTATGGTATGAAAACAACCTTGTATTCAATGTGGCAAGGAGCCTGTACTCGGAGTACTTAGTGATAACATTGATAGTTGTAGGGAAACTGTACAAGGTACTCTTTCCAAAAGACTTGAGTGGGAAATCGCTCAAGGGTGCAGTTGCAGATGCAACTACAATTCTAGAAGATCAAATTTAACAGTCACAAAAATGTGGATGCACCATTATTTCAGATGGGTGGACAGATGGAAGGAGCCTCACCCTTATTAATTTTTAGCGGCTCCAAATGGTGATATGGTGCTTGTGAAGTTTATTGATGGGTCTGACATAGTAAACAATGTAGATAATTTAGTGTTATGTAGGAGAATATTTAACTAGAGGTGGATATACAAAATGTTGGGTAATTTTTCACAGATAGTGCATAATCATATGTGGCAGATGAGAGACTACTACAGGATAGACATCCATCACTCTTTTTAACTCCTTGAGCAGCTCATTTCCCTGACCTTATTTTATATGACATAGGAAAAATTGATTGGGTGAGGCAATTTATAGAAGATGTAAGAAACATAACAAAGTACATATATAATCACACATGGGTTCAGAGATTCATGACTGAACACACAAAGGGGAAAGATCTTGTGCGATCTGGTGTCACAAGGTTTGCAACTAACTACTTTACATTGTAAATTATTTCTAGTTTATTGACATCATTGAAGAAAATGTTTGTGATTCAAGCATGACTAGACTCACAATATTCAAAGAAAGTTGATGGTGGGAGGAGTGTAAAGTAGTTTTTGATGATATCTTTTCAAAGATAGTTATAGAGATCATCAAGGTAATTTCAAACTTTGATTTATATTTCAATTTGATTCCTTTATTTTAATTTGTTAAATTATAAATATATTGTTATTTACTTGTTTACTTTATTTGTAAGTTTGTAACCTTACATTTTAATTTGTTTATAGGTGTCAGATCCATTGGTGAGGGTTTTATGTTTGGTTGATGGGGATAAAAACCCTATGGGGTACATTTATGAGGCTAAGGATTGGGCCAAAGATTCTATCCAAAATTATTATAGGGGATATCATCAAATATGGTCCCTTTTGGGATATTATTGATCAGAGGTGGAATAATCAACTCCACCAACCCATTCATACAATGGGCTATTACCTTAACACCAAGTTTTTCTTCTCTGATGGCTTCACATATGTGAATGGAGAGGCTACGGAGGGCCTTTCAACATGTATTGAGAGGATGATACTAGAGGTTGAGACAAGGGACATCATTATTTTAGAGCTGAAAATTTACAAATATGCTAGGGGAGGCTCTTTTCTTTGGGGTTATCTAAGGGAGAACCATGCAGTCACGAGGTAGAAAAAAATAAAATGTTTACTAAGTTACTTAGTAGGTAAAAATTTGATATTATTAATTACATATAAACTTTTGATTATCTTGTTTGTATGTTCTTGTGGGAGGATTGGGGAGGAATTACCTTATATCTTTAAAATCTATCCCTTAGAATTCTATCTCAACCTTGTAGCATTTTGGGCCCCAAAATATCAGCTAAGTACAAGAAGGTGCATGGGTGCACGGGACCTAGTTTAAGAAGGGCATGCAGGTTAAAGGCCCATAGGGAAGGGTTATAGTAGGGTTTTGTTAAACACACATCATGCGCTCAAGGAAAAATATGTTTTGTACTTATCCATATTCGGTATCCTAGGCAGCACATCAGAAAACCATGACCCTTGTGGATAAGGTTCCAACCTGACAACTATGGGATCAAAAAGTGATATTCCAGGAATGCAATGGAAGGTTCCAGAAGAAGTCATTGCAAGGAGTTAATAGCTCAGATTTATAAAGGCATGCTCCCATAAAGGACCACTTTGACACTTGCCAACTGATCTGTAACTTCTGAAAGGCCTGGCGGTGGGTGCTAAGGCTATAAATACAAGCACTCGATAGAAGAAAATATATATATATATATATATATATATATATATATATATATATATATATATATATGGTGTGTGGAGAATGCAGAGGAGAGAAAAGAGAGGTGAAGCCCTAAAAAAACATAATGAAGAATTTTAAGGGTTAGGGATTACAAGAATATAGGAAGCATGGCACGTTTAGAAGGGTGGGTCTACTTTCAATTTTGTAATATGATGAACATAGTGTAGTTCTAATGCATGACTTTTTCTCTACATGGTTATATGAGGATATTTTATGACCTCAGGGGATGTAATGTAGATTACTGGATCTATTAATATGAATATACGGTTTTTTTATGACCCATATATGTGTTCATAAGTATAATACTTATGCATTTCCTTTTTTTATGAACCATTTCCATATGTTGCTTTTTATTTCTCTTTTCTAGATGCAATGAGATGACAACTCATTCTAGGTTCTTAGAATGTTGCATGGTTATTTTCTACTCATTTCCATTTAAATATTTGATATAAGATTATACATTCTCACAAGAATCACATAAAGGAGAGACTCGGCACCCGCACGTGCCCGGGTGAGCACCCAATGCCTACTGGGTGATAGGCCGAAGCGTGCATGGGATTAGACTATATGTCTAAGGGTATAAAATATGACTACATCTTGGTTCCATTGCAGGGACCTCTTTTCGAATTTGTTGTGAGAAATGGCATGCATCATTTTCCTTGTAATTTGTGATGACAGAGCATTTTACCTTAGGAAGTGTTGAAACATGGTTCAAAAGCATGGAGGACAAGTTTTCTCAAAGATTCAACACTGACATGCCCATTTTCAATGTGTGTAGATGGGGTAGAAGAGAACCTATACCATGAGCTATATGATACATTCTTTTGTTGCTTCCTAGTAGAACTGTATGAATGGCTTTCAGTATATGCATCTAGATCAAGCTGGTACTCTACATTGTGCATATGGACCCAAGATGACTATTAGAGGACTGCAGGATGTAGATTTGACTTAGATCACATTGTTGTTGATCACTAGTGGGAAGAGAGTGCTAACTAGTTATACTCTTAGAATACACCATGTCTACGAATTCTTACCCAAAAGTTTTTGAGTTTGAGTTTCTGAGGGACCCTAGAGGATCAGTTTTTTGTACATGTTATTGCCTTTGGCTATGAAGCTCTTGGTCATTACTTTGAGTTTAGAAGTAATTTCCCATAGTCGGCTAAGCTTGTCTGAGCACATGGGAGAGGAAGATGTAGGGTGGAGGAAGATGAAAAAAATTGTGAGTTGAGAAGGAAAGGGAGGAGATAACGAATCAAGTATATATGAAGCTCATGAAAGGTAGATGATTAGACAATGTGAGGTTGCAAGTGTGGATGGATATATGGAGGTAGATGTTGTGGGAAGGAGTTGAGGTTCATGCATTGAGGATGTGGATCCTGAGTAGTCACTATGTATACCCCCATCTTAGGAAGCAGTGTTGGAGAGAAGCCCCTTTAGTTTCTTATGAGATTTCATCACATAGAGAAATAAGAGCTGTTGGAATTTGCATCTACGAAGCCATCTGGATGACCGAACCCTAGGTGTATCAAATGTCTCTTCCATAGTCAAGGGAAACATATTATTAACCTTACGCTTGTTGGTCCTTGCTTCTTTAAGTTATGGCTCTGTGTTAAGACATGGATGTTAATTTGGTGATCTAGGAACTTATCCCGTTTGGCTTAAGATACAGTATGCATTCCTATATCTTGTTCATTCTTTGGACAAATCTGGAAGTATCAAATCTTGTTGACTAATCACTATTGATTATTTGGGCAAAGATGCAAAGTATTGTGTATGATAGGACATAAATTTGAAATATTGATGCTTAGTTATTGGGAAATGTGGAATTGGATGGGAATACAAATGGCCCTAGGGGAGTATATTTAGATTTGGTTAGCGAAATCTAATTTCATATTTAGATTCCTCTCAAAAAATTAGGTGCAAGTTCAAACTCCTGAAGAATAAAAAAATCTCAATCCAAGGATAAGGACCTATGCAAAAGTTATAGTTGTTTTAAGTTAGCTGTGAAACTCACAGCGTTAATTATAGAACTCACATGAGTTAAATCTGGAACTTGCAAGTTTAGTTCTGGAACTTGCAAGTTTAGTTTCAAAACTTACAGATTTAGTTCCAGAAACTTGTATCAATTTAATGACATGTTAGTTCTGGAACTTTCAATTTGTGGACAAATTAAGATTTAAGTTCTAGAACTAGTAGATTTAGTTCTAGAACTTGCATAAAAGGAATGAAAACTTTGGGGTTTCAGTAACTTGCATCAACCAGGAATGACAATCACTATGAGGGATTGTGTAAACTTAGAGATTCCAATGGTAAATCCCCTACAGAGACAAAGTTTTTGTTCATAGCAAATGTTTTTAACAAAAATGCCTCAGAGCCATAGCTTACATACAAGTTTTGGCCACTCTGAAGAGAGATCTAACTTTTAGTGAGCTGCATTCTGAGGAAAAGTGTATCAACTTCTATAAATGAAGACAAAAATCAGTCAACTGGGATATATGAAGATCCATAGAAAAGTGTATCAGAGAAAATCCATAATTCAGAAACAAAAAAGTCAAATGGAAAATCTGAGAGATTTTTTTGTTCATAGAAAAGTGTTTAAAAAAAACCTCATTTATATTTTGTACAAGGTTTACCAATGAAAAGAGATCTAACTTTTAGTGAGTTGCAGTCTAAGGAAAAGTGTATCAAACGAGCACTAAAAGTTCCATAAACAGAAACAAAAAATTCAAATGGAAACTCTGAGAGATTTATTTTTAACAAAAACCTCATTCATATTTGTTACATAATTTACCAATGAAGAGAGATATAGACTTTTAGTGAGCTGCAGTCCAAGGAAACGTGTATCAAATGAGCACTAAAAGTTCCATACTTTAAGAAATAGAGAAATTCAAATGGAAAATATGAGAGACTTTTTTACTTTCATAGAAATGTTTTTAAAAAAAAACCTCATTCATATTTACTAGTCAAGTTATTATGCAATGAAGAGACATATAACTTTTAGTGAATATGAGAGTCACGAGAAAAAGTGTATCAGATGAGCACTAAAAGTTAGCTCATAAATCAGAAACAACTGGATTTACCACTAATGGAAACTATAAGAGAGGTTTTTGTATCATAGAATTATTTTTATACTCAAAAATATCATTCAAATTTGTTACATGTTTTACCAATGAAGAGATATCTAACTTTTGAGTGAGTTGCAGTACTATGGGAAACGAAGTATCAGATGAGCACTATGAAAGTTCACATAAGAATAAAATAGAAGTTGTTTCAAATGGAAAATATGAGAGAGGTTTTTTCTTCATATTCACAATGCATAGTTTAAAAAAATCTCATTCATATTTTCTTCAGGTTTTACCAATTCTCTTAAGATAAATCATAACTTTTAGTGAACTGCAGTTCGAGGAAAAAGCGTATTAGACAAGCATCAAAAGTTCCACAGTAAAAAAAACAAAGTCAAATGGAAAATTAAGAAAGGTATTTGTAAACTATAATATTTTGATAAAATTCACTCCTTCCAATAATGTAGAAAATAAAATCATTATGATTCTTGTTACCGAAAAGCAAGGAGAAGATTTGGGAACAAATCTTCCTAAAATAAGCAAGATAAGATTTGACTTCAATAATATATCTCTCTCCATATTTTGTGTGAGATGGATATCTTAGGATGCTTAGGATTGGAATAAAGATAATATTAGATTGTATTTCAGGTAAAATAAGGAGTTGGTTGGATGCATGAATATATAAATTCAACCTTCCACACTGAGATATGTACATTTTCTTTCTGCCAACATCAAATATAGATTTGTTCTTTCCTCTCATGGATATTGCATGTAGTTTTAAAATTGGAAGTATGATTTAATTCCTCTTGGCCATGAAATGAGTTGGCCACTCATTTCAAGGATGTGTGATGGATCTGATTTATTTATGTTTAGGTTTATCAGCATTTGTTTGTAATTCATTTTGTTGAAGTTGTTGAAGAAGAGGATTTATTTTTATATTGTGAAAGATCACGACAGTCTGAGGTTGTGAACCTGAGTGGTGTTTTGTTTAATTATGTTTATAGCAGTACCAATTCAAAGAAGTTTCAATTTATTCAAGATTGATTTTCAACATTCCTACAAGTGTGATTTCATTTATGCAGGTCAAATGTTTCAAATTTTGCAATTGAGGTTCATTAAATTTCCACATGTGGAACCTTTCAATTTGTGTGCAAGTTTGGATTGTGTTTAAGGGAGAGGATTTCCAAGATCTCACCTTCTCTTAATGCATACAACCTTCTGTACACCAACCCGGATTGACATTATTAATGGCAACATTTACTAGACCCTCACCACCCTGGTGCTTGGTTTTCCATATCAAGGGAGAATTATTGTTAACCCAGTTGGTATCGGTGGGAGTAACCGATCTAGCGCCCATGATATATAATTTCTTATTTGGAACATCCATGTTTACACAAACCATTCCTATATTTGGATGAATCTTTAGACAAGGTGAAATTACGCAAGGATTAGGTAACACGTCTAGGAGTTGCACAGGATATACAATTGGTAGTGGGACAATATCGCAAACCATCGATGTGTAGTTCAATGGGACATTGGGAACAATAGGTGTGACCACATCAGACCCTTTTCCGACTACAAGAGGTAGATCTGGTGGGTCAAGAGGAACAAGACCTGGTGGATCCAATGGATCTAGTGGAGGAGGAAGCACCAGAGGAAACCAAGGCTCACATGTCAGATTAGGAGGATAAGTGTCTTAACCACCTGCACAAGTATTATCTAAGATTTCTTTGTACTTACATGACTATAGGGGTATTAAAGATGTTGCAGAGCACGTGCACAAGTGTGAACTACAATGGCATGTGAAAGGAATCACTACCCCAAAGAAGAAGGTGAATTAGTTTGGAACAAAACTACAAGGGCATGCACATAGTTGGTATAGGAAGTATGGCCCCTATCAGACACTGGTAGACTACACCACATTGAGGAATGCCTTCCTAAGAAGTTCCATATCCCTGAGTTTGAGCAAAATAGTATCAACACTCTGAAGGAGATCTAGCAGGGAATTATAGAGAGTTTACGAGAGTGTGACGTGCATTTCAAGACTCTCTTGTCAAAACTATCCTATGACATTCATCATTCTAAAAATTCTTAATGGTTTATCGGAGGATTGATAGCACCATTTAGAAAGTCTCTATTGCACAAGACTTTCACAAACCTGCATGAGGCATTGGAAGCTACCCTATGTGCCAAAGTTGTTGGGAGGATTGATATTATTGTTATTCCTTTTCTGGAGGCTCAAATTGATGCAATGGCCAAGCAGTTAGAGAAGTTTTTTGTAAACTAAATGCATGAGGTTTGTAGTGGGATTTGGTTTATAGACTCCAAAGTGGAGGGACATGCAAAGGATAGTTTCCCTTGGAATTTGGTGTGTGCTATATCGGTATATTGTGATATTTTCCAAGGGGATCTTGATGAAAGTAGATGCCCTCCACTCCAGCTTGAAATTTGCAAGAATTCTTCTTGTTATTGCAAGATCTTTACCTCTATGACCCATGATACCAACGATTATAGAATGATTGATCAAATCCATGATGCTATTGATCTGGGTGTGTGCCATAATAGCCTTGTAAGTAGTTCAAAGGATGATGACCATCATTATGAAGGGCGCAAAAATGAAGGAGAGTGTGGAAAAGGTTTTTGGGGAGGATTTCATGGTCATATTTACCACGGTGGAGGAAAAATTTAGTTCCCATGAGGAACCTCTTATAATTGTGGATCTACAAAGAATTACAAATGCGAGTGTCCTAATCTGTTACAATGCTTATGGTGTGGAAAGAAACACAAGTATGAAGAGTGTCCATAAATTTATGAGCATATGAAACAACAGCATCAGAAAGATAAAGGCACTCGGATGGTGAGCATCAAGAAGGACAATTGATAGTGGATGCTAAGAGTGGCACTTGAGTCAGGGATAGAACCTATACGGGTGATGACGTGAGCAGAGGCCGCACGTGCCAAAGAGATGCCAAGACAAAGGACACTAGTTTCAAGAGAGGAAGTGGTACATGGAAAGTATCTGAACCCTTCTCATTAGAAGGAAGTGTACCAAGAGACTATGGACATGTTTACAAGGGGAGATCCAATGTCTAAAAGAGAAATCAAAGTCGTTTGAGAAAAGGAAGAATGTCAAGGTTCTAAGGAATGACCTGGATGAGGTCAAGGAAGTATGTAAAATGTTAAGGCAAGAGAATATTATTCACTTGGTAGGAGAATGGCTGAGAGAGAAGGTACCATGGGCCATAGAAGAGTGTGAAAGGTATCTTTTTCATGCAAACCTTCCTCCTCACAACCTCAACTATGAAAAGGAGATTTCTTTGAATATGGTTGTTGATGGATGGCTTATGAGCAATATTCTGATCGACACGGGAGCAGAGGTAAATTTTCTTACCTTAGATGCCTGAAATCAAATGGGAAGTCCCACAGTATAGCCATTTTGAATGTGTTGTATATGGAAAACAAGACTAAGGAAATGCCCATTAGAGTCCTAAAGGATGGAGTTATCACCATTCAAGGGGCCAAGTTCACTAGAGACTTGGAATTATCGACACTCGCCAAGGACAACAACTTTCTAGCGTTGGTTCGGTGCCCACAATGTTACAAGAACAATGCTGACATGTGGTTTAACAAAGGGTATATCAGATTTGAAAAAAAGGAAGAAAGGGTGATCATTCCTTTGAGAGATGGGGAAGTCAATGCCTAATAATGAGCCCTTAGGAGAAGAAGTCCTTAATAGAATCTATGTGCACTCCATCAGAGATCCAGAGATAATTCACCCTTTGGAGGGATTTATCTAGTTTGAGGATGCTCAGTCCTTGAGTGATACCACTAGTGTGGCATGCGACAATTGGGTGCATGGGACCTATGAGTTAATTCAGTGACAGTTGAGAGGATTTTTAACAATGATAACAAATATGTGCTTAGTCAAGTGCCTAGGATAAATTTTCCAAGTTACTCTAGAGGATCATATCCTGAAATTTTCTTGCAGGAAATGGAATCTCAGTGGAAAAATGAGGATGAGAGGAGGGGAATGCTTAGTTATAACCTACTCAGAACTGTAGCGCACTGGTGGGCTACACATCAGGAGAACCTCCTAGAGTGGTGCAAGGTAAGGATCACATTTTTTATAAGGTTCTCCAGGAGTAACACACCCACGGTCATACAAGAATACCATGGTAAAGTGACCACCTCATTTCATATCCAAGCATGTGAGAAGGCCTAGATGGGGAGCATAGAAGCATTACCACATTCATTATGGGTACATAAATTGTATTCCATATTACAAGGTTATGTGTGTGCATGATATATTCATTCATAGATGCATCATCAAATAGGTAATTGGTAGGAGTTGGTGTCTGATCTCATTCAAGCCTTTAAGTATAGGAGTACCAAGCCATCAGCAGATAAGGCATTGCAAGTGATCAAGCACCTTAAGATGGGAGATAATGTTATGGCAAAGGATAGGTTGTTGGAGTTACCAGGTGAGCCTTACTTAGAGATGCACCTCAATGAAGAAGAATCAAATGAAATATAGCTTGAGTGCAAGTGCATGGAAAAATAAAAAGGAAAAATGGTCTATGTAATAGATGGAGAAGACATGGAGACATTCGATGTTAACCATTTAGAAGGTACGTGCAAAGTCATAGACATCACTGATGAGCGAGCACGTGCCTACCATGAGCCCTTGAAAACAAATAAGGTTAACATTGGAATGGAGACAAAACCTTTAGAAGCTATCATCAGAGACTATTGGTTGGAAAAAGAATTTTCAAAGGTCATTGATCTGTTGCGTGAGTTACAGGATTTGTTTCCTCGTAGGTACCATGAGCTCAAAGGTGTACACTATTCCTTGGGAGAGAAGAAGATCAATTTGAAGGAAGGTTCACACCTGATTCAGAAGAGGCCATATCAGATGAATCCAAATTTTTACGTATGGCTCAAGGAAGAAATAGACAAGATGATGACATCTGGTATCATTGAGGCAATGGAAGAATCAAAATGGATAAGCCCAATGGTTATCAGTATCAAGAAGGATGGCCAGATAATAATCTATGTTGACTACAAGTATCTAAATGCAATGTGTTTCATCGACCCTTCTCCAACCCCCTTTACTAAAGAAATTGTAGAGGGAGTAGCTGGGCGTGAACTCTACTCTTTCACGGATGGGTTGTCAGGGTATCACCAAGTCCAGATCACAAAGGAAGACTAGAGAAAGATATCTTTTTCCATGAATTGGGAATTTTTTCCTACATGGTTATGCATTTTGGATTGAAGAATGCCCCTCTTGTGTTCTTGCGCATCGTGGTACAAGCATTTTAAGACTTCATCTATAAGTTTCTCCAAGTTTACCTCAATGACTGGACTATGTATGGATTAGTGAAAGACCATTATGAAAATTTAAGGTTAATGTTTAAGAGATGTCAGTAATTAAGTATATCCCTCAACATTAAGAAATGTTTCTTTGCTACTCCATTTGGGACCCTGTTAGGACACATTGTATGCAAAGAAGGCTTGCTAGTAGATATCGCTAAAGTTGCAGTTATTGTAGGATTAGGGGAGCCTACTAATCAAAGCGCGGTGCATGGATTCCTTGGGCATATGAGGTATTATAGAAAATTCAATAAGGTGTATACAAAGATTATCACACCCTTGGAAGAATAATTAAAAAACAAGAGTGCCTTTCATTGGGGAGAGGCGCAGCAGAAGGAATTTGACACTTTGAAGGATAGGCTTGTCAAGATTCCCATATTACATTTTCCTTCTTGGGATAAGCCTTTCCATGTGCATGTTAATGCCTCAAGGAAAGTTATGGGAGCAATACTAGCACAACCTGGTGAGGGAATTGTTGATCATTCTTTGTTCTTTGCAAGTAGAAAGTTGAGACCAGTAGAACAAAATTACACAACTACTAAGTGCGAAGCATTTTCCATGATCTACGTGCTACACAATTTTAGGTAGTATCTGTTAGCGACACCATTTATATTCTACATAGACCACATGGCATTGAAGTACTTAGTCAACAAGCTCGTGCTACAAGGGCGCATATGTTGTTGGGTCCTATTATTTTAAGAATTTGAGTTCACATTGGTCGTAAAACAAGGAAAACACAATTCATGACCTAACCAATTATCAAGGAGTAACTCACAAGAGGATGTGTAAACCATTGACGATACAATGGCATACGCACAACTATTTAGGTTGCATCATGCACCCTAAGACTTGGAAGATATATCAATGTTATTAAAAACTAGTGTGGTGCCAGAAGGGATGAAGGATCTCGAGAGAAATCAATTAAAAATGCATGCACACACCTTACATGTTGATTAGTAGAGACCTGTATAAGTTAGGTCATGATGAGGTTCTACGTCGATGCGTATTAGAGCATGAGCACATGGAAATTATGGAAGAAGTGCATGGTGGGATTGTGAGAGGACACTATGTAGGAAATGCTACCACACGGAAGATTTTATTAGTAAGGATTTGGTGGGAAACCATCTACAAGTATTTTATTGAGTTTTGCAAGGCATGTGACCACTACTAGCACCTTGGAAAACCTAGAAAGAGAGATGAAATTCCTTTACGACCAATAGCTAGCGTTGAACCATTTGAAAAATGGGGAATTAACTTTGTAGGGCCAATTTCTCCAGTCGTGCAAAGGACTGGGTCACGGTATATCATCACTTGCACTTATTACTTTACATGGTGGGCATAGGTAGTGTCTATGAAGGATTACACCATATCGACAGCTAGTATATTTTTATGGGAGAACATAATCAACATGTATGGTTTCCCTTTAAGTTTAACAAGTGATAAGGGTACACACTTTCTCAATGAAATAGTCTATATTCTATTACAAGAATTTATCGTGGCCCATCACAAGAATACCCCTTATCACCCTCAAGAAAATGGAACTATTGAGGCATTTAACAAGATACTAAGTCACAATCTGACTAAGATTTGTGACATTGGAAGACAATATTGGGATGAAAAAGTATCAGCCATTTGATGGGCATACAGGACAACCTACAAGAGGTTGAACAAGGCCACACTATTTCAATTGGTGTTTAGCATAGAGGCTATTTTACCATTGGAATTAATGTTACCATCACTATATATAGCGTGCGTAGGATGGTCAGCTGACTAGAAAGCACTAGAAGAAAGGATTGATAAGTTGATATAGTTAGATGAAAGGAAATCACTTGCTAGATGGAGTCAGAAGACAGAAAAATTGAGACAAAAGGCATGACATGATCATTATATCAAGAAGAAGAAGTTTGAGGTTTGGCAGATGGTGTTGTTGTATGATTCCAAGTATCTGCACCATCTTGGGAAGTTGAAAGTCCATTGGTTGGGACCCTACATCATCTCGTACATTCTTGATTCAAGAACTTATCAGTTACAAGCACTAGATGGGACGAGGTTACTAGGTCATTTCAATGGGAGTAGCTTGAAGCCCTACTATAAATATGTCTTCTTGGTGTTTGTAATAAAGTAGTATTACCAGTTAACTTAGAATTTCCCTTTATGATTTTATTTTCTTGTGTTTCCCTTTCTCATTGTTTGTTCCCTTATTTTTGTTTTTCTTTGTGCCTTGTGTTCAGGTAACCACTTTATTTTTCCCAAGGTTGTGTATGCACAAAGGACCTGCAATACAAGTTAAATGGCCCAATAGAAGGAAGTGCGTAAGATTGAGAAAGCGCTTGAGGAAATGATGGGTGATAGAGTATCAAGGTTGTAACAGAGACCACATATAAAGGATGAAGAGTGTAAGAACAAAATGAGGTAGGCGAGGGGAAAAATCAGGTAAAGGACAAAAGAAGTGCCTTCAGAACTGGCGCACACGTAAGAGTCTTTGTCTGGAATGGATTTTTATGCGCCAAAAGGTTGTAAGATATTTTTCACGCAGGATGTGGCATGTGGGTAAGGGTGCTTAAATTTAGATTAGTGGAAAAAGGCACATTTAACGTTAAAGTACATTGATAGATTGTATAGTATTTAATGCTGGAAAGAGAAAAAACTATAGATACAAGGTCAAGAAATTCATTTTTTACCATGTAATTATGAAGTGAAATAAGCTCTTGCAAAATAGATCATCCAGAGAGAAATTTGTGGAAAGAAAGGAGAATTCAAGAAATTTGAGTGTGCATCTAGAGTAAATCTATGAACTAGAAGGAAGAAGTACACTGGCATGAGGAAGGTTATGTCAAGAGTGTCATCTTGTGGAAGGATTTCCTATTTAAATTTTGGTAGCTAGGGCACAGAGAAAGAAAGATTAATTTCAGGAGTTGACGTTTTGGATTGAGCTTTGGGATTGAGCAGAGTAGTAGAGCAGAGCAAGAGGAAGGAATATTTAAGTTCATTATGACTAGAAAATATGGCACCCATGAAACCAACTGTTTCACCAAAGAAAACAAAGGGCAAGGGAAAGGGAAAGAAAATATCTACCATCGTGAGCACCAATGAATAATGGTATGCAGAAATGCAGTACCCAGTCGGGGTATTACTAGCAAAAGAGTGGGAGTCACACTTGCAAAAGATGGCCATAAGTTATTATAACCATCACATGAGAACAAATGAGAAAGAAATGTTGTTAGATTTGATCCGACCAAATAACAAGAGGACATCAGATGGGATTCCTATTTATAATGACAAGGTAAAGGTCAAATTGGAGAAGGCTAGATTATTGCAATTATACGAGTCACCCTACTTTGGCTAGCCTTAGCACCTTTATTAGTGGTTGATGTCATGCATGCATGAGGATCACTTTTATTTTTAGGGGCACAAGATGCACACCACACCACAACTAATATCCAAGTTAACAGGCCTCAATTGTGAAGGAGATAGCATTGATGATGATCTGAGTGACAAGGAGGCTATCAAGGAGACTGTAGCCACGTATGACTACAATAAAGGGTCACGATACTTTGACATTGCTGAGATTCTAGACCCAGTTATGAGGATGGCTGCATGTTTGGTCACTAAGCTCAATGATCAGGAACTATGAACACAAGTGAACAAGGCATGGCTAAATGTATGCTGGAAGATATTAGAAGGAACCATCTACAACTTGTCTACTTTCATAGTAGATGAGATTATAAGCAGTGCATAGGAGGGAGAAAAGATACTCTTCAGTAACATCCTCCTCACCATTGTATTTTTAGAGATTGGAGTGCCCGATGTGCTAGAAAAGTTTGTTTGGGAGTATCTAGAAGAGGATCCCTCACCCGCAAAAAGGTTTACAAAATACACTTGTGAAATAATGATGGTTTCTCACAAAGCACGACTGGAGAAGTGGCATAAGCGAATGCGTGACACATTCGGGGATGAGTGGGGGATCCCAGAGAAGTTTCTTGCAGTTGTGAATGGAGAGGAAAAATTTATAGTGTATCAACACTTTTGCATTGGCAGATTTACATTGAGAGATGGGAATATGAGTCTATGGAGCAAGCTACCCTTCTCCTTCACTGCGCAATACTGCCAAGCTGAAGTTAATTGGTTCAAGGAGGCCAAGAGACCAAGGTTTGACCTTTGTGAGGTAGATATAGACCACCATGACTTATGCCAAAATATTGTCTACCCAAAGAAGCATGCGTACGTCGAGAGATATGTCTCCTATAAGATACCGATGATGAAGCCTTTAACACTTCCGATTGCGAGAATGACTATAGCAAGGGTGTATCTACGCATAAGGCCAAAAATTGGAAAAGGAACTTACTTAGAGAATGATGTCTCCATCCCTAAAAATCCTACAGGAAGGAATAATTCCATGCCTAGAAAAAGATAAATATAAGAGGTGTAGAAGACACCAAGTGGTCAAACCACACAAATGGTGAGCACATCGGAATCAAGTGCTAAGCCTAGTATTTACACGTGGAGAAATAAATCTCCAGTCATAGAAAAGACCCCAGAAGAAGAGGCATGGGAGCATGAAGAGCCCCTCACCCATGAGGAATTGCCAAGGAATACATCACCTGTAAAAGAGAAAGAAAAGGATGAATCTCTTGTACTGGAATCCCCAGTAAGGAAGAAGTAGAAGGTGATTGATGAGGAAGATTCAAAAGAAACAAAAATTCTAGATGCCTACACTAGCGACAGGGATGATGATGATGAGCTAGAAGGATGTGAAGACCATCCAGTCTATGAGATACATGACTCTAAGGAAGAAGGAGATGAGGAGTATAACAAAGGGAATAAGGAGAAGGAGGACAAAGATGAAACTAAGGCCCAAGGCAAGGGGGTAGGCGGGGAAGAAAATAAAAAGGATAAAAAGACCCCAAGCCTCACAAAGGACCATGTAGAAGAGGTTGTAGAGAGAGAAGTGGTGAAAATCATCAAGGACTTGGTGCAACAAGAGGTAGAATGCAACGCAAATGAGGTGATGAAGGAAGTTGAAGAGGAAAGCATATGAAAAGAATATGACAGCATGGAAGGAGATCCTAGTTTGGTTGTAAGCTTTCCAAGGGCCACACACATAGGGAGGAAGAGTACAGAAGTAGTGCAAGATCAAGGAATGAGCTACATTGATGACCCAAATAAGGTGTTACACACCCACTTCTAGAGCACCATGCCAACGGAACAAATTTTAGCCATGGATTCATTTGAAGAGGAAGGTGCATACCCTCAGACAAGGAAAATGTTATCATGGGCATTTGAGTCCCATATTGATGAACCCAAATTTGAAATAAGCCAAAGGGAATTGATGAAAGTTGGAGAAGAAAAGAGAATAAATCCCTTAGTGAATGCTCAATAATTATCATATTAGCAAATATGTAACGTGATCAACAAAGTTTTAGTTGAGGTTGAAGCCAAGATCTTCAAAATAAATAACAGGGTGAAGTTCCTAGAGGCAAAGCTGGAGGAAGAGATCCTTGAGAAAATCAAGGACATGAAGAAAGAGCAAGTAATCAGTGCTCAGTTAAGGCATAAGTTAAAAGACGAGAAGGAAAGAGTGCACAAGGCATACAAGAAAATAGAGATGATCATGGATTCCTTTGTCTTGAAGCATCTAGACCTAACACCGCCCACACGAAAATACGGATCAACTATACAGTGCCTAGAGGACTTGACCCTTATACTCACTTTGGAGAGGTGGCCACTTACCTTAGAATCCACAAAAGAGGCATTGGTGCACCAAGAAAAATAAAATAAGATGAAGGTTGTGGAAAGTATTGCTCATTATAGCAAAATCCTCACCAATGTAAAAGCCACTACACAAATTGTTAAGGTTTCCTATGATAATTGTGCAGACAGGGATAGAGTGGCAAGTATCTTGGTTGCCACCCATGAAGCAAAACTCAAGAAGTTACAAGAAAATAAAAAGGGGAATAGGGTTGAGCGAGACAAAATCCTAGCCGACGTGGTAAAGAAATAAGAGGCCATTAAGAACTTGCGAGGCTCAATCAAGAACTCGCTGAAGGAATTTTACCCCTAAATTACTTGGAAGATGGACACACTCGAGTATTTGGGAAAAAAATTGGAGGATATCGTAGAGACAATGAGCGCTAAGGGGGAGGAGCTAAGTTTTGAAGAAGTGAGTGCCCTAATGAGCGACATTTGTCAGCAAGCTTAGAAAGAGGTCGACACTTGGCGAAAGTTAGAAGAATAATTAGGGAAGGATTTCCCGCTCCTCCTCCAGAAGTAAATAAGTTCCCCATTATTTCATTCTTTTCACCATTTATTCATTCCTTTATTCTTCCATTTCAACCATTTTTAAGGATCTGCCATTCTTTATTTCTTTATTGAAGAGTGTTTCTAAGGATGGAGAACAGGTGTAGTGTGGGGTGATGTTGGGCCCCAAAATATCAGCTAAGTACAAGAAGGCACATGGGCACACGGGACCTATTTGAAGAAGGGCTTGTAGGGAAGGGTTATAACAGAGTTTTACAAAACACATGGCGTGTGCGTGAAAGGAAAAAAAGGTTTTTTACTTAGCCATATCCATCATTTGAGGAAACACATGAGAAAAGGATGAGCCTTATGGATAAGGTGCTAGCCTATTAACTGTGGTATCAAAAAGGGAATATTCTAGGCATGTGATGGAAGGTTCCAGAAGACATCATTGTAAGGAGTGAAGAGCTCAGATCTATGAATTCATGCTCCCATGGATGAGCACTTCGAAACTTGGCGATCGATTTGTAACTTCTGAAAGGCATGGTGGTGGGTGCTAAGGTTATAAATACAAGTGCCTGATAGAAGAACTATATAGATATGGTATGCTGAGAATGTGGATGAGAGAAAAGAGAGGCAAAGCCCTACATAAACATAATGAAGGATTTTAAGGGTTAGGGATTAGGATAATATAGGAATCATGACACATTTAGAGGGTTGGGTTTGCTTTAAATTTTGTAATATGATGAACATAGTGTAGTTTTGATGCATGACTTGGCTCTACATGGTTATATGAGTATTTGTTATGAACTCAAGGGATGTAATGTGTATTACTAGATCTTTTAATATGAAAATAAGGTTTTGTTATGACCCATTTATGTGTCTAGAAGTATAATACTTATGCATTTCCTTTCTATATGAACCATTTATATAAGTTGCTTCTTATTTATTTATCTAGATGTAATGAGATAACAACTCGTTCTAGGCTCTTAGAGTGTTGCATGATTATTTTCTTCTCATTTCCATTTGAATATCTATTATAAGATGATGCATTCTCACAAGACTTGCATAAAGGAGAGACTCAACTCCCATGTGTGGCTCAAGTGAGTTCCCAATGCCCGCTAGGTGATAGGACGATGCACATGGGATTAGACTATTGGTCTAAGTGTATAAAATATGAATACATAGCGCTTCTGAATGTGAATGCAATTGGAGTTTGTTTAAGGCCATTTACATGAATAAGCACACCAAGTTGACTCAACGAATTTGTTTTTGTGCAATATGATATCTAGCTTCACACAAGAAAAGTGGAGGCCATGTCATAGGAGCTTATTGATGTAGATAAGATAGATCCATACAACAAGTGTACTGGGAAAGAAGAGGAAATACCTACGTTCAAAGAGGATTTGATTGCTTCTTTTGAGAGGGAAGCTATGGAGGGAGAAAAACTAGTAGGAGATAGTGTATTGGATGACCTCATTGGAGGTGATCTCAAACATGCATTAGAGGATCCACCACCATTTACTACCATGTTAGATACAGAGTCGCAGCCTTCCAGGAAAGCGAGGAGATGCAACGGAGTGTGGGACTACTAGAGACAATAGACCCCCTGCCCAATATTTGTCTAGAATAGGGAAGAGGAAAATGTAACTTAATTCATATTGTAATTTTCATATATTTGAAATTTATGATGATAATTTTCAGTGACAATCATCATAAATTCATATCACTTATTAGCCAGTTTTGGTATTCACATGATGATGTGATTATTTATTGTATTTGTATTCAAATATAATAGAAAACACTTCTCCAACATTTTATAGACTCATGTGATATATTTTTTAGCTATACTTTTCATAAAATTTATGTTTTTAAAATTAATTTGAGTATTTTTAAGCTGTCAAATATTCCCAAATATTCGTTGAATCTTGCCAAGTTTTTTCAAAGTCAATGTATTTTGGGTTTTCCAAATATTCACCAAATACGAATTTATGAAATATGGTCTAAAAAGTTCCAAATATGCCCTAACATCCCTTGATCATAAGAACCCTTTCTGAAGTCACTAAATCAATTTATTAAAGACCAATGGAAACTCTTGAATGGATAATCCTTAAGAAGTGAAGAGTATTCATCCTCATTTATATCCCCACAAGAGGGTTTCCATCATCAAGGGTAAAGGAATGAGCAGCAACCGAAAAACCTCATGAAAATTATAAGGAATAGATGGTCTTTAAACAATTCAAGTGTTACCTCCCTTCATACACAAATGATGGATAAAACCTTGAGAACAATATCCAAAATGGGTCATCCCACTTGGGGAATTGATTTGATTTAGTTATTTCATTTTTCCCTCCAATTTCTTTCCTCACCTTGAGTTAGCCACATTAGGAAAAATAAATTAATCTTTTAATAATTTTCTCCTTTTTATGTTTTCATTTTATTCCATAAATTCCATTCCCTTTAATCTCGTTAGCATATTTAAAATACCCTTTAGTTTAATGATATTATTAAGTTACTCAAGATTTTGAAATGATCGGTCCCAACTTAAAACATTATTAAGTATTTTAATTTTAGAAAAGGGGACATTACATCTATCAACAAATCATTCGAAAAAAAAAAACATGGAATTTGTATGAAGCCTCTCCAATAGGAAGACCATCAAGCTAAGTGGGAAGGAGAGTATGGGAAAGGTCCTATAGATGAAACAAATTATATAGAGAAGAGTACCACATCTACCTTTTAAGGTGGAAGAAAAGGTGGATTTTCAACCCTATGAGGACCAAGTAACTTGAAGTCTTCTTTGATATACATAATTTAAGCAATGAATAAAATATTCCATTCACTCCTTATGCAAGATTGGATGCCAATGTTTCTACGATGCTCATTTTTCATTCTATTCTTTCTGATTTTATCAACAAATTAGTTACAACCATAAGTGGAAATTTTGGTATGCCTATCTAGAAAGAACAATAAGAAATTTTGGAAGTAGAAGAAAATTAGAAAAAATCTAGGAAGGAATCAATTAGAGAGAGTTTGAGTGGATCAAAACCACAACTACCCTTTAAGGTGGACGCAAAGTTAGGAATTGGACCATTGAGGGTTAATTGGTTACTGAAAATATGAACAATTGTTCAACTAACTTAAAGGTCTTCTTTAGCATACACAATTAAAACAATGAACAAAATATATCATTTTCTCCTCCAACCATGCTTTGAAATTGGGAAACAATGTAAGTGCACCAAGTTAGGGGGCCAAAAAGTGGACAAAAACCTGAAAAAAGACAAATCAAGTCTATGTTATATTATAACACGATCATGTTATATTTTTATAGGTTTGGAAATTACCTAGCCTATAACATGTACACATTTTTACTACTATATAAAAAAATAATTCTAAGCCTCTATCATTCCAACTCCTTCAAACACGAGTTTTAGAGCTTAGCTGTGCCCTCACATTTTTTCATTCAATTGGATCTCAAGCTCAAATGATCATCTCTGAATAATTGGGAAGATGTGATTCAACGATGGTGCCATGGAGAAGAGGTAGGGATAATTATTTTCTCAATATTGTATTGAAATTTGGTAATTATAGAGTCAAATTTAAATTGAATACATTTTTTTGTATTGCTACAGTTCGAGGTTGAGGGAATCAACCACAACCAAATGATGTTATTTTTTTCATCCCTCCCAGCCCTCCCACAGTTGCTCAACATCACCCAGGAAGTCAAGAAGACTTAGCAACCCACATAGTTGAAAATAAAATTTAAATTGAGGATTTAATAAAAATAATGAGGTATTCACAATATACAAACCCCCACCGCGCCTCTCTTGCAAATACATTGGAGGCATTAGTAGCTCAAGTTTACATGGCAATGGGGAAAATTTATTGTTGGAATTCTTACAGAGAGGGTTGCAGGATTTATTATTCCAACAAATTTTCATATGTGGATGTAAAGAAAAAATAAATTACAAAATACCTCATATGCAACTTATTGATAGACCCCTGCACTAATTTTCATGTTTCATTATCATGCAAACGGTTTCCTATCCATTGGTGCAATAGTGATTTGATTAAAAATAATTTTTGGGACCAACAATGAATGGTGTTTGATTTTTAATCTTGCAATAACAACGAGCTACCAATATACTTTCTAAGGAAACTCTATTGCCAAGGAAAAGGATCTACATAGGATTGACCAAGTGCACAACGTGAACCTATTCAACAAGGTAGAGTCCTTGCAAAGAATCCCCCTCACCTTGAGACTGTCCCTTCAGCAGTGAAGGATACAATAGAGATTGACACACTCTATGCGCTTCAGGGGCTATATGTGACCCTTGTTCGACATACGAGGGATATTTTTGAGCTAGATGCCCATAGAGGTACATAGAGTATTCCCTCAGGGAGTACTAATATAAGGCCACATATTTTCTTGTCATGTAGTAGCATATGTTTTGGGCTTGATGATAATAATGATTTCATACATACTAATTTTGGTGGAGTTGGCACTGGGGGTGCACATGATAATGCCACTATGTTAGATTCATTTTTGAGTGAGACATTTGGATTAGAGTCATCAGCATTAACTTTGTAGGTATTTTTTACATTGTATTATGTGTGTTACAAAAATATCGGAGTACTTGATTTACTTAAATATGTTAAATTTTTGAAATAATTGTATTTCTACATGTATGCATTGAGCTTACAGCACGCAGGAGGGGAATTTTCATCCCAACCATAGGCAACGAGCACCATGTGTACACATACATTCACAGAGGTAATTTAGAATGTTAATTATGTGAAATTTTCACATACATGCATATATATATATAACCTATGAATTCAAATATATGTATGTTCTTGTATGTTCATATAACTCATGTGATACATTTTTGATAAATATTTTCACTTCACTAGACACCCCGCCATCTCTACGATGAGTAGAGAAATGTTTTTCCATCATGATTTCATCTACGCAACAACTCACTAAGGTATTCAAACATGTATTTTTGTTAAATTAGTCATGTAATTCATATTATGTTAAATTACATGTTAATAATGTCCTTCATTGTATAATTAGTATGTTAATAATCTCCTTCATTGTGTATATGCAGGAGTTACCTGCAATAGGTAGCAACCCTATTCATTTTATTCATAGGTGTGGCAGGGTAAAAATAATAGTTCTATATTGATAAAATTAGTTAAAATATTGTCATTACACATACATGTACTTAGTTCTATTTTGGCTAATTTTGATGTTTGATTTTGTGATCTTATGTGTATGTAGGAAAATTCAACCCCCTCTATTTTGACTTTAAGGGCACGTACTCCTCAATCTCATCGTCTTCATACCACCGTTCGTGCTCCAGGATCTCCTAATGACTCGTCTGAGAGTGAGATGTAGATTTAGCGTGATCGAGAGCTTGCGGTAAGTGTGTTTATTTATGTAAATACTTTCATTAGCATGGTCTTAAATGCATGTTGAAAACATATATAAATTAATTTTTGACAAAAAAATTGTTTACATTTACAGATTCAACTTTAGGTGATTATTCAACAGAAGAGGACTCGTAGCATGGGCTTGGACGAGCCAAAGTCATCTCGTAGATCTCCATCTTCATCTAAGGGAGGGCCTTCTTCGAAAAAGGCTAAGAGAGAGATAGATTTTGATGATTAGGAAATATATTTATGTCTTACATGACATTTTTCCTATATGCCTATGTGCATGGCATTATATGTATGCCTATACGGCATTTGAACTTGATGGTATATGACCTATTCAAGAATTTTTATATTTATTGTGCACATTACAATACTATTTGGAACTCGATAGTTTTGTATGATACCTTACATTTCTGAGACTATTTTTGTATGAAACTAATATGATGTGCACTTGACAATATTTAAGACATTACATTTATTGATGATGTACATGTACTAGCATTTTCAATTTATAATATCCATCAAAATTTAGGAATCAATATTTATATAATGTATATATATAAAGAGTTACCTAATCTGAGTAATTATTCATTCAATTTATCAAAGTGTGTATGTGTATTTACCTTACCTATGTTTCTTCTTTCTCATGGTCTCTTTGTACTAGTTCCTATCTTATCATGCCCCTACTACATTCTTCAATTATTTTTAGTCTTCTCCCCTGTTAAAACACTTGAGAATACAATCATTAGGACCATCATTAAGACAATGTTTTTTGAAATAAGCATGGATAGAAGGATCTAAGGATGTCGAAAAAGTCTTGCAAGATTCAATATTTCAAAGAGAGTCATCACAATTTGATGCCTTTCATCTGTTGATATTTTGAGAATGTCTCTCCAGATGCAATGACATTTTGATTCAGACACTCAATGATTCTTGATTTTCCAATCTTGTCCAATTCATGTTATTACCTCTAAATTTGTAGGCATTTGAAGTTATTTGGAAATCACATCACACCCTTCACTGGGATTCATGACTACCCCTATCTTTTGTAAGGCACTTTTAAAAGAATCCATTAGTTTATCATAGCATAAATTATCAATGAATGGAAGGTCACTAAGCCATAGGAAATATGACTCCCAAACAGAACTAAAAAAGAAAGATTTACTGGGCAATTGATAAACCATGTGTGTTCTTAGCCATTCTCGTGTCAAATTCATTCTTAAGTCAATTTATTCATTGAACAAGAACTCCCAGATGAGGTATCCTAGAAGAACCGAAATCTTTGGCCTCCAAAACAACACCTCCCCTAGCATTTACTTGTCTACCCCAACGTGTTTCCATAGTCTGTTCAATGCCAAGAGCTTTCGTTTGCAAAATATTGCATCAGAGAACCTTACACTGACTCAAACTGCAATATTTTATATTTTTGCAAACAATAAGAAAATGAGAGAACTGAATGGATATGGATAAAAATGAGATATTATTTCATAGAGGGTCCCAATTTGGACGTGTAATATATGACAAGACATCTCTAGGTGTCATGGAGTCTAAGAAATCACTTGTCAAAGATATAGCATTTTTTGGTCTCAGGGATCTTAAGGGACTACACTTAGATGAGGTATCCCAGAAGCACCAAGAGATTTTGCCTCCAAAATGAAACCTCCCATAGCATTTCACTTGCCACCCTGACGTGTTGGTGAAGTCAGTTTTGTACCAAGAGCTTCTGTTTGCAAATTATTACATTTGACAACCTTACACTGACTCAAACTACATTATTTCACACGTTTGCAAACAATAAGACATCAAGAGAAACAAATAGAAATGGAGAAAACTGAGAGATAATTTAGTAGAGGGTCCCAACATGGAGGTGTAAAATCTTATGAGACGTCTCTAGGTACCATGGAGTCCGTTAAATCAGCTGTTGAAGATATATCATTTTTTGGTCTCAGGGTTCTTAAGGGACTACACCTAGATGAGGTAGCCTAAAAGCACCAGGAGATTTGGCCTCTAAATAGACACCTCTAATATTGTTTACATGGCCACCCCAACTTGTTGGTGAAGTTAGTTCGGTGCCAATATCTTTCGTTTGCAAAGTAATGCATCTAACAACCCTAGACTAACTCAAACTACATTATTTCGCATGTTTGCAAGCAATAGGAAAACGAGAGAACCAAATTTTGATGGAGAAAAATGAGAAATGATTTCATAAAGGGTCCCAACATGGAGGTTTAGGATCTAACGATACATCTCTAGGTGCCATGGAGTCTGAGAAATAGACTTTCGAAGATATAGCATTTTTTTGTCTCATGGCTCGTAAGGGACTATGCCTAAATGAGGTATCCTGGAAGCACGAAGAACTTTGACGTCTAAAATGAAACCTCCCCTAGCATTTACCTAGCCACCCCGATGTGTTGGCGTAGTCATTTTGGTGTCAAGAGATTTCATTTTCTAAGTATTACATCTGATATCCTTACACTAATTCAAACTTTAGTATTTCGCACGTTTGCAAACAATAGGATAGCAAGAGAACCGAATGGATATGGAGAAAACTGAGAGATTATTTCGTAGATGGTCCCAACATAGAGGTGTAGGATCTAAGGATATGTCTCTAGGTGCCACGAGGTCCCAAAAATCACTTGTCAAAGATATACCATTTTTTGGTCTCGAGGCTTTTAAGCGACTAAACCCAGATGAGGTAGCTTGAAAGAAAAAGGATATTAGCCTATGAAACGAAACCTCCCCTAGTGTTTACCTATCCAACCCGATGTGTTGGTGAATTTAGTTCAGTGCCAAGAGCTTCCGTTTATAAAGTTTTGCATATGACATCCTTACACTGACTCAAATAACATTATTTTGCGCATTTACAAACAATAGGACATCAAGATAACCGAAAGGATATGTAGAAAATTGAGAGAGGATTTCGTAGAGAGTCCTAATATGGAGGTGTAGGATCTGACGAGTCATCTCTAGGTGCCACGGAATTCTAAGAAATCACTTGTCAAAGATATATAATTTTTTGGTCTCAGGGCTCTTAAGGGACTACGCCCACATGAGGTAGCCCAGAAGCACCTATGAGATTTGGCCTCTGGAACAACGCCAAGCCTATCATTTACATGGCCACCTTGATGTGTTCAAGAATTCAATTCAGTGCCAAGAACTTCCATTTCCAAAATATTACATCTGGAAGCCTTACAATGACTCAAAATACATTATTTCAAGCATTTACAAATAATAAGACAATGAGAGAAGCAAATGGAAATGGAGAAAATGGAGAGAGAATTGTGTATAGGGTCTCAACATGGAGGTGTAGGATCTAATGGGACATATCTACGTGCTATGGAGTCTGAGAAATCACCTGTCAAATATATAGGGTTTTTTGGTCTCGTGGCTCTTAAGGGACTACTCCTAAATGAGGTATCCCAGAAGCACCAAGAGATTTTGCCTCCAAAATGACACATCCCCTAGTGTTTACCTATCCACCCCAATGTTTTGGCATAGTTGGTTTGGTGCCAAGATCTTTTGTTGGAAAAGTATTGCGTTAGACAACCTTACACTGACTCAAACTACAATATTATGCGTGTTTGCAAACAATAAGACAACGAGAGAACTAAATGTATATGGATAAAACCAAGAAAGGAATTTTTAAAGGGTCTTAACATGGAGGTGTAACATCTTATGAGTCATATCTAGGTTCCACGGAGTCTGATAAATCACCTATCAAAGATATAGCATTTTTTTGTTGGACAACCTTAAACAAAATTTTGTTTTACAAAAACCCATATAACTTGAAAAAATGACCTAAATTTGACCTAAAATTTTGCATGACACATTAAGAAACATTCCTCTATCATCTCCTATAGTTTTTGGAAAAGAATATGTCTACATTTTTCTATCCCATCTCATTGCCATGCTAGAATAGTGTAACATTGTCCGATGCAATATTTTGCAAACGAAAGCTCTTGGCACTAAACCAACTACGCTAACACATCGGGGTGGCCAGGTAAAAACTAAAGGAGTGTTGATAAGGTAACATATTTCTCTAAGGTGAAGGCACATAAAGTATCCACGTGCTAGAGCAAGGTGCATTTGAGGGTGCGGAAGAATAGCAGAATAAGCGTGCGCTAGAAAATTTTGAATTCAGGACTTAGCCGATTTGTGGATAAGTGCTATTCTTAGAGATAGCGTGTTGAGAAAAAAAAGACATGAAGACTTTTAGTCAAGACAATGTTATTTTGGGAACAAGAAAAAACTGAGCGCCATGCATAGTTTAGGCTAATAATAGGATTTCTACTCATATTTTACTACAGGAATTATATTCTTAAGAGCACTTGCATGTTTTGCAACCTTTTGTAAAGGTACATGGCTATTATTAGCATGTGACCTATTTTAAGAAGTGTGTGGGTGATGAAGGGAAATTCCCCACCCCTATATATATGTATTGATTTGCATGGTTTAGGGGGAGTGAATTATTATAGAGTTATGTTGTTGGTTTTGTCGTGTGCATTACTGATGGAGATACTTTATAGCGTATGGAGCTTCTATGTTTTATAGTATTAATACAATGGTTTATATTGGCTAGATAATGGTGTTAAACATGACTAAATGTGGTTCTTGCATGATAAATATTTTTGTACTCATCATTTAGTTCATCTTACATATAATCTAAGATCTAGATCTGGTTTATGCATTGTGTGTTTTTTATTATTCTTAATGAATATGAATGCCTATATGCACCATCACGCTAACATTCTATACAAGAAACTATAAATAGGGACTTGGTGCCTTTGCATGCTTTGGGTGAGTTCTTAGCTAAGGCTAATTGATGTGTTAGCACGCCTTGATTATTCACAGTGAATTCTAGGTTGCATCATTGGTTCCGTTTTCGGGCCTCTTATTCAGTTGTTTTTAGGATGTTTTCTTATGAAGACATACTAATTGACCTTAAAAAGTTTTGAGAAGTGGATAGTATATCTAGAAGAAGATTACACTCAGATATTCAACACTCGATTTGAGTTTGAAGCATGCATGTGGGTTGAGTATAATTTATATGATTTCCTATATGAGAGCTTATTTGTTATCTTTCCCATAGAACTATATGAGTGTCTGATTGCTTATACGTCAAAAATGAATTGAAGGTTTCACACAGTTTTATAGATGCAAGAAGAATTTCAAGCTCTCTATGATGCTGATCTAATTTGGATGCAAGTTATGGATACTTAGTTCCTTGGTGTTTTGAATAGCTATATTTTAGAGTACTCAATTTCCACTTTCTCTTTGCCAAATGTAGCTAAGTTTCAATTTTTACGTTATCACAGGGGATTATATTTGCACAGAATTTCACTAGAGATAAAGATCTTGATGTTAACCCTAAATTTGGAAGAGAAGTCAATGGCTAGCTAAAGCCCACCATGTGCAGGGGAAGGATTAGGTGTGTTGAAGGATGGTGGACCTAGTGGCAGAGAGGCAAAGATAAGAAAGGTGGATTAAATTCAATACGGAATGCAAGAGATATTTAGAGAAGTAACGTCATGTTGTAGAAAGGATGGAATTGTGGAGAGAGATGGCTCGTAAAGGATTTAGAGCTCGTGTAGAGGACATGGAGCCAGAGCATCTAGAACTCCCCCAATTAGGAAAACATAACAGGAAACCATCATCGGCCTCTTATGAGAGTGTGCCAACAAAGACAACATGGGCTATGGGTGCGCATCTAAATCTACCTAGAAACCTAGCCCTTGCATTTGGTTTTCTAGTTTCTAGTACAACTAGTAGTCAGCAAGCTAGTTTGGGGAGTAGAGTAACAAGAGGTAAAGTTGAATTATCAGTAGGATCAAGAGTAAATTAGATAGTAATTACATTTATGATCAGGAAGATTTCTTCCCTGGTATTTTGAGGACCAGTTAGAGGAACCTTTTTATGTGTGTCATCGGTGCAAAACACAGTCACGCAGAAATTTTGACTCACATCATGGAGTAGCACAACTTTGTAGACTATAGGAGTTCAGTTTAGCACCACTTTTGGGACATATGGCAGTGCATCCTCTGGTTTAATTCTTATTACAAGTGGAGGATCGAGAGGAACAAGTGGCTCAGGATCTAGTGGACTAGAGGTGGAGGTAACACAAGAGGTTATGGATCTAGTGGAGAGGGTCCTCACTAACCCCATAATATTTACATGGAGATTTTTCTTCATCTTCCAAATTATATGGGAATAGAAGATTCTTTTGAGCATGTGCATATGTGTGATATATTGTTGGACGTGAAAGGAATCACAACTTTTCAGTGCAAGGCCAGTTAGTTTACAACTACTTTGCAGGGAAACATGCACAGCTTGTGCAAGAAGTTTAAACCTAATCAAAATTGTGTGGATTATATGACATTACAAAATGATTTCATTAAAGAATTTAATATCCATGAGTTCAAGCAGAAAAGTGTAAGTGTGCTTAGGGATATCAAGCGAGGCACTAGTGAGATTTTCCAGGAATACGATGCTCATTTCAAAACACTTATGTCTAAAATTTCTTATGATATCCATGCCAGTCAGCATGCACAGTGGTCCGTTGGAGGCCTGATCATGCCTTTTAGGAGGGCACTCTCACATAAGAATTATACAGACCCATGCTAGGCACTTGAAGCAACTTTGTGCACTGAGGATGTCATGAGCATTGACACTGGAGTGAGTCCATTCCAGGAAGCTAAGATTACATAAATGAAAAAATAGTTAGAGAAATTATGAGCTAATACAACACATGAGACATGGAGGAGAATTTGGTGCACAAATTATGAAGTAGAAGGGCATACTAAGGATAGATGTCCTTGCATATTGGTGAGATATGTCATTTATACCCTGATGCAAGAAGTTGTCCATTGTTACAACACATGATAAGGAAGAACGTGTCCTACTGATTTGAGATCTTTTGATACATAACTCACAATACTGAATATTACAGGTTGATTGATCAGATCCATGATGCCATTGATATTGGTGTATGACAGAAAGCAGTTTTGAATAACTCTAAGGATAAAAGTGAGCAATATGATCATGATCATACACAAGGGTACTATGATCAAAATGAAGGGCTCTTTGAGGGAGGACATGGTAGAGGTCGAGGATACCATGGTGGATTTAGAGGATGAGGTGATTTCCCTTAGGAACATGTTATATGTGTGGATATCCTAACCATTACAAGTGTGAATGTCCTCAAAACATTACTTTTTCTTTTTGTGTAAAGAATCACAACAATGAATAGTTCCCAGATTTATATGAACAGTTTAGAAAGAAGCACAAACATGAGAACAAGGATGTAGGGATGGTTAGAATACAACATGCTTTGGAAAACCAATGGATGCCAAAATTAGCACCAGATCCTGAGATGGTACCTGTGAAGATTACTACATGTGTTGAGGCTACGTGTGCCAGAGAAATGTTGCAACATAATCCTACCATTACTAAGGAGAATGTTTTAAGTCAAAAATACCTAGACTCTACACATAAGAAGGAGGTTTATTAGGAAACCATGGAGGTACTTAGAAATATGCATGATGAAACACAATGTTTAAATGAACAATTGTGGAAATTGGAACAAAAGAAGGTAGCTGAGACTTTCCAGTCGGATGTTTATGATCTGAAAGAGGTATGCAGGTTTCTACACAAGGATAATATTATTCCATTACTAGGGAGTTGGTTAAAGGGAAAAAATCTGCATACTGGTATCAAGAATGGGCGATAGATTTTTCATGCTAATCTTATAGACACAAAAATTTGGTCACACTTCCCTTGGTCCCTCATCAAATAACCAGCTCAAACATACTCACCTAACCACACCCCCCTCCACACTACATTAATATTAATTTAATTTAATTAATACCCATCCTAACAATATTCATCATTTATTTATGTTAATTGGCCTAATTTCCACCTCACCTAGACTTCTCATCCAGCCACCTCACCCTAGACCTATTCTTGGCATGTTTCCCTAACTAACAATAACTAAGTCTTACTTTCCTTAATGAGCTAAGAATTAGTCTAAACCCTAAAATCAATCCCTAAAATATCTCTAACCACATTCCCGCCAATTAGAAGGGAAGTTTTTTTTTTAATCTACAGGAAGAAACTAATTGGGCCCAAAAAATTAGAAAGATCTGCCCATTTTAGTAAACCTAGGGAATCCTTCCTTAACCAATACTGGTCACCCCTAAACTAACACCAGTCAACCCGGAACTATCATTGGTTACAATTTATTCACCTAAAAAACCTTGTTTTTGGGTTGGCACATTCTGAGAGAAAGAAGACGAGAAGAGAGTTGCATATAAGAAGAACCAGAGTCTTTTCACACACCTAGACATCCATAGCCAACACCAAGAAATATATAGAAGCATTAGCACTCGTAGTAACATCCTAGGAAGCATTACTATTGCACCAAGCTCAATTCCATCAACTAATCATCACCACCACCCAACCATTAGACCTATAATATTGGTAAGTGTTTTATCAGTAATCATTTCCATTCCTATTCTGCTCATAAAGTTGTTATCATTTCTGTTACCATTCTCCTATTAACATTCCCATTCCTCCATAGCCTTCTTTCTGAAAAACCCAAAAATATCACCCACCCACTTGTCAGATCACCTATCTTGGCCATTCCACCTCTCTGAGTATTCTTAGTATTCCCACTAACGTTTTCATCCCCTCCTATATCTCTATCTAACCTCACCCAAAATCTACAACAAGGTTTTATTGAATCACTGTCACCCGACTATACCGACGCTAGTTACCCATGACATCGGTCTCCCCTAAACCGTCATCGGTTATACCTGACCTACATCGGTCTCTATGTTTTATACCTTTTTCCAATAGCATAGCTGCATAACCTACTACCAAGTGACCTAAAGAACCCAAAACCTGACCATGACTAGTTCTAACAACCTAACACCTACCTATCATTCAGATCCGACTATAACCTATCCTGTTATATTATATTTTCTTATTGTGATTGAATGAGAAACCTAAATCATATCAACTACAATAGGAATTTACTTATTTCTTGAATTAATTTGTTTTAAACAATGGATTGATAACCATCTAGAAAGTATCACACTTCCCAGAACTAGCATGCGCTAGGCAGTCCACTATCATATATCATTTAACTTCTCTTTCATGGTCTTATTTTCTATTACAGGTAGTTCCTCCTAGCCAAAAGGAATCTCTCACAATTGACATTGGATCGAGAAGTCAGAATGCATGCAACAACCATCAACCATCCCATCTAACATGTATTCCTACTTTTCCCTTATTCTTATCTGTTTTGTCCTTCGAAAACATAAAGAAAATGGTGAAACATTTTGGCACACCCGTTGGGACCCATCAGGGGTTCTATTGCATTTTCTTCATTCCTAGGATCTTCTTCCTTAGTAATCTTCTCTTCTTTCTAATTTCTCTAAGGGATAAATTTTATTTTGGTGCATTTAAAAATAACCATTATTCTTGCTCTTTGCATTTACTGAAAGAGCATACCCGCTCCTATTCATCTTTTTATGTCATCAAACATAATATTTTGATTTGGGCTTAAAATTGGTTGCATTACATTATGATTTGCTGCATTTTTCTCACATTAAAATGAGGGAAACATAAATGTTGGAAGTCATGCCCAACTGATGGTTGACACAAGAATCGTAGAAATCAAATTCTCTCTCTCTCTCTCTCTCTCTCTCTCTCTCTCTCTCTCTCTCTCTCTCTCTCTCTCTCTCTCTCTGTGTGTGTGTCTTACCAAACTTGCAAAAAATTAAAATATACACATCTTTCTTAAACAACATCTTACCTGGGAACACCTGTCCCCGATCACACAATCAGATAGGAAGGTACTCCCCGACTCATTTCCTCTATCAATTCATCATCTTAAAGGACAGCACACCCCCGCCATAACGTACCTGAAACCTCTCCTTTTACATATCGTTCTTTGTAGGAAACCTTCTTCACCAAAAAATCTATTTTAAAATTCATAAGTCAGTCTTCTAAATATCATAAGCTCAACACATTAAAAACCACTTGTTAGGTACATGTTTTTAGTATTTGATTAACGTTCGTTTTGAGGTGTGAGGATACACTTATTAATTTTTCCATTTTGTTGCCTTACACACTCCACAATCACAGTTGGATTATTTTGACTTCTTCTGAGTGTGTCAGGACTTCATTGCATCATCTCCAGACCTATGGGTTGATTATTTATCTCACCAAAATTCACGACAATCCATTTTTCTATATTTTCTATATTTCACAATAACCATCATCGGTTATCCTTGATCGGCATCAATCTTCTGTTCTTTTGGGTTAAATTTCCTAAAGAATCCTTATTTCATTTTCTTTGTTGTTAGAGTTCTTATGAGTCTCTGTATTCTCTTTGATCTGGTCAATAGTCATCATATAACTTGTTCATCTAGTTGTCAAGAATCTTTGCTTCATTTGGTAAAATTGTTCATGTCTCATAGTAACCGACCTCGGTGACCCCTTAACCAGCATTGGTCATCCTTAACCGGCGTCGGTTATCCTGTATCAAACATCAACTGATATGTTACCTAAATCTACCCATAGACACCTATTTTCTTCATGATTACTGACCTCAGTGTCATTTACATAATACATAATCATCTGATATATACCCATTCACATGGTGTTGACTCACAGTCAAGCTAATGCTCTTATATTTCACACAAGTATTTAATCACTCCCACCTTGTCCCTCACCACCTTCCATCCTATCACCCATGGATCTTACTCAACCTATCACCATTGCCATAGGTCACAAAGAATTTTCATGACTCCTTGATCACAATCTTGTAGCCTTGCAGTTCTACCTTTCCCACTCTTCCACCTGGGACTCCTCAGGTCAGTTGATGTATGGAATGCATGTATCCATCTCTCCTACCCTTATTCTCACTTCTGCATTAGCCCTTAATAATGCGGTGTTACCCTCACCTGCTTCACCCCCGGTAGTTTTGCATCTAGGACCCATACCCGCCATGACCACCGTGTCTACAGTATCACTCGCACCTGTCATATCTGTTGTCCCCTCATCGACCACCCAGGCCATAGCCCAGTCCACACCCATTGTATCAAAAATACCTATTGCAACACAACCATCTGTGGTGTCGCTAACCCCTACTCCATTCCATAATCTTGTCCTCTCCATCCCATAAACACTTCCCCTAATCGCTACTAGAGTCACGATGACCATCACACTTGTATACACATACTTTTAACAACCCCCTATCTCGTCTATCACCCATTCTGGATACATACCCTCTATGTTGGTCCCCTATTCTCAACCTCCATATTCGACATCACCATACAATGGAATATTGCCCATGTCACAGGTTCAATACCAACCCCCTTATGCCATAGGAGAAGCCCTTCCACCTCAACCTACCAATGACCTCATCAAGTTAATGATGGAAAATATGCAGATACTAGAATAATCGGTTTCCGTCTCACGTAATTTCCTCACCTATGAAGAAATTTGTAATGAGCCTATTTACCCATCCATTCCTATTTGACCATACCCCATACACTAGGAAATGCCAAAATTCAACTGCTTCAATAGCAAAGATGACCCACAAAAACATTTGTAGTCCTTTAAACATGGGTGTTACCTAATTTCCCACAACGTCGCTTTACTTCTGAGGACTTTCCCAATGTCCCTGACAGGACCTACATTAGACTGGTATAGTGGGCTACCAAGACATTGCATCTACTCATTCAATCAAACTAGCCTAGACCTTCTTAGACCAATTTTTGATTAATATTGTGAAGAAGATTACCATGACTAATATTTATTCCACTTGACAGTACGATGAGGAGTCCATCGTTGACTTTGTTGCTCATTGGCGCAGTTTAATTAATCATCTCACATTCCAACTACCTTAAACTGAACTCATAGAGTTATTTACTCAGGCTTGTGCTAGACAAATCTCACCTACCCTCCACGTTCATACCTTTTGTACTTTTGATGAGGCATTCACCATGGTACGAAAATTAAAAATTTGTGCTATCAAAGAAAAGAAGATTCAACTTCGTAACAATAACTTCATCTTTGAAGCCCTAAAACAACTATTCAAAACCCAAATGGTTTTTCAATGCTGTAATTCTCAAGGCTATCCCCCCTCATCAATCAAACCCAACCAAATCCCCTTCTAATATCTCTCCTATCCAAGCTTTCTAGTTTAGATGAGAAAAATGAAAGTACACTTCCATAGGAGAATCTTATTCTTCTATTTTCTAAAAGCTTATTAAGGCTGGTGTTATTACCCTTCCACCTATAAAACGACATATTGGTTTTAACCCTGAGTGACCCATGCCCGCATGGTATAAGGAACATGAATTTTTCAACTATCACCGTGTCAAAGATCATAGCAACAATAACTGCATCACCTTCAAGAATATCTTCCAAGAAATTTTAGGCAACGAAGATCTAGTCTAGGATAGCCCGAATACACCTGCTAACCAAAATCTACACATCTTCAAGAAGCCATTACCTAATCACACCCCATCTTCTAGCCAAGTTGGTGATACCTCAAACAATGATAGCAATGTCCGCAAGGTTCATGTTATTTTTGATGACATACTAGTTACTTCCCAATTGCCTCCTGTGCCTTCCATAGATGAAATCTTAGCCCAAGCTCCGCTACTTGTGCAAGAACCAATTTCATATACTCCTCCACCTATAGAGATACCGTAAGGGCCTATAATTAGCACGCCGGATTTGACCCCTCAAATTTTTGAGCAATTATTAGTGGCACCTCTCCTACTCATGGATGATGTAGGTCCACTACCTACACCAACACAAGGAGAGTCTACTTCATCTATCCCATCCTATCCTCTACCCATGGAGGATTATATAGAAGTACCAATGTCTTTTGATGACCCTTCACCATCAGACCTTCAAGATCTCGCTAGTTTACTTTCGGCTCTCTTACCCACAGAGTCCGAAACTAGCCATTTCCTGTATCTCAAACACATTTTATGGGGAATGCCACTCGATCCACGTCAGCCCCGCTTACAACAACACCATCTTCATGCTTGGCCGATCTCGTAGACTATGTCGACAGAGCCTTAATTTGGGGATGTCTTCTACTTCCTGTTTCAATACAAATGCAGCTATAACTCACTGACACCTCCACTATCTATCCAAATTTGTTTTGAGAAACCAAACCAAACACAACCACAACTATTGTGATACCTTCCATGTCACCACCCATGGCCCAACTCACACCTCTACCCATATCGCAACATATATCTACACCCAAACACCTACCCATTCCTATATCATCTCCCTTACCTAAACCTATCACTACCTTAGGGGTCATACCGATAGTTAGCCTTACTCACCCACCCATTTAATTAGATTTATCCACATCTTCCAAAACTAACACTAAACTTACGCTGGCCCCTAAAAAGAAGATCCAACCTCCTAAGCCTCATACATCAACCTCACCTACCATGCCACTATCACCTTCACCCCTCAACCCTGGCCAAGAAACCCCCATCCACAGGTAAACCAAGAACCCAACAGATCATTTCCTCAAAAAAGGTCTCTAATATACCCAAACAACCCATGTAACCTCTGCACTCACCTGTAACCTTCTTACCACCACTACCATCCATAACTACTTCACTACTCATGATATTTTCTTCTCTTTCACTCATGCCTCCTGCCCAACCTACACTACTTACCTCCACAACACCTCGATTACCCCTATGGGTAACCTGTCCTCTTCAACCATCGGCTTTTCCATCCCTATCTCATACACCTGTGTCATTATTGCCCAAAAATACACAACGTAAAGATAAAAATTTTCTACCCTCTAATAAGGTAGTTAAACCAACCAAACCTTCCAGTTCTAACTCTTCTACCATGCCCGTCCCTAAGCAGATGCAACCAAGACTAAAGACTGCTCCACACACCAAACTAGTGAACCAACCCATTCCCTCTCCTATCAAGCCTTTTCCTCCACAATCAGTTGTACCTGTACCCAAACTGACATTCACCTCCAATTGTGATCCACTAACAAGGTCCTATGACAAAATCTTAACCAATATCCTTGAAACTTCTGTCATCACATTACCACCTCTTAGACCTTACGACCCACTCAAACCCAAACCAAAAGGGTTTGACAAAACTAAAATTTTTGCCTACCATCATGTGCTAGGACATGATGTTGAGAACTATAAGGCTTTAAAAACCACCCTTGTCTAATTATGTCCTCCCAAAGAAAATTTTGACGATGATGATCTTCTTAGTGAGGACCCCATTTCGCCTTCACCAATTTCCATAGAACTTTTCCCATTACCTACTCAGCGATCAAGATCTCCACCACCAAAAATATTTGATCCACCCCCGAGATTTGAGATTAACATAGTTCGTATAGGAGAGTTGGGCAAACCATCACCAAAATGCCAATGCGCCCTACTCATTTTCAAAGGATTTTATCCCCCAATAGTTTTTTGTCCCTAAGGATGTTATGCCTTCCATGACACACCCTCTTCATCCACCTCCCTTCAGATTAACATGATCAACATTTCCACCCATACTCAGAAAGAAAAGGGCATAGAAATAGCAACTAGCCCATCAAATAAACCTGTAACCAACATACCATCCATACCCATACCCAAAGTTATCATTTGAGGTCCTGTATATCCTATTTCCGATGGGGTCACACATCGCACAATGCTAAAACAACTACACCAATCCCCCCTCAAAATGTCTTTATATGACCTCATCCAAATCTCATAGCCACATCATCAAGCCCTCATAGAGGTTCTTCAATCTATTAAAGTCTTACCAAATGACCCTACACCATCATTACCCCTTGATGTGCCAGAATTAGCAGGAACTTGACAAGGTCATAACTTGAGTTCCGGGTGTCCGTTTGAGTCCGTTTTTTTTTTTGAAACCACATGTTTCGATGAGACAAATGCAGCGGAAATTGTCCCTACCAATTAGGGAAAGTTTTCGACATGTTTTCAGGCCCTAAATCCGCCATCTTGAGGCCAAAAATTAGGATTTAAGTTATAGTTCAGTTTTTTCCTATTTTTGAGCATTAGTTAATTTTAGTCTATTAATTGCATTATGAGTTAGAAAGTTAGTAATTCCTCTAATTTAGGGATGTAGAAGATGCGTAGAAATTTCTGTGCCCGTAGGAATAAGCATGCGAACTTACTAAGAATAGCAGGTTCTAGTAAACTACTAAAAATAGTAATTTCCGCCACCTAGAGTAGATTTAGTCAGAGTTAGCTAGAGTTTACTTGGCAACTCGAATTGGGAGTTGTTTTCCTATTTAGGAAACATTGTAATTCATTATTTGATAACAAATAAGGAGATCTATTTTCTTTTGGAGTTCATAATATTTGCAGCATATCTGGTTTGTTCTTAATTTGGCTACATTATCTGGTATCAGAGCTGGTTCGAAGTATTTTTTTTTTTTTTAAATGGCAGGAAGAGGAAGAGGAAGAGGAGGCGGTATTGCACAGATGAATAGAAATATGCAAGATCTACAGAGACAAGTTGCTGCAATGATAACCCAGAGAGGAAATCAAGGTGGAGATGACACAGATGAAGAAGAAGTTTGTGAAGAGGAGGAAACGCAAGCACCACCATTAGCTTTTGAAGAAAGGATGCTTCAAGCATTAGAAGGAAAGAATGATGGGATAAGAGTTGATGTTTCAGAGTATGGTGGTAGTCTAAAACCAGAGGAGCTAATAGACTGGTTGAATAGCATGGGAAATTTTTTTGAGTGGAAGACTCTGTCAGAAGAAAAGAAGGTAAAATTTGCATGCACGAAATTGAAAGGTCATGCTATGTTATGGTGGGATCACCTACAGAAAGAGAGGTCAAGAAAGGGGAAAGAAATAATTAGGACGTGGAGTAAGATGGATAAGAAGCTGAAAGATAAATTTCTCCCTGTGGATTATGCACAAACCCTTTACAGGAGGTTTCAGAATCTCAGATAGAACTTACAAACAGTGCAAGAATACACAGATGAGTTCTATAAGTTGTCCATTCGTGTAGAGCATGAAGAAACTGAGGAACAAATGGCTACAAGGTATGTTAATGGATTAAAATTTTCTATTCAAGATGAGATAAGTATGCATAGGATTAAAAGCATGGAGGATGCCTATCAATTAGCCTTAAAGGCTGAGGAAAAACAAAATCGTCAAAGTTTTAGGAGATCACTTGGAATGAATAGGGGGGACTTAACTTCCTTTCGGGGACGAGCTGGTTTTAGCCAAGGTAGGGAAGAATCATCTCGTGGATTGGAAAAGTAAGAGGATACGAGGAAAGATTTCCAGAATCAACAAAGAGGAAGAGGATATGCTGGCGATACAGGATGGAAGGCTCCACGAAGACCATTTGTTTGTTACAAATGTGGTGAAGAAGGGCATCGAGCTTTTGAATGCCCACGTACTTATACACATGACAAAAGGCAAGGAGATGCTCCAAGAGTAAATCTTGTTGAAGCTGAGCAAGTAGAAGATGAACAGGACTTGGAAATCCCACCAGATGTTGGAGAAACTCTGATGATCAAGAGGATGATGATTGCTCCAAGAAAGGAGGTCAAGGGGGATGCATGGCTGCATACAAATATTTTCAGAACAAGATGCACTTCAAGAGGAAAGGTATGTAATGTTATTATTGATGGTGGTAGTTGTGAGAACATGGTTTCAAATGAGATGGTCGATAAATTGGGTCTGCATTGTGAGAAGAATCCTAACCCTTATCGTATTGCATGGTTTAAGAAGGGTAATGAAGTTATTGTTGATAAGAGATGTTTAATAAGCTTTTCTATTGGGAACAATTACAAGGATGAGATTTTGTGTGATGTTATCCCTATGGATGCATGTCATATGCTGCTAGGAAGACCATGGCAATTTGATAGAAAAGTTATTCATGATGGGGGAAAGAATACTTATACTTTCTGGAAGGATGGCACAAAAATAGTTTTGCTACCTCTTAAAGAAGATGGGAAGGCTGAAAATATGCTTTCTGCAAAGGAATTTGTGAAGGAGGCAAAGGCAACCGGTTTTTGTTATGCACTAGTTGCAAATAAGGATGAACTTGTAAGTGCTCAAATACCAATAGAAACATCAGAATTAATAGAAGAATTTTTGGATGTTATTCCTGATGAGCTACCAGATGGATTATCACCCAAAATATATATTCAACACCACATTGATTTGATTCTAGGGTCTTCACTCCCAAATGAAGCATCTTATAGGATGAGCCCGACATTACATGCAGAGTTGAATAGGCAAGTGGCAGAGCTTGTGGCAAAAGGGGATTGTAAGGGAGAGCATGAGTCCATGTGCAACACCAGCTTTATTAACACCAAAGAAGGATGGAACATGGATAATGTGCACGGATAGCAGAGCGATCAATAAAATTACAATCAAGTATCGGTTCCCAATACCTCGCCTTGATGATATGATGGATGTGCTTGCTGGATCTAAGTATTTCACCCAAGATTGATCTTCGAAGTGGTTATCATCAGATTCGGATCAGAGAATGAGATGAATGGAAAACAACATTCAAGACGGGAAATGGATTATACGAGTGGTTGGTGATGCTATTCGGGTTATCCAATGCACCTAGTACTTTTATGAGATTGATGAACACCGTGCTATGGGAGTATAATGGTAAGTTTGTTGTGGTTTATTTTGATGATATCTTGATCTTTAGTAAAACTAAAGAAGAACATTTGAGGCATCTAAGGTTGGTATTTGAAGTGTTAAGGAAAGAGAAACTCTATGCAAATATGAAGAAGTGCACATTCATGCAAAAGATTTTGGTATTCTTGGGCTTTATTATTTCAGCAGATGGGGTACAGATGGACTCAGAAAAGATAAAGGCAATTATTGAATGGCCTACTCCACGGAGTATAATAGAGGTAAGGAGATTTTATGGTCTAGCAACATTTTATAGAAAATTTATTAAAAATTTCAGCAATATTGTAGCTCCTATAACAAATTGCACAAAAGGAAGGGAGTTTTTTGTGGACAAAGGCAGCTGAGGATAGTTTTCAATTCTTGAAGAAGAAGGTGACAGAAGCACCCATTTTGGCACTACCAGACTTTGATAAAGTGTTTGAGGTTGATTGTGACGCCTCACATGTGGGTATTGGGGCTGTTCTAAGTCAAGGAGGAAAGCCAGTAGCTTTCTTTAGTGAGAAACTGAATGAGGTAAGAAATAACTACTCTAGTTATGATGTGGAATTTTATGCAATTGTACAAGCATTAAGGCATTGGAGGCATTACTTAGTGCCTAAGGAGTTTGTATTATTTACAGACCACATAGCCCTGAAGTATGTGAATACCCAAAAGAAGTTGAATAGTAGGCATGCAAAGTGGGTATCATTTTTTTAGGGATATACTTTTTCTCTATAACATAAATCTGGAAAACAGAATCAAGTTGCAGATGCATTGAGTAGGCGTGTGACTTTGTTTACCACTATGGAAAATGAGGTGGTGGGTTTTGAAGCAATAAAGGGTTTGTATTCTTATGATTCTGATTTCAAGGATATTGTTGAAAGACTAATTAGTCCATTGTCAGAAAATGCAGGAGATGTCCTGGATGAGTATATTTTACAGGATGGCTACCTATTCAAGGGACGCCAACTATGTATTCTAGTTGGGTCTATGAGAGAGAATATAGTGAAAGAGTTGCATAGCAGAGGGTTAGCTAGGCATTTTGGTAAAGATAAGACGATAGCCTTGGTAGCAGACAAATACTATTGGCCAAAGTTGAAAAGAGATGTGGTAAGATATGTGGAAAGATGTCGAATTTGCCAAGTCTCAAAAGGCCATGCACAGAATACAGGGTTGTATATGCCATTGCCTGTTCCTAAAGGGTCGTGGACAGATCTGAGTATGGACTTTGTTTTGGGATTACCAAAAACACAACGAGGTAATGACTCAAATTTTTTGGTTGTTGATAGGTTTTCTAAGATGGTTCATTTTATTGCTTGTAAGAAAATAAGTGATGCATCAGGCGTAATAATATGTGATCAACATGCAGAGAAGCCATTATTAGTTTAAAAAGTCTATTTTAATTCTATTACTTCATATAATTTACAATATTTTGATTAAAAGTCACTTCTGGCAGAATTAATGGAAGAAATTAAAATACAAATAATCAAACAAAAAAAATGTCAGTATGTGCAACTATCATCCGCAAACTAATGGGCAAATACAGGTGAGTAAATAAGAGCTTGAGAATACCTGTTAAGGTGTATTGTTGGGGACACAGCTACTAATATTTACATGGGATTTAGCATTACCACAAGCTGAGTTTGCAATCAAAAAAGTTCCAGAAACAGATCCATGGGAGAGTCTCCAAAAGTCAAATTGTTAAGTGGCGAGCGATCAAACATGGAGTGCCAGCATTTGGTGCAACTACCAGTTGATGGCAGAGTCAGTGATGATGCAGTCTAGCATTTTCCACCCCACCCACTAACACCAAACAATTACTAGGATCTATAAGCACCTTCCCAGCTCCATTTTGAATTGTCATCTTTATTATCCCACCTAGGAGAGATAGCAGATGTGCATAGATGAGAGAAATTTGGCTAGAATTGGGGAGCACTCCAAGTAATACCCACCAGAATCAACATACGTCACCACCAACAGGTTTCCAGAGAGAGGAACATCTTATCCACTTCCATGAAGCACCACTAGCACTGTTACCCTACAGAAGCGGTCAAGACTCCTCTACAACCATGGAGGGCAGCAGTGGCGGTAGAATTGCCAGGGCAGTCTGGTTTTTCACCCCACCCGTTTAATGTTTCATATTTACATTTTTTTCATGGGGATCTAGGTGCACCTTCCCATTCCATTGATGATTGTCATCTTTATTGGATCCCACCTAGGTTCCGGTGAGGTAGCCCAGAACAAGATGATCAGAAATCTGGCTAAGAAAACAATGGGAGCACATGAAATGGGTAATACCCACTAGAATCAACATCGTCACCACTGGAAAGCACCGCCAACAGAGAGGAACATACTTGGGTCACTGCCAGTGGGAGCATTCAGAACTAGCACTGCAGATACCCTAGAAGCAGTTTCAAGAAGTCAACTCTACAGGACCATGACGTTTTTTTCAAGCAGGGAAGAATGATGCGCTAAAACTAGCAAAAACTTGAAAAGGTCATGACTTGAGCTCCGGGTGTCTGATTGGGTCCATTTTTTTTTAAAGCACATGCTTTGACTGAGACAAACGCAACTGATCAACCAGCCATGTCCAGTTGGAGCACGTTTTTGATACATTTTCAGGTCCGAATTCCACCATCTTGAGGGCCAAAAATTTAGGATTTAATTTGTAATTTGAGTTTTTTCTTAGTTTAGGGCATTAGTTAATTTTAGTCTCTTAGATTGCATTGTGAGTTAGGGAAGTAGGCAATTCTTCTCATTTAGGCATGTAGAAGATGTGTGACAATTTATATGCCTCGTACGAATAAGCATGTGAACTTACTAAGAATAGCAGGTTCTAGTAAACTGCTAAAAATAGTAATTTCCGCTACCTAGAGTAGATTTAGTCAAAGTTAGCTAGAGTTTACTTGGCAAATCGAAGTTGGGAGTTGTTTTCCTATTTACGAAACATTGTAATTCGTGATTCAATAACAAAGAAGGAGATCTATTTTCTTTTGGAGTTCATAATTATTTGCAGCATATCTGAGTTTGTTGTTCAGATTTGGCTACATTACCCCTCACCACAGAGCCAATGTCACTGGGCATATTGGTGTTGCCCTACTGACACATGCAGAACTACTCCTCAAGTGGTCACCCTCGACTTTTCAGATGAAGAGATTGATCCCTTCCAGTCTGACGACCCTGACCCCGCTCTTTTCATCTCCATATTTATCGATAATATATATATATATATATACCACCATCTATCGTAACACGTCGTATATATATATATATATATATATATATATATATATATTTATATATATATATATATATATAGAAAAACGACGTGTTACCATTTGAATATGTGGTAAAAAGTAGCATTAAAATCATCTACCTCCCATGCAAATTTGACCAAATGCAGATACTTGCCGGTTGCATGAATGATTTCCATATTATGGTTGTATTCCTTCAAGGTAGTAGGGTTGACCTCTACAAGCTAGGTACCATTGTTCTCCAGGTTAACATGGGCCTCCTGGTAGGAGGATAATGAAATAAGGGAGTGTGTCCAACCCTTAATGAATATGAGTCTATCAAAAAGAGCATTAGTTTCTACCTTTGCATAATTTGACAAAGATTTCTATCTCGGTTATTGAATGATGCTAACCATATTTGGTATGTATTTTGTAGGTAGCATGGTTGAATCTCCAAGTAATACCATTTTCCAGGTTAACAAATCTGGTAGGAGGATCTATAAACCTAGGTGTAGTGTGTCCAATTCCATTGCAGGATTGGGAAGAGGGACAGGAAACCATAAACGAGTCACCTTATCCAAAAAGGACTTTGATTGTCGGGAGGGGCATATATTCGGGAAACATATCAAACGTTGTGTCCCAAACCAAGAGCATATGGTAAAGACTACATCATAGAAAGTGAGCCTTCTCTGAGGTTCAATGAGTTATTATCCAAAGTGGTATCAAACCACCTTACCTGGGGTTTTCCGGTGAGAGGAAGAAAGGTGTCCACCTGTGTTATTTATTTCATATAAGCATTTCATGGATTTAAATATTTATTGCCAACATTATGGTAACCAATCTAAGTTGATTTATAATCAGCGTATTTAGGGGGTGGTAAGTAGCTCAAATTCTAACAAGGTTTATAACAGCAAGGTAAATTGGGTGATTTATAACAGCAAATGTTTTGTATTCCAATCTCTCCTTAATTCCCACGGAAGTGACTCCTATTTTGGGAACCAGTGTTCCTAAGGGAGAGCATTCTGAATCTCAAAAATCTGGGATGGCGTCGTCATTTCTTAGCAAGAAGTTTATTTCTTAACATTACATTTCCAAGGGAACCAATTCCTAGTTTCCTTGGTAGAAAATTTTAGGGTAATTATAATTTTACGAATCCCTATTTTTTAAATAGGCGAGATACCTTTGATGCTATGATTCTTACTTTCATTGCCAAGGGGAAAATTTTACAGAATTAGAAGTTTGTTTAGAAAACCATCAGAGCAAATGGTGAAAGGGGCTTCAAATATTTAACTGCATCTCTAAGTCACATTGCTAACACAAATACGGTGAAATGGTTCGAGTACTATCCTGAAGATAATCCATCATGCTTTTGGCAATAAAAGCACCTCCAATCTTTGCACATTAAATATGGTGTGAGGAGGAGAGTTCATACCTATCTAATCTTTGGTCCACACCTCTGATCCCAAGGGGTTTGATCCCTGAAAAGATGCATATTTCTTAGCAAAAGTTAATCCATAGCTTCAAACCCTATCCATAGCCTCTAAATAATCTATATTAGCACTAAGGGATTGGCTTTGGAGTTTGACATCATATATAGCCTGAGCCCCCAAGCTTCTTTAGATCTGCAACAATTTATCTAAGGCCGCATCATTTTGAAAGCCTTGTATACCTTTCGATCTAGCCCAAAGAAAAGTCCTCAAGTATAAGTTTAAAGTCATATTCATAGGCGGCATTGAAGGGTTCCCAATCGAGATTTAATACTTAGACATGGGTATCAATCTAAGTATATATAGTTTTAACAAATCTGAATTTTTTCTACCATATAGAGGGGCTTGGTGAATCCATATTTGATATACATTGTTAATCTTAAACCTCTATGAACAACATAAGACCATAACTCAGCATTTGGTTAGCTATGAAAGGTAAAGGGGATGCCAAGGAACTTGAATTGAACTTACCGTGTTGGAGTAAGGGGGCATGTGATAATTGCTCAAGCTATGACTAGAGGATTAATTTTTACACCATCTTAGATGGACTTATCTGGAAGCTAAAACTTAAAAAATGTCCCTAGGCATTTCATATTGCCTCAGTCGTGCAAGGGGGCGGATCCATTCATTCATATCTTAAAGTTGGATAAAGAATCTATCATCAAAGTAAATCTATTTAATGAGTTTGTTGGTTAGTGTAAGAGTGGGAGTAGATATACCTTTAACCAAGCCCTTGGAGGAGTAATATGGTTAGAAGGTAGCTAAAACCTGGAGCACTCAAGCACATAAGATGAGAATGATTCCAAAAACGATGGCAATTTTTACTAACTTAGTGGCCCACATGAAGTGTGGTAAATATTTATTAAAATATTGGTAGTTATAGCCATATAAAAGTTTTAAATTTTTTATCTTGAAAGAATTATATAAAATATTTTGTAATATTTTCACAGTTTTAAATGTGTGCGGGGTAAAATTAAGAGTAAATGAAGGGAGGAGACAAGGTTCATGAAAATAGGGATTTCAATTTATTTCATTGGTCAAGTGAAATTACTTGTCCCCTTTATAAAATATGCAGGTTAATCTATACTCTCATAAATCTACTTGCATGTAAAATTATTTTAATCTGGTCTATGTCCTTTAAACCCATTTAATAAGGGTTATGTGTTTTTATATATAAAATCAATATACTATACTTTATAATTTTTATGAACTATATGTTGTTTTTTATTTACATTATATAAATTATATACATGTTTTTATAAAAAAGTGTATATATTTTTACATTATAAATTATAATAGGTTATCATAAAGTGTTAATATATAACCTCTCTAATATTATACAAAAGAAGAAATTATGAAATTTCACATTCTGGAAATTCATTGCAAGTTTTGGCTCCATTAAATTTTACGATAAAATGACCGTCATCGTAGACCAAACATAAGACAATATGACCGTAATTTAGATGTCAAATTTAAACTCGTAGGTCTTAGGAAGCTTTAACTTTGTTAAAATTGACGGTCAAATGACCATCACGATAAACCAAAAAATAAGTCATTATGACGGTCATTTAAACGTCAAATTTAAGATAAATGGATTTTTGTCTACATTAATTGTTTTCAAAAATTTGAAGTTATGTATTCTTAGGGGTCTCTTCTTCATTTCTATATGGTCAAAAATATTTTTAATAAATTTGGGGTATAATGCTCAGCCCTTTATATCACGGGTTATTATTTTGATCATGGGAGGTTAATTAGTACGCATTGTAATGATAGAATTAGTTATGATAAAATAGTTTCTTTAGATCTATAAAATTTAGATCTGATTCTATTAAAAAATTTATTTTTATTATCGATAAATATGTATCTAACTCTATGGTACATTGTATATTATAATGGGGTATATTTTACAAGGTTAGGAAAACAATGGCATCCAATTATTTCTATCTTGAAAAAACTCAGATCCTGAATGAAACCAACTACAACATTTCGGTCAAAACAAAATTTATGGTGAAGAAACTTTAGATGATTGTTTCTGGATATAAGGTTGCTCCCACTGGTCGTCAAAAAACTGTAGATAACATGAATATATTCTTGTAACGAATGTAAGATGCTCTTTCTATGATTCTATGCAATGTGAACGATGAGTGTCTTTTACATATTGGTAATATCAAACATCTGAAAGAGGTATAGACACAACTAGAATCCATGCATGAAGGATACTTGATATATCAAGAATAGTAATGAGAGTATAATAGTTGAAGGAATTCAAAGAACTGGTCTATATATTTTTTATGATTTCTCTTCTACATCTTGTTTTATATCTCAGAGTTTGAATAATTCAAAACTATGACATAAAAGGTGGGACATGTTAATTATCGAAGCTTATATGAAATGTATAGATATAATCTAATGAAAGGTATACATGTGTTGTCTTCTTCTCTTGAAATTACTTCATTAAATGCTTGTAAATGATGGTTTTTATTTTAATTTAGTAAATGGTCATGATGATGTTTTGATGTTATAGATGTTTCTAGAACTCTTATCTTCCTAGATAACAAATTAAATTGGGCTCAATCTATGTTAGAAAGTTTAAATCCTATTAACCTTAGGAAAATTACCAGAAGCCATCATATGTACCATGCATTAATTACCTTGTATGAACTTTAGCCGTGAAGTATTATAGGGTCTAGGTGGTTATACAAAGTAAAATATAATGTTGATGGTATTATTAACAAATATAAAGCTAGACTTGTTGCTAGAGGTTTCACTCAGAAACTTGGTATTGATTATGTTGAGACATTTACCGTAGATAAAAGGAGTACTATTAAGGCCTTATTTGTAATTACCGTTCAATTTAGGTGGGCAATCTACCAAATAGATAAGAAAAATACTTTCTTGAATTCTGATTTAAAAGAAGAACTTTACATGTTTCAACCTAAAGGATTTGAAGAAACTGGTAAAGAAAACTATGTTTATAAGTTAAGAAATCCTTGTATGGTTTTTAAAAAGCTCTTAGAGCTTGGTATGTGAAAATTATTTCCTTTTTAAACTATTAGATTTTGTTAATTTTTATTCTAACAATGATATATTCATTAAGAAATAAGGCTCACATATTATCATTATATGTATATATGTTGATGATATGCTTATCTTTGGTAATAATTCTGATTTAATTCATAGGATTAAAGAGAAATTGAAGCAATACTTTAAAATGAATGAGTTATGTCTCTCACATCATGTTATTTGTATGATTATGTTTCATTCTATTGTTATTTTTCAAAACACAATATGCAACCATTCTATTGAAAAAGTTTCTCATGATTGATTGTAAACCATTTTCTAATTCAATGGAAGTTGGAATAAATATTGATCATAAATTTTCATATGAAAAATTTTGATCCTATTTTGTATACGTTGTTAGTTCATAGTTTGGTTTATCTAACTCTAAATAGATTAGATATTTCCTATACAGTAAGAATTACTTCAAGGTTTATGTAGGAACCTTTTTTAGAGATCATTGAAGTCTTGTAAAAAGAATTTTTAGATATTTAAAAGGAACAATAAATTATGGCTTGCATTATAATAAGAATGAAAATGCTATCTTATATAGATTTTATGATTCTAACCATACTGATGTTCTGTTATAAAATATACTGGATATGTGTTCCATTTTTTTAATGTAAAAACAATTACTTGGAACAATAAATACAATCAATAGTCTCTATTTCTTCTTCTAAGGCACAGAAGTAAAATGGAAGAAGTAAAGAAGCCATGTGGCTATAACGACTGTTGGTAGAGATACACAGGGAAGAAAAAGGAAGTATTTATCTTATATGTGGTGGTCAGAGTTGTATTACTCTTGATTAAGAATTCACTTCAACATCAGAGGAAGAAGAAACTTGAAATAATATACGCTTCACCCGTGAGAGGGTGCAAAGTGATGAGATAAATCTCAAGTTCATGTTGACTGAAGAGCAGGTTGCTAACATGTTCACAAAATCCCTAAGTACTACAAAGTTTTGTCACTTTCATGAAAATATTAGATTGTCAGAGTTTCCATTGAGGGGGAGTGTGCATGACAATGTCATCTACTAATGGAACTTGTTTTTTGTAAAAATACCTTCGGGCGTTTGTAAAAGACCTTCGAGAAAGTGTAAAAAGACCTTCGGGCATGTATACCTCCTCTTCTTCTTTTTTAGAAAGAAATGTAGAAAGATCTTAATGGTGGTCTTCAGTCTACTCTTTAGTACTATTGAGTTTACTAGTAAATATCTAGTATAAGCATATTGTTAAGGAGGTCATTGGTTATCAAAGGCTTTTGTATGTTTGGGTTCAATAACTTTTTATGAGAACCTATGAGAACATGTAAAACTCATAAATCATACTTAGCCATTGTTCATGGGATGATATTTGGAATTACAAATCTTTTTGTACCAAAGGGTAAATTAAGTATGATGAAGGTGTTATAATGCCTTCAACCGATATGATCCCACTTGACATTAAGGGGGAGTGTTGGAACATGATGAGTAAGTGGTATGGCCAACCCTTAATGTATATGGCTCTATCACTAATATATAGGTTAATATTTAATAATATGAAATATTTATATTTCAATTATTAAATATGCTAACCTAGGTATATACTTTAAGTTAAATATTTAATATCATGAAATTATTATATTTCTAATATTAAATATTATAAACCTAGGTGTGTGTGTCAACCATTTTAGGTTGAAAAGGTGGGCCGAGAGACATACCTGATCACCTTATATAAAAAAGACTTTAGATTCTCAATTGATATATTAGGGAAATATATCAAAGGTGTGCAAATCAAGTTATTTTGTTTTACCCTTAGTAAATAGGGTTTCCAAGGAGGAGGTGATCTTACTGGATGTAAAATAAATTCTGTGAAGTAAAAATTTATTTTCAAAGTGATTTTTACCCTATTGGGGTTTTCCATTATAAATACTGTGTTACCTGTGTTATTTATTTCCTATAATTATTTCTTTATTTACTTATGTTATGACGTAATCTTTATTTAAATATTTATTGTAACATTATATAATATGTAAGTTGATTAAATCCATATTTATTAGAATCCCCAGATTCTAACACCCCTGCACTGTCCCAGAACTTTTCTATGTTCTAGAAGGAGAGTTCTAATATAACTTGGTGCTCGACCGACCTTAGATCCATGCCATGGGTTGTGTCCCTTCGAATTTACATCGATGCCTCAAATTTGAACATGAGGGACATAATTACACCATCTCTACCGACCCATCACCTTTCAAGACCTGTAACATGCTATATCATCCCAATGATGTGCTTGTACTAGTCAAGGCATCTGCCACTATCACCACTTCACCCTTACCCACAAACCTATCCACCAAAACTACCACTACTTCTACTGCATCTAACCTTGCTATCCCCATGGCAACTGTAGTCTCTACCAATGACACACTTGTTTCCCCAACATTCAGTGAGCCATCTATACCTGCTACCCACATACCAACTCGTGATCCATTAGAATATTTTTTTCAACGCCTCACTATGGGGGAATACCACCTATATAATATCGATACCTTCCTCACCCCACAAGAGTATTGGAATCTACATCAACAACCCAACTACGACATTTGAATCGATGAAGTTTTTACTTATGGCCCTCCCCACCTTCACACTAATCTAATGTATGGAGGACTCAATATGGCCAGCTATAAACCTGAACCTCTATCCCAAACCCAACCATTTTCATTTGACGTACACTCCCTCACTAGCCGCCACTTCACTCACACTTTCCTCCACCAGTGCACGTGGAAATTATTTGGCTTCAGTTTTTATGAATAAGGCCACCATACTTTCATTTACAGTATCTCTTGTAAACACAACTATTATAGTGGCATTGGTATTAATGCTCCACCCTCCAAGAAGGTTTGTTTTGATCTTATCAAAGATGAGAAATCTTCCTCCTTTCATTCACCCACATTACCATCTTCACCCATGGAGTCCATAGATCATGAATATATTCCTCACTTTTTTTTCGTAAACACCATTTCCTTGGGACAAATAACCTATCAACGTGATGGCGAGGCTCCCTCTTCTCTCCCATTCCTACATCCTAATATGATCGATGATGATACACCTTCTATTAACATCATTCAATGTTATGACGATGAATCCATCGTCAGTTACCTTGGTGAGGAAGATTCCTATATTCATTGGTCATTACCTTCTGAGACATAAACCATGTTGAATGAATCAAACATCGAAATCAACATTAACACTCAGGACGACCCGCACATTCTAAAGATCATCCAATCCTTGGACGATACTAAACAGGAAGCCTTCACCTCTTTCCTTTGGGACCATAGCAATGCATTTTCCTAGTTCTATGTCGATATGCCTGGTATTGACCCAAAAATCGTGGATCACAATATCATAACCATTCATAATGTAAAAACCATAAAAAAAAAGCTATGGAAAATGCATCCTCACATTGATCTTCTGGTCAATGAAGATCTTCAACACCTTCTCTCAGTTTCCTTCATTCTACCCATTGATTATCCCTAATGGATTTCTAAAATCATTCTTGTCATAAAGGTGATAAGGGGTCTTTGCATTTGCATAGATTTCCATGACCTCAACCTCGCCTGTCCCAAAGATGATTTCTCATAAATAGGCATTGACCAACTAGTTGATCTCACCACTGGCCATGAAATTTTATCACTCATGGATGATTTTTTGGGTGACAATCAAATATTACTAGCTCCTGAGGATCAACACAAGAATGCCTTCATCACCCCTTTGGGGAATTTCTGCTATCAATTCATGCTTTTTGGCCTCAAAAACACTAGTGCTACATATCAGAAAACCATGAATTACATCTTCCATGACATCATACATCGTATACTAGAAGATTACGTAGATGATATTCTGGCCAAACCTAAACATTGAACCGAGAACCTACCTATCCTTAAGGTCATATTTGACTGCCTCATTAATTATTGTGTTCATCTTCAACCAAAGAAGTGCGTCTTTGCGGTACTTTCCAAAAAACTCCTAGGTTTTATTGTTTCTTTGCATGGTATAGAATTTGATCTTGCTAAAGTCAAGTCTATTCTTGAAATACCGCCACCCACTAATCTCCATCGAATTTGCAGCATACAAGGAAAGTTGCAATCAATTCGACTTTTTATCTCACATCTTTTCAACCGTTGTCAACCATTCCATCATCTTCTCAAGAAATATGTTTCATTCAAATGGGATGTTGAATGACATAAAGCCTTCAAAGCCTTGAAACAATACCTCCTTCAACCACCACTGCTCATTCCTCTTAAGGATGACCAGCACTTCTACCTAGATATTTCCGCCACTGACCATTCTCTACGTGCCATGCTCGCTCATTGCGATGACCAACACCAAGAGTAAGTGGTTTATTACATAATTCATACCCTTCTTGACTACAAAACTAGATATACAAATGCCAAAAAACTCTACCTAGCCTTATTTTTTGTCGCAACCAAACTCCTCCATTACCTACTCAACCACAAAACCTTCATCATTACGAATACCGACCCATTGCACTATATGTATGCCAAACCCTATCAAAATCAACATGCTGCTGTGGCTTATGCTTCTGGATAACCTCGACCTTGAATTCATTCATCAAAATTCCATCAAGGGCCAGGCTATCACTGAAAAATTGGACAACACACCTATTTCTGGGAATAAACCCTCTAACTTTGACTTCCCAAATGAGTCTATAGCTACCCTTTCCCTGAATGAACCCACTTACCAATTGACACTCTTCATTGATGGCTCTAAGTGTCAGTGTGGGGGCGGGGCTGGTGTTATCCTCATTCCTATTGACAGTGAACCCATACCTTTTTCTTTCAAACTTGATTTTTACTGTACAAACAATATTGTTGAATACGAAGCACTCATAGTAGGCCTCCAGGATGCTTATGCCTTGGATGTTAAGTCCATCAACATATTTTGTGATTCTTAGTTGGTTATAAACCAAGTCAATAGTATATACCAGTTTTGTAATGAGATACTTCAAAAGTATAAGCATCAAGTAGACATACTTTTGACTACCTTTGACCATTACACACTTCAAACCACCCCACGTTCTACCAATAAATTTGTGGATACCATGGCCTGAATGGCTTCTCAGATACTTGCTTTGACCGTTGAATATAAAATCTTTGTCACCATACAAAGGCTACAATCACCCTCTTATTTATCTTGTAAATTTTACCCCGTCAGAACTGTTGCCCCCGACCCATGTGACCTTTGGTATAATAAATACGCAGACTATCTTTCCCTTTCCATTCTACCCACTAATCTCACTCATAGTGGACAACATTCCTTTCTTAAAAGTGTCTCTTGTTATGTCATCATAGGTGGTCTTCATTACAAGTGCAGCTTCGAAGACATTCTCTTACGATGCCTTACGAGTTGTGAAATTCCCTACACCATTAAGGAAGGCCACGATGGAATTTGTGGAGGTCACTTTAGTTGTGTATCCATCATAAATCGAATTCTTCGCCTAAGCTATTATTGGCCAACCTTAAACCACGATTGTTTTCATTATGTCAAATGTTGCGTAAAATTCCAACAACATGCTAATCTTCATCACACACCTAGTCATGCCTTAAAGGTCACACGAGACCTTTGGCATTTCTCTCAATGGGGTTTGGATTTTGTTGGTGAAATCAATCCCCATTCTTCAAAACGCCACCAATGGATCATAACCACTATTGAATACTACACTAAATGGGTAGAAGCCATTCCCCTCATTTCTACAAAAGTTGAGAAGATATGTGAATTCATCAACCATCATATCATTTTTCACTTTGGTGTTCCTCATCGCATTATCATTGATAATGGAAAAAAATTCAAAAAAAAAACCTACGCAAACAATGTGATGCTTTTGGCATCTAACTCAGTTTCTCATCACCTTATTACCTACAAACCAATTGTTAAGAAGAATCCACCAATAAAACCTTAAAAAAAATTATTATGAAGGTAGTCAACGATACTGGGAAATATTAGCATAAGCACCATACATTCCTTTCGCCTTGTGGGCTTATCACACTAGTATTCGCACTTTAATTGCTATCACCCCCTATTCTCGGGTCTACAGTACAGAGGTTGTTTTAGCTATTGAATTCTAGATTCCATCTCTCCACATATCACTATAAGATATGCTCAATGATGATGAATTTCACCAGGATCATTTGGCGCAACTTGAGTTATTAGATGAGCATCGTATCAATTCTCTTGACCATCTCCAAATCTACTAAAAACGTATCAAACATGCCTATGAAAAATATGTTCATGAACAAACCTTTTAGGTCAGTGACCTCATCATGAAGGAAAATAACCATGTAACCAAAGAGGAGAAAAGTAAATGGGGAAAATTTTCTCCTAATTGGCTTGGACCGTATATCGTGACCCATGCCTATGGATTAGGTACTTATCGTTTGTCTTCACTCGAAGGTAAACTTGAACCTGAGCCCCTTAATGCCTTACATCTTTGACCATTCTATTGTTGATATCAAGTCTTATATCACTTTTTGTCAATTGATTTCTTGTCCCTTGAATGTTTTTCACCTTCCATATTACCCATTTTGAGGATCCATGACTCAACAAGAATCATGTGATTCCCATCACCTTTCAGCCTTACCTTCAATATGAGTACCATGGCTCTACTCATAGCATGATTCTCATGGATAATTTTTGTCTTCTTCAAGATGGAATCCCATGTTTGTTCATCACTCGAAACCACCTCTTCCATCGTTAATCTCTGTGTGCTACAGTCTTGTCTTCTAAATAAGAACCTAATCTTTCTCTATAGTCTTGTCCATGACTTAAATGTCTAAGAACAAAAAGGGATACAACTCATTGAGTCAAACTTCCAGGAAAAGATGACTCCCCCAAATGGGACATCTCTTCACTCTAATTCCACCACTATAAATATATTGCTCCCTTGAAGGAAAGCTATATAAGGTCATTAAACAAATGTAATAAATATCCAGAAGCTTCCCACATCGATCAACTTCACGAAGACCTCAAGGAGCTCATAAATTCATCCCATATAGACTTCCCACATCGATCAGTCTAAAAAAAGGAGATGAAATTTTTCATTATGGACTTGCCTATTCTTGATATTGAGTTTCTTATTCTGATAGATACATTGTTGAAAACTAAGTTACACTTAACCACTCATTCTCACCTCCTCATCTTTTTCACCTAATTTCCTTTTTCTTAAGGGACTTACCACAAACGTGACATTTCATGATTATGTGACTTTCTTCACCCTTGGAATAGTCCATTATGCGATGCCTCTAGGGTCTTTTGTTCATGATCCTCTCTTAGGTATGATCGACTCATTAGGGTTCTTATCAATTACATAGCTCTTTTTACCGCCTCTTCCCATTCACCTTCCTCATTACTTGTTGACTATCCTATAAAAGGATAGATCATCAACACCTCTATTTAAAACAACTCAACCATGCCTATGACCTAACTCAACCCTGCCTATGACCTACATTCACCAATGCCTAACACCTATCAATCCATTTCTTTACTTCATCACAATCTTCCCTAGCTTATGGAAGAACTACATCAGCCTGAGGTCCCTTTTCGCCGGGACTATGTAGGCAACACTTCAAGGGCATGGGGCCATTTGAGATTAGCTCAACCACTCTCTACCCTAACCAATTCCCTCTTTCCCTTTCCTATTCACATTATACCCTAGTTAGTTTCCTTTCTATATCAATAAATGGAAATTACACCCAACAAGAAACAATTGTTACACATCTTTAGCATCATAATTTACACATTCCATTCATCTTGTATACAATTTCTTTACTGTAATCAAACATTTTCCAACAAATCATCTTAACACGATCCACATCATCATTAATTACACAAATTAATGAATTAGAAATTCAACCATACCTAACCAACCTGACTCAATCATGCCTAAACCAACTTGACTCAACCATGCCTAAATCAACCTAAATCGACCATGCCTACATCAACCTGACACCATCATGCCTAAACTGGCCTGACTCTGCCTTGCCTTAAATAGACCTGAATCCACCATGCCTACATGACCTTGACTCTATCAGGCCTACTCCACTTGATTTCCACCTATCTATATATAACAATGCAAATTAAAACATGTATACCATCCATATTATAAATACCATAATCTATAAATCGGAAACTCTGTGTAAAAATACATGTGAATATAGATACAAATAATAATCATAATATCTTGCAGGCTCTCATATACAACCTCACCATCTTTGGCATACAGCCCTGTATATGATCAAAAATAACAAAAACTCTCATCTACATCCTCATCATCTTTAGCACGCAGAGTAGTATACATATCAAACATATGTCAAAAACATGGATACACTGATCATCAATGATGACTAATCATCACCCCACCTCATATCCATCCCTGTCTCATCAGTCTCATCCATCTCCCCTTTAGTGGGGTGCCCTATCAACCTCTCTCCACCTCACCCTAATTTTTCATCTGATGGTCCCTCACCTTGAGCTGGCCTTTTTGCACTGATAGTCTCACCCTGACCTTGTCCCAGGGCTCGCCAGCCCCCTGTATTCTCTACACTATGGGTACATGACCTGGTCCTCTCACTTGAGGCCTACTGTGATCTATACTCCCCAAAGCATAGAAAATCTATCCCTGTGGCCATCAAAATATCCTGATAATACTTGACCTTGCCCAAGGCATCCCTCAACCTACCTATCGGTACTATCTGGGGTAGAACCATCGATCTTGACCCCTATGCTTGTCTCTTGAGACCTTGTCCCACTAGTACATGTAAAGAGGGACCCTGTCCATGTTCCTTTCTTAAGGGAACCTATACCTGTGTGTGTATCTAGGTCTGAAGGGCCGTAACATGCACCTATGCAGTGGGAAATTAACCTTGTAAACCTATAATCTACACATGTAGGGAAGCCACCTGTACCCCATCCCCATCTTAACCCTGTGTGGGTACCTTTCCTTACGCTACATGGGCATGTAGAGTGGCCACCTGTGCCTGCAACATAGCAACCTATGCCCCTGAACCTGTCAACTGCCCCTGTATAATCCCCAACTATGTGATCAGGGTATCCACCTACCCCTGTAGGGCATCCCTCTGAATTGTGATGGTGGCTAAATCTAGCTACCACGGCTTTGGCAGTACTACACGTAAATGTATAGCCCAACACTACCTATATCTATCAATCACCCCAGCATCATCAATTCACCAATCTATCACCTGCTTCTCCTACCATGTCAGTATTGTTAGTTGTGGTATAGGTAGATGCCTCTCCACATGATCCCTCCTATACTATGGGAAGGGAGGGGGTATATCCCGAAGTAGCCCAAACTATCGTCTCACTCTGTCAACTAGTACCATCTCATGCTCTCTAGAATGACACCTTTCTATATCCATCGGATCAGTTGTAGCTCCTATAGCTCCTCTCCCATCCACCCATATGATGGAAAACCCACATAAAACCTCCAAATAATGTTCAGACTGGAAAACCCCTCTAGTAATTATCTGTAATAGGCTACATCGTGTGTAACTCTAGTAACTCGGCACTCCCCAATAATCACCTAAATCCCATTGGAACAAACCCTAGCTCAAATGCATCATCCAAGGGCATATAAAATGGATGCACACACACAATGTGCTCATACACTCAGCAATGAAGTAGGAAAGGAAAACAAAGGCTAAACCTCTGTACCCACCAATGAGCCCATAGTTCTCTGTACAATTGTACCAAGAATGAGGGTTCCCATGCAAAATGGGTCATGTCCTCTACCATGTCATATAGAACCCCCATCAATGATCATGGAAATCTCCCACCCTCCACATCTAGTAGTGTAAATCAGTAGACTGCCTTTATCAGTAACACTACCAGCCTCATCTCCTCCGGATGGGCCTGATACATATCTCCATAGCTCATACTGGTGCTATAGAACCTCATCTCCACCAGCCCCTTACCAAACATAGTCAGCATCAACTCTGCATAGGCCTCTGAGGAGATATAATACACCTACGTCCCCACTATGGTAGACACAAGATCCTATACACATCCTCCAGGGTGATTGTGATCTCACCCATCGATAAATGGAAGGTATTGGTTGTTGAGTCCCATTAATTTATGAGAGCGACCATCAAACTCAACTCTCAGACTATGTGCTGGTAGCGTCTGATCTCAATTAGGCTAACCTTTGTAACATGGTGCCAATCATTCGTTGTCACACCCCCTATACCTCCAAAAGTAAGGGAGGTAACCTATCTCTCATCTATAGCTGGTCATTGGCCTACATTCAACCAATCACACACTTTATTAAAACTTGCTTTTACCCACTTTACCTAACCTTTCCCCCTTACCCTTTCTAGACCTCTAGTATTTTTACCCTAACCGGCACCAGTTACTCCTGACCATCATCGATACATTATAACTGGCACTGGTTCCCCTCATCACTAACCAATGTCGGTATAACAGGGCCGACGTCAGCCATACCTTAATTGGCATCAGTCACTGTTATCGCACCCAAACCTGAAACCCCAATTCCCTTTACTTACTTTATTTCCCACTTTCCCTATGAACCTACACAAACCTCACCTAAGACCCTCCCTAACCCTATTCCCCCAACCCCTGACCTTTCCCACCCCTTCTTTCACCCATTTTAACCACCATATTTCAAATTCTCTAACCTTCCCACACCCCCGTGACCCATACTCCCTTCTACATCTAACAACAATATCTAGAAAGGATTAGATCTTACCTCATCTAGATGTCACCTCTGTGGTAGCACATATGGCTATTGTGCTGCTGGTCCACCCAAACCATCTCCCACCTCTGCCATGTCTAAATAAATCTCTAACCTCTCTACTAATCACTTCACTCTGCCTAATCTCGTGGACCTATCTACTTAGATCCTCTAACCAACCAGATATCTCCACCTCAGCAGGATATCATCCCTCGTCCTTTCCTCCCAAAAAATCACTACTCGTTCAATGCTCTATTGTTTTCACAACAGCTAGAGCGTATAAATGAATCTATATTATACGGATTTTTTCTTTTTATATATCCACATTGACCTGAATGACGTTGGTTATCCCTAAACTGACATCGGTCCTATGCCCTAGCACAATGTGGTCGGTTGTACTTAAACTGACATCGGTCATGTGCCCTAGTAAACCGTGGTTAGTTTACCTATACCGTCACTGGTCCATTATAATTGGCATCAGTTACCTGTCAAACTCTTTTCCATACCCTTTCCCCATTTCCGACAAACACTTAACCAACCTAACCAATGTTTGACCTTACCCACTCTTATTGCAACCAACCTCCATGCCTACCTTACCGATGATTTTCCTTCATTACGTTAAGGAACTTGTTATTTTACCCATACCTCAGCCCTACCCATGTTGTGACCTCGCTACCTGGACCCAGAACTTTGTCAATGCTATACCTTGTGACACTGTTACCCGTGTTGTTTGACCTGATGAACTTACCTTGCATATTGTCATGCCATTTATCCTGACCCAACCTTTGGTGTACCGAAACATACCTAAATGTTCCTGCACCTGACCTTTGATGTGTTTCCGCACCATATCCTATACCTTGGATACCGAAATCACCTCAACCTTGTTTAGATAAACCTATCCACCTTGGACGATGTAGAGTTTGCAAGCTCATCAACCTGGAACCCTATCACAATTTATAATGTTGTGTGTGTTTGACTACCAATACCTTTTCCCTTGGCCCATTTACATGTTTTCCTATTTTTGACCTCTACCCTTTCCCACCTTCTCCCACATCTACACTTCCTTTCACCACATCCTCCTTTTATCAAACCACTCACCACTTCCTTCTATCACCTCATCAGTTCCTAGTTTGAGGGGGGCTACCTTCACCCACACTTGGGGTAACCACATCTTATTTTTTTCAACATCGCTTACTAATACAAGCTACGCAACAAAAAGGGGCAAAATGTAGACACCAAAATTAGGTCACACTCCCCTTGGTCCCTCGTCAAATAACCAACTCAAACATACTCACCTAACCACACCCCTCTCCACACCATATTAATATTAATTTAATTAATTTAATTAAATTAATACCCATCCTCACAATATTCATCATTTAATTACATTTATTGACCTAATTTCAACCTCACCTAGACATATCATCCATCCACCTCACCTTAGACCTATTCTTGGCATGTTTCCATAACTAACAATAACTTAGTCTTACTTTCCTTAATGAGATAAGATTTGGTCTAAACCCTAAAATCAATCCCTAAAATCTCTTTAACCACATTCCTACCCATTAGAAGGGAAGTTTCAATTCTAATCCATGAGAATAAACTAACTGGGCTAAAGAAATTATAAAGATCTATCCATTTTAGTAAACCTAGGGAATCCTACCTTAACCGACGTCGGTCACCCCTAAACCAATGCCGGTCAACCCAGAACCATTGTCGGTTACCCTTTATTCACCTAAAAAACCTTGTTTTTTGGTTAGCACATTTTGAGAGAAAGAAGATGAGAAGAGAGCTGCATATAAGCAAAACCAGATTCTTTTCATGCACTTAGACATCTATAACTAGCACTAGGACAGATCAAGAAGCATTGACACTCATGATAACATCCCGGGAAGCGTTATGATTGCACCAAGCTCCATTCCATCAACTGATTATCACCACCACCCAACCATTGGACCTATAATATTGGTAAGTTTTTTTTATCATTAATCATTTCCATTCCTATTCTGTTCATAAATTTGTTATCATTTCTGTCACCATTCTCCTAATAGCATTCCCATTCCTCCATAGCCTTGTTTCTGACAAACCCAAAAATCTCACCCATCTGCTTATCAGATCACCTATCTTGGACATTCCACCTCTCTAATTATTCTTAGTATTCCCATAGACCTTCCCATCCCCTCCTTTAGCTCTATCTAACCTCACCCAAACTCTACAACAAGGTTTTATTGAATCACTTTCACCCGACTATACCGACGCCGGTTACCCATGACCATCATCAGTCTCCCCTAAACCATCGTCAGTTATACCCGACCAACATCAGTCTCTGTGTTTTATACCTTTTTCCAATAACAGATCCACATAACCTACTACCAAGTGACCTAAACAACCCAAAACCTAAACCTAACGAGTTCCAAAAATGTGACACCTACCTATCATTCAGATCTGACTATAACCTTTCCTGTTATATTAGATTTTCTTATTGTGCTTGAATGAGATACCTAAATCATATCAACTACAGTAGGAATTTACTTTTTTCTCAATTTAATTTGTTTTAAATAGTGGATTGAAAATCATCTAGGAAGTATTACAACTAGTATGCACTAGGAAGTCCACTGTCATATATCATTTAACTTCTCTTTCTTGGTCTTGTTTTCTATTACAGGAAGTTCCTCATAGCCAAAAGGAATATCTCACAATTGGTATTGGATCGAGAGGTCAAAATGTGTGCAACAACCATCAACCATCCCATCTAATAGGTACTCCTCCTTGGCCCTTACCCTTATCTATTTCGTCATTCAAAAACGTAAATAAAACGGTGAAACAAATCTCGCTCCTCAGAGATTGGATTATGATAATGATATCACTCTAAATTTTGTTATGGATGGATGGATTTTGAGAAATACTTTGATTAACACAAGCACATAAGTGAATGTGTTTACCTTAGATGCATGGCTTCAGATGGGTAGACATCAATTATAGCCATCTTGTAATGTATTGTTTATAGAAAATCGTACTAAGGCCATGCCAATTGGAGTATTCAAGGATGCATCCATTACTATACAGGGGGAAAATTTCACTGGGGAATTTGAGGTCTTAGCCCTTGCAGAAGCAGACAACTTCCCATCTCTATTTTAGGTCCCTTAGTGCTATGAAAGTAATTCTTATCTATGTTTCAACAAGGGCTATATCAGTTTTGAGAACAAGAAGGAATGAGTTATTATCCCTTTGACAGATGGGAAATCTACACCTTATGCTGAGCCCTTAAGTGAAGAAGACCTAAACATGATTTATGTGTGCAACATTCAAGATCCGAAAGTGCTTGACCCATCTAAGGAAGAAATTTCATAGTGGGATGATGCACAATCCATCAGTGATACTACGATTATTTCCTATGAAAATTGGGCACATGATAGTTACAAGAGGGTTGGACATGAGGTAATAAGCACAACTACACATGTAAGCAAACCACATTATGTTAGGAGGTTAGGAAAAAACCCTATACCCTGATACACTGGTGAAGGAAACCCTGAGGTATTCCTGTGAGCCATGGAAGTCCAATGGAAGGATCAGGTGGATAGAAGGAATATGTTAGTTTATACCCTACATAGGACAACAACACTCTGGTGGATGGTTAATAGGGATAATCTCGTATAATGGAGAGAGGTGAGATTTTTCCTATTAATAAGGTTTCTTAAAAGTAGTGTACCTAATCAAATATGTGAATATCATGGTAATAATCATGTTTAACACCATGGTTAGTAGCTTGAGAGACTCTCGAGAAAGGGGCAGGATGCTTTACCACCTTCGTTATGGATGCACAAACTTTATTTCATCTTGCGAGGCTACACACACGTTTGGTATGTTTATGCAAAGTTGCATAGAGAGACTAGAAATTGGCAAGACTTGACTGCAGGAATGATCCATAATTTTGACTACTTATCTACTAAAATTTCGATGAAAGAGGAATTACAGGGTATGAAGTGCTTGAATTTGGGAGATAGTGCAAAGGTTGAAGAAATTATTGAGGATTTATTTGGTGAGTCAGGACTAGAAGTGTGTTTTGATGAAGTAGATTGGATAGATGCAAAACTTCTTAAGCGTGATTTCCTAGAGAAGGATAAACGAAAGATGGTATACATAGTGGATGATGAAGAAGTTGGAAATTTGAACATAGATCATTCAGAGGGTATGTGTGAGGTCTTATATAGTGTGGATGAGAATTAATGCATCTACCATAAACCTATGAAGATGAAGAAAGTGAAAATTAACACAGATGTTGAAAATAAAGAGGCCATAATTAGAGATTACTGGCCTGACTCTGAAGTGGCTAAGATAATTGAGTTACTACGTGATTTATAGGAATTGTTTCCTATGGGATACCATGAGTTGAAAGGAGTGGATGAATCTTTGGGTGAGATGAAAATTGATTAAAAGGAAGGTGTGCACCTCTTTAGGAAGAGACCTTACAGGATGAACCCTAACTTGTGCATAAAAGTTAAAGAATAAATTGACAAGATTTTGGAATTTGGCATTATTGAGCCCATAAAGGAATCAGAGTGGGTTATCCCTATGGTAATTAGCATAAAGAAAGATGGAAGAATCAAGATTTTTGTGGACTACAGGGAGCTGAATGTTGCATGTGTGATTGATCTTTTCCCTACACCATTCACTAAGGAAATATTGGAAGGCGTTGTAGGGCGTGAAATTTACTCTTTTACATATGGATTCTCTAGGTATCACCAAGTAAGAATTGCTAAAGAAGATCAAGAAAAGACAAATTCCACCGCTGAATGGGGAAGTTATGCATACACAGTGACTCCCTTTGGATTCGAGAACATGCTTGCAGTATTTTCATGGATTCTTGTTTAAGCATTCAAGGATTTTATTCACAAATTTACTTGGATGATTGGATCATGTATGGGCTTATCAAGGATCATTGTGATAATTTGAGATTAATATTCCAGAGATGAAGACAATTAAGATTATCTTTAAATATCAAAAAGTGTGTATTTGCTACACCCTTTAAAACTCTGTTAGGGCATATCATGTGCAAGGAGGGTTTGTTAGTAGATATAGCTAAGGTTTCAATCATCTTAAGCTTGGAGGAGCCTACTATTCAAAGTGAGGTGCATGGATTCTTGGGCCACACAGGGTATTATTGGAATTTTATAAAAGGATGTGCTAATATTTCCATGCTCTTCGAGGAGTTATTAAAGGGTAAGGGCAAGTTATATTGCGGATAACCACAACAACACACATTCGAAGCACTGAATGAAAGGCTTACTACGATGCCTATTCTACATTTACCTTCATGGATTATATCTTTTCATGTACATGTGGATGCCTCTGGCATGGCCATTGGCACAATTCTAGATAATCTTGGAGAAGGTATTGTAGATTATCCTATTTTCTTTGCTAGTAGAAATTTGACTCCTGCAGAACAAAATTATACAACTACGGAGAGTGAGGCTTTGTCAATGATCTATGCACTACATAATTTTAGGAATTACTTACTGGAAAATCCTTTCATTTTCTATACAGATCACATGGCATTGAGATACTTAGTGAACAATCCCATCTTACAGGGGCACATATGCCGATGGGTTATCTTATTCCAGGAGTTTGAATTTACAGTGGTACTAAAGCCAGGTAAAACCAATTCTAGTTGACATCAGTTGTCAAGGATTCAATCAGGAGAATATGCTCAAAGTATTGAAGATACAATTTTAGATGCACAATTATACAGGCTGAATCATGCACCCATGGAGTTAGAGGATATTTATGTCTTTTTACACATAGGTATGGCACCCAAAGGAATGAATGCATTGGAAAATAAACAACTTACAATTCACACCACACCTTTCATGTTTATCAGTGGTGAATTAGACAAACTAGGTCAATATGAAGTACTGTGTCAGAGTGTATTAGAGCATGAGTGCACGATAATCATGGAAAAGACTCATAGTGGTATTGCAGGTGGACACTATGCAGGTGATGTTATTATGCACAAGATTCTACTAGCTAGTTTATGGTGGGAGACCTTATAAAAGGATTGCAAAGACTATTTTAAGGCATGTGATCACTGTCAGCACCTTGGAAAACCTAGGAAGAGAGATGAAATGCCTTTGAGTCCTATTACTAGTAAAAAACTTTTGAGAAATGGGGAATTGACTTTGTGGGTCCTATTTCCCTAGTCATGTGTAAAACTAGATCGCGTTATATCTTCACTTGTACATATTATCTCACAATGTGGGAGGAAGCGGAATCTATAAAGGATTATACAAAAAAGACAATTAAAAGGTTCTTATGGGAAAATATTTTTACCAAGTATGGATGTCCTTTGAGTTTGATAAGTGATAGAGGAACTCGTTTCCTAAATGATTTCCTCAGGATATTATTGGATGAATTTATGGTTGCATGCCATAAGACAACACCTTATCACCCTCAGTAAAATGGGAGTGCTAAGGATTTTAACAAGATATTGATCCAAACTTTGACAAAAAAATTTGATGTTGGAATGAAATACTATGATGATAAAGTTTGTGTTGTGCTTTGGGCATATAGAACAAACTACAAAAGGTTGAATAAGGCAACACCCTTTAAGTTGGTGTTTGGTGTAGAAGTAGTTCTTCCCATAGAATTCATGTTACCTTATTTGTGTATTACGTGTGTGGGAGGTCTAGCTGATGAGAAATCATTGTGAGAAATAATTGAAAAGTTGATACAACTAGATGAGAGGTGTAAAATAGCACAATGGATTAAAAAGCAAGAAAACATTAGGTAGAAGGCATGACATGATAGGCACATCACGGACAAGAAGCTTGAGGTTGGGAAGATAGTAATTTTCTATGATATAAAGTTTCTGCACCACTCAAGAAATCTTAAGGTGCATTGGTTAGGACTGTATGTTATCACTCATATACTTGAATCAGGCGCTTTTGAATTAGAGGTGCTTGATGAAGCATGATTTCCTGGTTACTTCAACATGAGTAGGTTGAAGCCTTACTATAAATAAACCTGCTAGATGTTTTTAATAAGGCAGTATTTCCATTTATATTAGATTCACCTTATTGTATTTCCATTGATGTGTTTTATTCTTCATTTCTATACTTTATCAATTTAGTTAAGTGTTTTGTGTAATAAGCGCACTTGCACGCCAAAAGCTCATTAAAATTTGAAGTGTTTTTATGCACAAAGGACTGCACATACCATTAGTGTGGGGTGGTTTTCATTCAAATAATGGTATGCATAAGGAAATACTTTTTTAGGTGGTTTATCTTGTTCGAAAGTGTAGATAGTATGGAAAGGTGCTGCTAGAAAGAAAATTGCTCCTAAAGAATACCATAGTTGGAAAAAATGAATGCACAGTGTAATGTAAGGTAAGATGTGGCCATAGAAACTACTTAGAGGAAGTCATAGTGGCAAGGTACTTTGATTTATTGAAGTGCAGGAAATGATATTTGTAGCTAAAATTTAGAAAGGTGTGCTAAAAGGTTATGGTTGTGGCATGTAGGTGTATCGCACAATTTTTTTGTAAATGGTCAATTAATGAGAAGATCGGTGGTAGGTGGAGGAGCAATAAATGTGATAAATTTTTCAAAATCTATATAAGGATGTGATGTGGGTTATTTTTTACCTTTGCAATCACAAGTATTTGAGCAAGTTAATTTTGATTGAGCTGAATAAGACGTGTTGAGGTGCAGAGAGTAGTGAAACTAGAGGAGGAGAGTAGATTTGTGCATGAAATTGGCTCATGTCCCCATTGGAGAAGGGTTTGAGCAAAGTATAGGCATGTAGAGAGGATAAATAGAGCACCCTGGTTTGAGAAGAAACTAGGACACCTAATTTCAAGATAGGGCATGTGAGTTTTCTCAACATAAGTAAAAAGGAACAACCTTTTCTTACCATGGCACAAAGGAGAGCACCTGGAGCAGGGAAAAAGGAGAAGAAGAAGGTAGAAACTGAGGTGGAGATTGAGGATGCCCCCGAAAACAAGTTTTCAAAAAGGTATCACCCATAAGACATAATCATGGGACATGAATAGGATTCTCACATCTACAAGAGCAAGGTAAGTGACTACATTCATCACACAACTGAAAAACAAGGAAGATTTGGATGCACTATTAAGAAGAAAGACAAACAAGCAGATAGTTGATGATATGCCTATCTATGAGGAGATAAGTTTTTGAATAAGGTATGGGTCTTGCATCTATATAAACTCCCTTAATTTGGAAAACCTGAGAAACTATATCAATGGCTTATGAGAAAAGTCCATGAGGAATTCTTTTATTTTGTTAGGCTGTAGATGAGGATTGCTGCACCCTTAATTTCAAGCTTGACAAGTTTTAAGGGAACATGGACTGAAATTAAAAGTTACTTATCTAAAACAAAAACTATTTTGTGCACCCACAAGGAGCTGGGTTACGCAAAGGGTCTGCATAGAATGGACATTTAAAAGCTAAGGAAGTACCCTGTTGTGCAAGCGGCCGCACACTTACTTACAAAGTTGAATGATCAGGAAAGGTGGTCACAAGTGAACACCATGTGGCCACACATTTCTAAGAATATTTTGCAGGGAGAAATTTACAACTTGGTACGATACATAGAAAATACCTTCATTGAAGAAGCACGAAAAGGTGAGAATATAATCTTTGGCGCTATTTTTTGTATCTCTTATTTTTATTAGAATTGGAGTGCTCGATGGGCCAAAGAACAAAATTTGGGAGTATCCTATATAGAAGAAGTCTCTAGTAGAGAGGTTTGAGAAGTATTTATGTGAGGGATCTATGAGTGGCCCATTCTAGAAAATATCATAGATGTGGTATGATAGACTTCACGCAGCCTTTAAAGAGGAATGGAGAATTCCTAAGGAGCTTCCATCAATAGTTGGGAAGTTGCTACAATTTTTAGTGTACCAAAACTTTTACATTACACAATTTGCAATGAAGGATGGGACATGGATTCCATGGTGTAAAATCCCTTATGCCTTTAGAGAGTGATTCTTATAGGTGGTAGTTCATAGGTTTGTCGATGTGTAAAGGTTAATCTACAATGTAGAGAAGGTAGATTGTGATTTCTATACCTTGAGAAAGACTTACATATACCTAGGTAGGAATAATTATATTGAGAGGTTCGTATCAGATGATATAACCATGACGCTTGTCAGTTTGGCTATTGGTGACAATGGGACTGTGCTGATTTATATCCATACTAAGCCAAGATTGGAAAATGGGAAGTATGTTGAAAATGAATTTATGCTACCAGGCCTGCCAAAGGTGAAACATACAATTGGGAGCATGGCCAATGAAAATCCACTTCACCATTAGAGGAGGAAGAAGAAGATTAATAGGAGGAAAGTGGTGGTTTAGTGCACATGGGATGGAGGTAGCCCTTAGACACTAACGAAAGTGGGTGTTAGATTACTCCTTTCCAGTAGCAAGAAGAGGAGGTAGAATTAGAAACTGACATGCCACACTTAGATGCAAACCCAATAAATGAGGAACACCAATTTAAAAGGGTGATCAAAAGGACAAGGAATCAGAGCATGGGGCCATAAAAAATTCCACGGAGATCACCTCAGATCTTCTAACAAAAATAAGTACATGAGAAGAAGAGGAGGAGAAAGTTAAAGCTTAGGGAGGATGAAGAGGATGAGTCTAGTGAAAGCACACCAGGGACCCCGGTGCAACTCAAAAATATAGAGGAGCTTTGTTGTAACACCCTGAACTGTTGTTACTTTCTCCTGAGCATTCAAGTGTTGATATATGATTTCTTCCGTATAAGGACATGTTCCTTTGGTTTTTGGGAAGTCATGCTTGATATGGATCATATCCTTTTTGCTCTTAAAGATCTTTGATTGAGCCGGAATATGCTTGGACTCTTTTGTTTCTTTCATTCTTCGCACTTGAGTTCAATTTGATTTCTGGATGAATTGTGGATTTATCCACCTTTATGACTCAACCTTGGATCAGTTGCATTGATCCAAGGAATGTTTTAAGTTTATTAAAGATGAACAAATTTTATTGACCTTACGAAAGTTACAAGGTCTGATTGATTTTTGAATGATAAATCCTGGAGTTTAACTTAGGTTGATCATGGTAAATGGAATTTGGTTCCAAATATCATGACATCAGGAAAGACCTGGACCTTAAGCCAAGTAAGATGTTTATGTTTTATATCTAAATGGAATCCTTTACAGGAATGTTTTATTCTGTATAGACTCTAACACTCATTAGTCCTATTTTGGGGACTTAGACTGGAATTAGTAATGTTGATATTTTAACCTAAACTATAACCAAATGTTATCAAGTTAGTCCTAAAACTATGAGCTTAATGCTCATAAGGGTTAACTACACCTACCGCTATGGAAATGAGACTAATGTCTTACCCTATGATCTAACCTAAGTCTCTAACCTACCTTAACTAATGCTATGAAGGGGGACCTAAGGAGGGTCGCAAGTCATGGGCGGTGGTTTCCATGGCATTTAAGAGGGGGATAAGGTTGAAGGACATGGAATGCACTCAGGTTTGGTGGAGGATAAAAACTACCAATATAGTCTTACGTGGTAGTATCTCTAAGGATGGGAATGTTTGTTTATTGTGTTGTGGCTAGCACCAACTTTGGAATTCGGTGAAAATGGAAAATAGGCGGGAGAATGAAATTAAATGCAATTAATGAGCCTTGGTCCTCAAGCACAGATTACTTGGGAAGGCATGCAAGTGGAATTTTGTTTAGTTATTTTGTTTTCCATGCATTCCGTTTTTCACTCTGTTTGAGCACTCGTTCTTCGAACCAGCCGTCTACTCTGTGTTGCATGGAAAATTTGAGAGTTTCTATTTTACTTCTCTGTCGGGGAAAATATATAAGGCATGGAGGTAACAATATTTTGTTGTTTAATCTCTCGTGGAAGAAGAAGAGAAGGTGCAAGAACATTCAGAGGTCTTCTTCAAATTTTAGTGACACTATTAGGCATGATAGGCCCTAAATTTTAAAAATCTTGCTTTCCTTTAAATGCTTTCATTAGAACAACTCTGTTCAGATGATTTTTGGTACAGTCGGCCTAGCTGGTTGTAATGCATTGTTTTTCTTTTCTTTTGTTGATTTGGGAATCCCTGGTTATACATAGACCCTGATGAAATCTACTTCTTTTATCTTCTCTCCTTGCTGTGAATACAATATGGGTTCGACTTCTGTAGAAGTTTTTTATGTCTCTTTGTCTGACTAAGGTATTGAATTTCTGAGATGGCACCATGACAGATGTCGTACTTGATGATTTCATGTTTGAAGATACCAAAGAATGAACTGTTGTGTCAAATTTGGTTGGTTTATTTGATTGTTTCTTAGTTGTATGAGCTCTACTATTACTTGACAGCTTCAGGAAAATATATAGTTGGATTTGTGGTGAAACTGTTAGTTCCTTCTGTAAATCTCGACTGGTTCAGTCACACGAGTAGGAAATATGTTTGAATACTAATCCTGTACCTTTATTAGAAAAGGGTCTGAAGGTAAAGCTCGACTGGTTCAGTGCACGAGTTGGAAATATGGATAAATTCTAAGCCTGTACCTTCATTAGAAAGGGGTTTGGATGTTTCTATGATTATAGGTTCTGTAAGTAAGGAAATATTTGGTGTAGCTGTTGTTTTTATTATTTTTACTTGGATAATTGGAACAAAGTTATGATCAAGAGAAAACTTACTTTGATGAATTCTATTCCCTAACAATTTGTGGGTGATCCTAGATCTGCATGAATGGAAATTAGGTTTTATATTTGGATAGGAATGGACTATGTTTGATGTTACCTAAAGTGACCTTGAAATCTATCATTAGAATTCATCTATTAACACTGGAAGTGCTATTTGATTTGGTATCTTTGAACGTAACAACAAACTACCCAGTGTAATGGCTGGAAATAATTAGTTTAATCTATTGGTAAGTAATGATAAAAGTTACCCTAACTCTTAGTCAAAAATGATTCGAGTCCTCGGTGAAGTGTAGACTATTTATTTGGATCGGGATTGTGGTCTGATATTTGAACGTATATGTATATCGTTTTGTAACAATCTATGGCTTTTGTTTAATGTGCAATTGCAAGACCCTAGGAATCTATGGGTAACTTTTTAAGCAGTTCTACCTGATTGGAGCTAATGGTAAACTTGGGTGTTGATTTTCTTGCCTTCTCTTCTTCCCTAATTGAATTTAAGATTGATTGTATATGCATAACTCCTGGAAAGTTGGTACAGTCCTGAACTTGTTTGAAATGGAGATCTGATTTCCTCTATTTCTTCCTCTTAGTTGTAAAGGATAAGTTGTTATCGGATTTTTGGAATACAAAGGTATTCTCTCCCTTTCTAGAAATTATGAGTGCTCCCTTCTTTTGAATCTATAAGGACTCTACAGTATGGGTATAAGATGAATAGACTGTTAAATTTAGGTGGAAAGAGTGGTAAGTGTTGAATCTTAACAGAAGTCTCCTTTCCTTATCCTTAATGATATTATTACCCTGATTGAGTAATTCAGTTATTATCTACTTGTATAAAAGTAGTATTTTAGTAAAAGTTTGTATACTTATCAATGTTTATGAAATGATATAAAAAGTATAGAGGAAATCCATTAGTTGAACTTGGTTGAGGTTATAATTTGTTTTTGCTTGAATTGTTTATATGCAAATTAGTTGGTTACATGCCTTGATAAGATTTCATTCCTTGAATAGAGTAATTATAATAGGATTGACAGTGCTCTTGGTTTTTGGATGGCTAGGTATTTAAGATTCATTTTGTTTCTTCGTATTCTCTTGTGTAAGATGAATCATCTGAAAAGATTTAAGTTGAAATGGTAGCTATAATATGAATTATGTTTTAAAGTCATATTAGAATGGTAGAAAGATAATTAGCGTGATTCATGTTTATGGATTTGATGAAATGATTTCATTTATACAAGTTGTTTAATGGAAACAATTGGTGGAATGTAATTGTTTTAAGAATTAGTGCTTATCATTCTTAGTTCACTGAACTGACCCATGCTAGCGATTTTTGCAGATGGTCATCGTAAGTGGTAAAGGCATGCAAATCTAATATGATGCACATATTGTTTAATCTGATTTTTATGATGAATTCCAACATGATTTCTCTGATTGTACTATAGGAAGAAAGTTACTCTTTTGCTGATGATTATTGTATCAAAATATGCCGAAGTGCATAAGTTGTAATTGTATGGCTTGGAAACAAATGAAATGGGGAATTATTACTTACGTGGCTGCATTTTTATTTGTTGAATTGATCCTCTCATGTTTGAATGAAGGAGAGTGCATTTTTATTATTTTATGCCATGGGATCTAGATGGATTCCCTAAGTAAGCCTTGTAAAATTATGTGACTGAATACTACATGTTTGAATAGTAATTATTATATATTATGAATATGGCTAATTTTGAAATTAGTCCACTGCATTTTTAGGGAAGTTGGGGTTGAAATATGCCCTAATAAGTAGCTATAACTGGATGAGTATTCTACTACTCCCTAATAATGTTCTAAGTCAAAGCAATGTAATGGATGGATTAAAATCACCATGTATTATTAGCAATAATTCTGATATATTTCAGTCTTCGAGGTTGATACGATCCCCTACAGGTTTAGTTATCTTCCTTATGGGAGAACTTAGGGCTGTTGCCCTATTATGAGGAAATAAGGTTATTAGGAACCGATTGGCACCTTGACGAGATCTCAATATTATTAAAAACCTTTCTCCGTGAAACTGGACCTAATTGCTTAAGTAACTCAAAAGTGTGGGACCCAGGATTGGGGAAAGGCTACCCAGTTAGGAGGGCCTATAATTCAAATTTAATTCAACTTAAGTAACTTCTTGAAGTTATGTATATTTTTCTGAGGCAGTATTGTAGGATGTTGACACATTTCAATTGCAGGGTTGTACCTTCGAGAAGATTAGGATCTTCTCGAGGATACAACAATGTAGGTGACATTTGGCAACACCCTTCTACATTGATCGTTAAGATTTACACCTGAAACTTGAACAAGATTTTCCTTTGGGACTGTTAGGACCATAGACATGTTATGAGGTATCCCTTTGAGACTTGGGGTACCTTGACACACGGGGTTAACAGTGGTTGACCCAATATGTCAGCTTACCCTTAGTCTTCAAGAGCATCCTTATAACGTGTGTTATGATATTAACCCGTTCCTGAGTGAAAACTTGGGACAGGGGAGACTGACAGAAGTCAATATAAGACGTTCTATATAACATTAGAGTGGGGATAAGGATGTATTCCAGATTGACGAGTATGCCGTCAAGGAATATGAGACATGACCAGTATGTTTCAAATCCTTGGCCAAAGTATCGCAAGCTGCTAATTGCGATGTCCTTTGTCACCTAGTCTAAGGGACGTGATTCCAATGGATAATGGTAACAATTATTCAGATAGGTTCCTTGGATAGAGCACTCTAAAATCCCGGATTAGGGAAGAGAACCACAAGAGTGAAGTGTTCAGATGAAAACACCAACTCTATAATACACATGAATAGATCGGTAGTTCACCGAGTCATGGAATGAATAGATCGGTGGTACACCAAGTCATTATAGCTGTATATGGTTATCTATTATAATAATGATTGTTATGATCTGTGAGTTCTAAATTATGTATTTAGAACTAGAAAACACTAATAAAAAAAAAATCTTGTTCTAATGTATTAAATTGAGGATGTTACATTTGTGATGAGGAAATGAAAGATGATGAAGAGGGGAAAAATGAGATAGAAGAGGAAAAGGGAGAGCCATCTGGCGCACCTCACTCCACACAGGAAGGTGTAGGACCCACTATAGATTCTAGTGCCAGGGTTCCCAAGGGCAAGAAAACAAATAAAGGAAAGGAAGGTGAGGACTATGTGACTCCGGTTATGGGGTATATAGAGGACTCCCACAAGATAATTTGTGCCAAGTTCCAGCACATGGTAGGGCCAAAGGATTTATATAGATGGGAGTTAATGGACCCAGAAATGGCCAATGCATGTATTAGAAAGTAGTTGTCCTGGTCAATGCAGACACAAATGGATGAACCATATTTTGATGTGTGTGAGAAGTCATGTGTCTCACACTGGGTAAAGAAGAAACTGTAGATTGGGAACATGATTGTAGAACCTCCTATAATGTCTAATGAGTAAGTAAAAAATGCCTTGGTCAAGGTATTTGCTGAAGTGGAATAGAGGAACATTGATAAGGAAATGACCATTCGAGTGCTACTTGAAGATAACAAGGATAAGAATACAAATATAAAGCACTTAAAATTAGAGATGGAACAAGAAGATGCAAAGAATGAGGCATTTTTTTGCATGGTTGAGGAACTTGGTGATCATATCCATAAGGTAAGGCCTCATCTGGAGTCTAAATTTCCTCATAAGTTTCCCTATGCAATGCATTATTTACATACTCTGGTGGATCTGGTTTTGAATAAAGAGCCCATTGTTCTGGATGCACAAAAAATATCCTACAGAACAAACAGAAAGGGCAAGGGATGCCATTGTGAGGAAAATTTCAAGTTTTGAGGCCTTTCTCCAAATATTGAAAGATGAGATGAAGAAAGTGGATCAAGATTTGAACATGTGTGCAGTGTCAAATGCCATAATAAGAATCATAACTATAGGAGAGGATAATGAAGTACTAAATAAAATGAAGGATGAAACACTTCGGTGCACAAAGAGGTTAGCCCTGGTAAACCAAAAGTGTGAGGTCCTTATAGCATCCCAAGATCCACACAAAGATAAGATCAATGAACTTGGGAAACTTATAGTGCAAAAAATGGACTTCATGGAGGGAATGGTCTCAAGTATGGAAAATGTTGTCCAAGTGTTCCAAAATGAAAAGAAAAAGATTAATCAGAATGAAATGGACTCCATAGTGACAAACATTCTAGAAAATACAAGGAGTGTGCTAAGTGACTGTAGACATTGGAGGCTAAACTCAAAAATGATAATCTAGAGTTAGTCCCACCTGACGAAGAGGGTACTGGAGAGTAAAATTCATTCTTTTATATAGTTCTTCATTCATTCTTTCATTCCTTATTCTTTATTATTGGGAAAAAAGAAATAATTACCTGTTTTTGGGGTGGAAATGTACTTTAATATGGGGTAATGTTGAGTAGATAGCCTATTAATCTAAGGTAAAGGCACATAAAGGATGCACGCAGTAGAACAAGGTGTTTTTGAGGGCACAGAAGAATAGTAGAATAAACGTGTACCATAACACTTTGAATTCAGGACTTATAGGTTTGTGTTTAAGGGATATTCTTGGAGATAGCATGTTTAGCACACAAAGAAATGAATACTTTTGGTCCACACAATGGTATTTTGGGAACAAGAAACAACTGAGCACCATGCATAGTTTAGGCTAATAATAGGATTTCTACTCAGAGTTAACTATAGGAAGTCTATTCTTAAGAGAACTTACATTTTGTGCAACCTTTTTTAAAGGCGCGTGGCTATTATTATGATGTGACCTATTTTGAGAAGTGCATGGGTGGTGAAGGACAAGTCCCCACCCCTATATATATGGATTTACACGATGTAGGGGGAATGAATTATTGTAGAGTTATGTTGCTGGTTTTTTCGTGTGCATGACTTATGTAGATACTTTATAGCATATGGAGCTTCTTTTTTTTATAGTATTTAATACAATGGTTCATATTGGATGGATAATGGTGTTGAACATGATTGAATCTTGTTCTTGCATGGTAAATATTGTTATAATCATTATTTCGTTCATCTTACATACACTCTAAGATCTAGATCTGGTTTATGCACTGTTTTGTTTACTATTGGTAATTAATTTGAATGCCTATATGCGTCATCATGCTAAAATTATGTACAAGCAACTCTAAAGAGGGACCCAGTGCATTTGCATGCATCAGGTGAGTGTTCAACTCAGGCTGAGTGATGTGCCAGCATGCCTGGGTTATTGACAATGAATTATAGGATGCATCAGGGATGAAGAAGTTGAATGCTGAGATTTTCGAAGAGATCTACCCCATAAGCACTTGAAATTTTTTTCACATATATGATTCTGGGAATTGCAATCAAGATCATGGCGAGCACTGGTACATTAAATGTTTTTGTCTTTTGGGGAAGAAGGGGATCTATTGTAAATGTTATAAATGGCACAAATTTTTCATGCAAATGGTTGGAGTGTTAGAGGTCGAAGAAAATTCCCAAGAGGAAAATTTGTTAAAGCTTGTCTTTTGAGAAGCCATCTGAGAAGGCAATATATCTCTTTTGTATTAAGTTTGATCATGTCAAGGTGGTTGTGAGTGTACAGCCATTGACGAGCTTTGAGATTGTTCTAGAAACTTTCCCCTATTGATAAATTTAATAAAACTTGAGTTATTTTGTGTTGATCTTGAGCAAAATGTGTTTGTTTCATCTTTGAATGTATGTGAGTAATTTTATTATTTTTTTTGTAATCTTGTATTAAAAATCTAATTCAATCACACGGGTCTTAATCCTTATGACAGTTTAGTGGCATCTGTAATTTCATTTCTCAGGAGAGCTTTCATCTGGGAGTAAACTAAATGATTTAAAATCACTTTTCTTTCATCTGTTCGATAGAGATTATCTATAATCCTCTGGGTGTACCTCAGGCGTGATTTGGCTTAGATCTTGATGCTTTTTTGGTTTTTCTAACTCAATATTTTGTGTTAAAATTTTATATATTGTATGAAAAAGTGCTAATCTGGGCCTCCATTGAAGCACATATTCTGGTTAAAGAAACATTTTAGCTATTCTGTGGCATTCTGTTGGTTTAATTTTCCATTTTATAAAATCTCTCAAGGATTTGGTAAATGAAGTTCACTCTGCCTCACCTCCCACCAAAATCCATTTAAAACATCCAATCTTACCCGTATTACCCCTGTTTGTCCTGTGTGTATAACAATGCATAGTTTCTAGTACCAAAACATGCAGAAACAATTAGGTTTCTAATGTCTTTAGTAACCTTTTCCTTGTTTTGAAAATATCTCCATAATCAGGAAGTGACAACTCGTGAGAGTCAAATTTGGTGTGTTGATCATATTTTCCCATGGTCTTCTCTATAAAATTTGTACAAAAGAAGGATTTACCAGCATTCTTCAATAATGGAGGTTACAAAATAGGTTCTCTTACCTTGGTTGAAAGGTATAACCTAAAAATAATTAAGATCAGATCACATCCTTTTAAGGTGCTACCCACTCCGCTAAGAGCTTGAGTGCTAAAAGGTCAGATAGACTACTTTCACAACTACAAAATGACATATATAATCATCTATTTGCCTCTAAGTGTCTTGTCAAACCCATGATGCTGCTCGAACTTTGAAGGAGATTAAATTTGGGTACCAATAGGCCTATTTTTTTATTTCATGTAAAATTACATTTGTATTTGTTTTTATTTTTAAAAGGTGAGTGGCCCTAGTTTTTATTTCACAAGCAAAAATTTATTTCACGGCACAACATTAGACTCTTTCAATCCCTATATACAAGTGTAGATGCCTCTCGACATAATAATTATTTATCCATAAAATTTACATTGCCCTACCTACCATTATAAAATTCCTATTGTTGGAAATATATTAAATTTTATAAATTTATCATATACGAAATATCATTATAAAATATAGTTATAAGGTATATTATCTCCACCAAAACAAATACTCATTTTTTCATGCATCAATTAGAGGGTGCCACTTATATCTACAATTTTTTGGACTAAAGTTTGATTCTCCAAATTCATTTTATTTGTAAAATAATAATCTTTTTAGTTTAATTATAATGGCTTGAGGCTTTATTCTCTAGGACACTTATTCTCTATTAGTTGGAAATATATTTTTCTCATAATCAATAATAAAATGCCAAGTGGAAAATATTTCTTCTACCCTAAAGTTGGAAATTAATTTGATAGAAATGCTTGGACATGTAATCTATTTTAAACTTGGTGAGACTGTATATAATTAAAATAACTGTCAAAGAGGTGGCAAAAACCAAGATATATTCAGTAGGAATATTAGAAATCACATGTACCCAAGCCTCCTTCACTGATCATACCCACACTCAATGATGATTTATGAAACTGTTGATCATGTGTTTCCCAACCAAGAAATGATGTAAGCAAATAATTTCCTCCAAATACAAGAAGAAATTTTGAGAAGTATGATTCTGTGGGACGAATCATCTGCCTCCAAATGTTTTGCCATAAAAAGACCTCAGGAAGGTACTAATTTCAAATTTCTTACATTATTCTTTAAAAAAAATTAAATTTATTGGATCTTCAAATAAACCCCTATCTTCCTTGTAACATTTTTTTCCTTTTTTGAGAGGGATTCATAACAATTTTTCAAAAATGTACAGTGAAAATATAGATAGGGTTCCATTAGACAAATCTGATACTCAGGGCATGAATTCCTCAATGAAAGTGGATCAATCACAGGAACTCATGGAGTAACATGAGCTTTTTAATATGCAAAAAGAATGATTTGTATAAAATACAATGTGGGATTTCAATATATGTATGATTTTCGTTGCATGAATTGTAGTCTCATAAATCTGTTTTTAACTACGAGTATTAATTTACAGTGACACAATGGATGTTGAAGATGTGGAGCCTAACTACAAGTTGAAGTGGCAGTTTTTGTTTTCCTTGATTATGGGAGGAATGCATGGCCATGGATAAAAACAGTGTTTTCTTATTGATAGACAAGATTTGTTATTTTTATGTTTATCTTATTTATATGCATGTCTTATTTATAAGCATGCTATATTTATGTTGTTTGTGGTTGAATAAATTTTTTACAAAGAGGCTTACAAGTTATATATATGTGCATGGATTTACTCTTTGTAATATGAAAAAGAGAGAATTATATTATATTCCTGAGGACTAGATAAAGAAGAAGTATGGCTTGTTTCTAGTGGATGTAGCCCACATTGGGTGAACCATGTTAAATCTTGGGTTTATCTTGTGATTGCATGTTTCTTTTAATTATGTTTTAATTTCATTTTATTGTTCATTTATGTTTCAATCCTAACAATTGGTATCAGGGCAGGATTTTGTTTTGGGAGAAAAATCTCACAAGAGGATTTCTTGTTTGAGTGGGACCAATGGTAGAAGATAACAAGTTCAGGGTTGAGAATTTTAACGGCCAGAAATTTCATCTATAGAAGATGCAAGTGAAGGACTACCTATATCACATAGATCTTTTTTTACTTTTGAAAGTGAAAGCTTCAAAGTCGTCAGCTATGAAAGATGAAGAATGGGATGTTTTTGATCGAAAGGCATTGGGAATGATATGGTTGTGCCTGATAGCTACGGTAGCTTTTAATATTTCGATGGAAAAAAAAAAAGATAGATCTAATGGGAAAATTGGGTAAATTGTATGAAAAAATCTCAGCCTCCAATAAGGTATTTCTCATGGAAAGTTTGTTTAATATGAAGATGTTAGAAGTTGATTCAATAAATTATCATTTGAATGAATTAGACACGGTTACTAATCAATTAAGCTCTATAGGAGTAATTTTTGATGAAAAGTTAGGGATCTTTTGATTTTGTGTTCATTGCCTAAAAGTTGGAATACTTTGGTTATGGATGTGAGTAATTTTGTTTCTGGTTCAAACACTTTAAAGTTTGATGAGGTTATTGGTGTGACTCTTAGTGAAGAGATGAGAAGAAAAAGCACAAGTGAGTCATCTGGTAATGCTTTGAGTGTAGAGAATAGGGGAAGACATAAGGAAAAAGTAAAAGGTCTTAGACACCATGGAAAGTCTAAGAAAGGTAGATTTAAAGATAGAAGAAGGATGGTATGCTAGAATTGTGGAAAAGTAGGACATGCAAAGAAAGATTGTTGGCCTTTAAAATCAGGGAAAGATCAACAATAAGGGAGTAAAGAGGAAAATGTAGAAGGTGATGTGTTACAAGATGCTCTTATTATTTCTTTATATAAAAATTAGAATCTTGGGTTTTAGATTCTTGTGCTCCATTTCATACAACTCCTCATAGATAGTATTTTCAAGATTATGTTCAAGGTAATTTCGAGAAAGTATATCTTGGTGATGATGAGCCATGTAACATTATTAGAAAAGGTAGTGTTCATGTTATATTGCATAATGGTAACACTTGGTTTTTGAATAATTTCATTCATGTTCCTAGCTTGAGGAGGAATCTAATTTTTGTAGGGAAATTAACAGATGAGGGTTGTATGGTTATATTTACAGTAGATTCCTGGAAAGTTACTAAGGGTTATCGTGTGGCAGAAAGAGGTAAGAAAGTAGGTACTTTGTATTTATCCACTGTTATTACTTATTCATCTTCTATTTTAGCTACTATAGGTATAGACACAACTCTATGGCATCACAAAATTATCCATATGAGTGAGAAGGGGATGAATATTTTACACTCACACGGAAAGTTGTCAGATTTAAAAAACATACACCTAGAATTTTGTGAGCATTATGTGTATGGGAAAAAAAGCGTGTGAGATTTCTTAAGTTTGGATCAACCAAGAAGGAGCACAAGTTAGATTTTGTTCATATGGATGTGTGGGGGAAGGATCAGGTATCTTCTCTTGGTGGTTCATGGTATTATGTTAATTTTATTGATGATGTTATTAGGAAGGTTTGGGTTTACTATATAAAGAAGAAATATGATGTATTTAATACTTTAAATAAGTGGAAAGCTTTGGTTAAGAATGAAATAGGTTTGAATTTGAAGTGTCTCAGATCAGATAATGGTGGACAGTACTGCAAAAATGAATTTAATAACTATTGTTCACATAATGGAATCTGTAGGGTGAAGACAGATCCTAGAATACCGCGACAGAATGGTGTGTTAGAAAGAATCAATGGGAATATCATGGATCATGTAAGAAGCATGAGATTTCCTGTTATATTTCCCTTACATCTTTGGGTGGATGTTGTAGATACTATTGTTTACTTGATAAATAGAGGACCTTCAAGTACTTTATAAGGTGGAGTACTAGATGAGGCTTGGACCAATAAGGAGGTGAACTATTCTTGTCTAAAATTTTTTGGTTGTGAAGCATTTGCTCACATTGATAAAGAGAATACGACCAAACTAGAAGCTAATTCAAAGAAATGTACTTTCATTGGGTATGGAACTGATGATTTTGGATTCTGATTGTGGAGTTTGGATGATAAGAAAATCATTACGAGTAGGGATTTTATTTTCAATTAAAGGGTTATGTATAGGGAACAACTATAGGATATGAAGCAGGAAAAGTCTAAATATGTAGCACTTGATGAGATAAAAGATAGAGAAGTGCTAAAAGGGCTGGAAAATACACAAGTTGGCATCAATCTTGGCATAGTCTGTGTTGATTCTATAGATGAAAATCAGAAAGAACAATAAGAGCCTAAAAGTCTAGAAAATCTTGTGAGACGTTCTACTAGGGTAAGTAAACCTCCTACACGATTATCTTCATCTGAGCTTTACTATTGTTTATTGACGGATAGTGGAGAACCAAATTTTTTTGAAGAAGAAATGCACGTGGAAACACAAAAAAGTGGGAGCAGGTTACAGATGAAGATATGGACTCCTTGGATCACAATCAAACTTAGGATTTGGTTCAGTTTCCTATAAGAAAGAGAGCATTACAGAACAAGTGCATTTACATGTTGAAGAAAGAATAAGGTGACAAAAATAGGTACAAGGAAAGACTTGTTGTGAAGGGATTTACAGAGGAGAAAGGTATAGAATTTGATGAAATTTTCTCTCCTGTTGTTAAAATGAATTCCATTAGAACTATTTTCAGTTTGGTAGTTGTGGAAGATTTGCATCTTGAACAATTAGATGTAAAAACTTATGTTCTTCATGGTGATTTTGAGGAAGAAATTTAGATGGTGCAACCATAAGAATATCAAGTTAGAGAGAAGGAGAAATTGGTGTTTAGATTGAAGAAGAGCTTGTATGGCCTTAAGAAAGCTCCAAGACAGTGGTATTTGAGATTTGACAGGTTCATGATAGAACAAGGTTACTCCATATGTCATTCTAATCATTGTGTTTATTTGAAAAGACTAGATAATGACACCTATATTATCTTGTTGTTGAATGTGGATGACATGCTTGTGGCAAATTCAAACATGTAGGATATAAATGAGCTAAAGAGAAAATTAGAAAACACATTTTCCATGAAGGATTTAGGTGCAAAAAAGAAAGTTCTTGGCATGAGAATCAATAGAGACACGAAGAGTAGAATATTGACTTTATCTCAAGAATAGTATATAAACAAGGTTTTGGATAGGTTTAGGATGCTGGATGAAAAGCCAGTAAGTTCACCATTGGCAGGGCACTTCAAGTTAAGTAAATAACTTTTTCCTAAACCACGTGAAGTGATTGAATATATGTCTAGAGATCCATATGCTTCAGCAGTTGGAAGTTTGATGTATGGTATGGTATGCACAAGACCAAACATTATCCATGTAGTGGGAGTTGCCAGTAGATACATGAGTAATCTAGGAAAGGAGCACTGGAATGCAGTCCAATGAATTCTCAAATACTTGAGAGGGAGTAGTAGCAAGAATTTTTGCTATGGAGGGTCAGAGGTTTCCTTACATAGACATGTTGATGCAGACATGGTTGGAGATTTGGATGTTATGATGAGCACCACAGGTTATATATTCACTATTGGTGGCACGATACTTAGTTGGATTTCTAAACTACAAAATATTGTTTCCTTGTCTACTATAGGGGCAGAGTATGTTGTTACTATAGAAGAAAACAAGGAGATGATATGGATGCAACAGTTCATGGAAGAGTTGGGAAAGAAGAAGGAGGATTACAGATTATTCAGTGATAGCCAAAGTGCAATTCATCTTGCCAAGAACTCATCATTCCATTTAAGAACCAAACATATACAACTCAGGCATCACTTTATTAGATCAGTGTTGGAGGATGGACATATGAAGTTGGAGAAGATCCATACAAGTCAAAATCCTAATGATATGTTGACAAAGGTGGTGACAAAAGAAAAACTAGAAGGTTGTTTGGCTTCAGGAGGTCTTTAAGATTGATCTTGAAGAAGAGAAAAAAGTTAGAGAAGAGGCTGAGGATGATTTTTAACTGTGGGTTGCAGAAATTAGTCTCTAGGTGGGAAATTGTTGAATATGTGAAGCCTAACTACAAGTTGAAGTGGCAATTTTCTTTTTCCTTGATTATGGGAGGAATGTATGTCCATGGATAAATATAACATTGTCTTATTAATAGATGAGAGTTGTTATTTTTATGTTTATCTTATTTATAATATTTTTATATTTAGGTTGCTTGTGGTTGAAGAAAACTTTTACAAAGAGGTGCACAAGTTATATATATCTTCATGGATTTACTCTTTGTAATATGAAAAAGAGAGAGAATTGTTTTGTATTCCTTAGGACTGAATAAAGAAGAAATATGGATTGTTTCTATTGGATGTAGCCCACATTGGGTGAACCATGTTAAATCTTGGGTTTATCTTGTGATTCCATGATTTTTTTATTTCTGTTTTAATTCTTTTTTATGGCTCATCTTTCTTTCAATCCTAACAATGGAACTAAGTTTGTTTCAATACTATCTTACCATTTTACTTTTATTATTGGTGCTTATTTGTCTTCTTTTCTTCACTTCCGAAATGATAGTATTCCACGCCTCTTTTCTTATATATGATTATTGGTTGTATGAGCTTTGTATTAACTATATTGGTCACCTGATTGTTGCAGGGTTCTATGAATAACTAGGAAATTGAAGGCTTGAGATTTAATCTTTGTCTCTATTTGAGATATAAATTCTCTTTGATTATTTAAAAATGACAAAAAAAATAGATCAATGAATTCAACCTTATTGTCCTTTATGATATATGGGAGTACTTTCAATTTTCTCAACCTTATCTACATAATCAGCCTAAAGATCGATTTTGATTTGTGTTAACTTTTAAAAAAATCTACCTTGAGACTAGATGCTTAAATAGATCAAAGTAAAATTTTTGAAAACCTTCACGCGGAATCGTTTAACAACTTGAAAATTCTTCAAATTCCAAAAATTTGAAATTTCGAACTTCAGATATCGAGAATTCTCCCTTTTGGATATTTAATGGCAAAGAATCGAAGTTGTGATTACGGAGTTCTGAACTCCAAAAACCTGAAAGTATGAATTTTTAGACTTTAGAACTTTTAGAATTTGAAGATTTCCTTTGGGGATTGGAAATTTTCTATCTTAGAGTTCCGAAGTCTAAAACTCAAAAAGTCTGAAATCTTTCAAACTTTCAGGTTTCAGAATTCTAGGTAGGAATTTTTGGTAAAGTCTCCTTCAAATTTCTAAAGTCTAAAACTCTGAAATTCTGAAATTTTGGACATTTTTGACTTTCAAGTTTCGAAACTCTCCTTTCCAATTTTTTGGTATTTTTCTTTCAGACTTCCAAAGTCTTAAAGTCTCAAATTTTAGACTTTCAGCTTTCAGAGTTTTTCCATCACCATTTCACGATTTTCACCTCCTAAATTCTGAAATTTGAAAGTGTGAAATTTTAGACTTTTGGACTTTTAGGTTTCAGACTTTCTGAGTTAATTGCTCATTTAATTCTTACCTACTTCCATACATGTCAAAATATGGGCATTAATGTCATGTTTATCTATTTAAACTCATGGTTTTACTTGTTATTTTCACCTGACATTTTTCTCTAACGATCTGGTTTTTTATTGCATCTTGTAATTTTTCGGCGTCATTTTAAAGGTATTTCATTTAGGTTATTTCTTTATGGTTTAAGATCTTTGTGGTTTATTTTCTCCTTTTTCATTTTCTTTTTTGTTCTTCCTTTCTCTGTCTTGGAAATGAAAATCCCATTACCCACCATGTTTTTCTTTGAGGGTGTTTCCTATGCTAATGTTTGTAAAATCCATTTCTTTTATAGGCATCCAACTTAGATTCCATCAAAAATTTTGAGATTCTCCTGATTATTTCACGTAATTATTGTGCTTTCGATGAATTCTGAATATTTGAAAGTTTTCAAAAGTTTTCATTTCAAGGATTTTTATTTCAAGATTTTAGAACTCTTATTTTCATAACTTTCTCCATTTCAAAACTTTTCATTTCAAAATTTGAGAAGTTGTGGTCTCAGAGTTTGGAGATTCAACTCTTATGAGGTTCTCATTTTTTGGATTTTTTTTCTTTCCATTTCGAAGTTTCGAAACTATTCATTTTGGAAATTTTTTCTTCCACATTTTAGAACTTTTCATTTCATAATTTTGGGAGTCTCTATTTCAGAAACTTTTTGTTTCATAATTTTGGGGTTTGAAGATTTTCAAAAATTCTCAAAGTTTCTATTTTGGATTTTGGACTATGGGAGTTCAGGTTTTTTCATAATTTTAGATTTTTTAAAGGTCGTCAGATTTCAAAATCAAAATTTGATGTCAACTTCTACAGCTAAAGGAAAGGAAAAGATGAAGTATACATTCCTCGGAGTTGCTCCTCACTCTTATCTATCTTTATACTTGGGGAATATAGGAGACACTAATCTCGGACAAATTGATTTTCTATACTTCTGGGCAAAGGCGATGTCCCCAAACAAGAAATCATGGATGCAAGCCTTATATGACAATGGACTTGTTCTAGTTGTTGGCTTTCCTGTGTCCATACATTGCCATGAGTTTGTCTTAGTTATAGCAGCTCATTTTGATCAAGAATCCAGGACAGTAAAGGATGTTGATGGAAAAATTATAATTTGTTTGGACTCAAATTTCTTTGAGGATTTGTTCAAACTCCCAGACATCAAGGATTATCAACAATTTCACTAGAATTGGCAGTATAACATTGGGACAAAGAGACTGAGTTATGAGCAAAGTTCATGTTGAAGATCTATCTCACCAAAAATGTCACCAAACTACCCAAGACCATGTATCAATCAGACTTCATTCAAGAAGTCAATGATATTATAGTGTTAGTGAGTAGGGTTTTCCTCCTTGCATCTGCAAAGGAATTTAAGGAATGGATGTTCCTGTATATTTCTACCATCAAGAAATATAAGTAATTTATCAGATGGGGGGAGCATATCAGTAGCTCCATTTGCTTTCAGTTAAGCAAGGTATTGTCCTCCTAGATTTTCTACAAGATTTTTTTCTTGGTCTATGTTGCAGCCATTATGGGAGATTTCACTGGGTTAAACACCAAATGTATTCGAAGTGATTCATAAATTTACGATTTTTATCCTCAGCTCACACTGGATGAGGGCAATAGGCACTTCTGCATGATTAATGATTCCTTCTTTGTGGTCATTATTTATCATTTTGATAAATATTTATACAATCGAAGAATTTTTTATGAAGCCTCCAATATGTGCGTGAATGGGTAGCTATCTACCTAGAGTTCTACACATTTACATACATTTGGATTATGGTTTTTATAGGTTCTCCCAGTAAGCTACCATGATGTCACACTGACAAGTGGGTCTTGCTAGAATTGGTTCGGAAATTGTTGGACTATCATAAGATTTAGAATAAAGGGCACAAGGTGGGAGTTCAATTCCGTATTCGAATTGGAAGATACACTTGCACAAATATTTATAAGTCAAAGAATGTAGATGTAGAAATGTCAGAAGTAACTTTACGGACCTTCCATCCTTAGACCATTTTCGACTACTGGAGTAACTTTAGTGAAACAGTTCTATCTAGTTCCCATGTGCTCCAGTTGGAAGAAATCTAGATTTGTTTTCATGAATAATTCATCATCCAACAAAGATATTATGAGAGGTTAACTATGGATGAAATTTGGCAATTTGGTATAGCCGAGATTCCAAAAGAAATGCAAGATAATGATGAAGTTTTTGATGCAGCATATAAAAATAATAATGTTTCCAATCAACCATATCCATGGATTAATTGGTATGTAGAAGAATGTTGCAATACCAAGGAAAGGGTGGGGCCCATTCTGTAGAGAACCTACAGCTGGTTGGTTACCTTGGGAATCTCACCCAAATGGTTAAATCAACGTACAAATACAAAAACCCCATCAACCATGAGTCTACCAACACCTACAAAAGAAAATAGGTTCATCCAAAGGGCCCATACAATCCCTAAAAATATTTCATTCATTTTTGGTAGCTCATCTCTATCTAAGGCTCCTACTACCAAAGAAATGTCTCCAACAATGCCAATGTAAGAAATAGTTGAAGTCACTTATTCTCTAAGTGTTTCGCAAGACCTGTCATCTCCCCTTTCTCTTCCATTGTCACTTCCTACATTATTTCCTTCCACTTCTACAATCATTTCCTCTTTCCCATCTCATTCTATGGCCTAAGGTTCTCATCTCTTCTAGTTCTCTCAGCAAGGGAAATGATTGGGTGGCCCATCTCTACATCACTTCCTCTAACACTTACATTTCCTTCCATCTCATCTTCTAAACCCATTGTATCCTCTCCTATGGCCGTCTTCACATCCACCCCATCCATTATTTCCACCTCCATTCAAATTCCAACTAATGTTATTGGTGCTCTTATTTTGACTAGTGTTTCAGGTATTGAATCAGTTTTTCCACTCCCATCAGTATCATCCATTCCAGAATGATTTTTTCTTTAGACTCTAAAACAGAAGAAGAAGGTGCCTCTAGTAGATGTTATAGACCTGAGTGTGTTAGAGTAGTGTGTTTCTAGTCTATCAGTAATTCAATCTTGAGAAAGGGTCATAGAATTTGCTACTCCCGTTGAAGGGAAAATAAAGGAAACTATTACGGCAGCGGATTATCAAATTTCTAGATTTTCACTAGGAAAAGTAACACATGAAGGGAAAAAACTGGATTTGTAGAATGCTCTTGGGAATCTATTAGAAAAATATGACAAAGAAAAGGATTCCAAATATGATCTCAAAGAAAATGTTGAACAACTCACTGCATTGTTGAGAAAAGTGACACAACCTTCTCCATCTATCAAGATTTTAACTACCACGAATCTGAGAGTTTCTTCCACCCTCAATGATATTTCATATCATGAGATTTAGAAGATAGGTTAGAAGGGAAAATCGGTAAAAGGATGGATGGAGCGTATACTGCAAGAATCCAATCCTTTGATAAAGAAAGTAGTTGACTTATACAATGATTTACAAGCTGAAAGAACCTCTATTTGAAAAATGGACGAAACATTCTCCGAAGATAATAATAATTCGAAATTTAATTTGACTACATGGAGTGAAATCAGAGAAGAAGATCTGGATTTTCTTCTCCATGAATATGTAATAGTTGATGCCTAATTTTTTTTCAAGTATGAAAAAGCTATGGAGTTTCAGTCCTAGGTTTTGTAGGATCTAATTAAGAAATTGGATGACAAACATATAGAGATAATGGATGCTCTAAATGAAATTTTAGAGGACTTTGAGAATATCAATTGTAAGTTCTTCAACGAAAACATTGATGCTCTTCTTGAAGATCAGATCAAGTTGAATTTCAAGGACTTGGTAAAAAGGGACGTTGAAGTAACTAGAACCTTTTGTAGTGACTCCATTGACAGGCTGGTTTCAATTGAAAACTTCCTTTCTCGACTAAAAACGGTAGTAAGTAAACTCAGATGAGTTCTAACCAAAGTAGCAAGAGAGATTGATATGGCAGATGTAGTTAATCACTATGCGGGTGGACCAGAGGATGGATAAATTCAGGGAATTATTAAGGTTTTCATCAAATATAAACATCGGATGGCTACCTGGGAGAAGGAACAAGAGAAAAGTGGATTTGGAGAAGATGTTGTAGATCCTAGCCAAAGCTAAGTGGCCATGGGAGGACTGATCCAAGCTCTAGATCGATCAAAGTTGTAGGGTTGACTGAGTCAAATTCTTACAACAAACTTTGCTATTTTTATAGGAGCATGCTCCTTAGAACTTAATGACATTTCTATTTTTTAGTAATTTGTTGGTTAAGGCCCAACTGTAATGGCTTAGCCTAAGGAACTTATAAATAGATAAGTACATTAAGTCTTTGGAGAGATAAATTTTTGAAAAGTCACTCTTCAAGCTTGGAAGAGTAGTTTTGGGTATTTAACCCTTTCAATTGTGTTTTGAGTGATATTTTTCATGGAAAGCTAAGTTACTGTGTTAATGGTTAATGTGTTTATGCTTTGTGAATGCATAGTTCCATAGTATAAGTGATTGGCTTGCCTTTATCTTGGAATATCTTATTTCATTCTACTGGAAAGTGATATCAACAATTTCACTAGAATTGGTAGTAGAACACTGGGATAAAGAGACCGAGTTATGCATAAAGGTCATGTTATAGAGCTATCTCGCCAAAAATGTCACCAAACTCCCCAAGACCATGTATCGATCATACTTCATTCAAGAAGTCAATGATATTATTGTGTTTGTGAGTAGGGTTTTGGGCCTTACCTCTGCAGAGGAATTTTAGAAATGGATGTTCCTGTATATTTATAGCATCAAGAAAGACAAGGAATTTATCAGATGGGGGGAGCATATCAGTAACTCCATTTGCTTTCAATTAAGCAAGGTATTGTCCTCCAAGAGTTTCTACATGACTTCATTCTTAGTCTATGCTGCAGCCGCTATGGGATATTTCATTGGATTAAACACCAAAGGTATTTTAAGTGCTTCACAAATTTATGATTTTTATCCTTAGCTCACACTGGATGAGGGAAGCAGGTGCTTCTGCATGATTAATGATGCCTTCTTTGCAATCATTATTTATCATTTTGATAATGATTTATACAATCGAATAATTTATGATGAAGCCTTCAAAGAAGTGTGTGAATGGGGAGATATTTACCTATAGTTCCCCACATTTACATACATTCAGATTCTGAGTTTTTTAGGTACTCCAAGTAAGCTGCCAAGATGTCCCACTGACTAGTGGGTCTTGCTAGAATTGGTTCAGTAATTGTTATACTATCATAAGATTCAAAATAAATAGAAAAAGGTGGGATTTCAATTCCCTATATCAATTGGCAGATACAATTTCCCAAATATTTATAAGCAAAAGAACATAGATGCAGAAAATGTCAGAAGTTTTCCAGACCTTCCATCCTCAGACTAGTTTCGACTACTGGGGTAAATTTAGTAAAACAACTCTGTCCTGTTTTGACTATTGTTTCAGGTACCGAATCAGTTGTTCCACTCACATCAACATCAGCCATTCCAAAATGGTTGTTTCATTATATTCTGAAATAGAAGAAGAAGGTGCCTCTGTAGATGTTATAGACCTGAGCGTGTTAGAACACACAGCAAAAAGGTAGGAAAAGAGGCAAAATATTGTTTCCAGCTTGTCAATAAATCAATCTTCAAAAAGGGTCATAGAATTTGCTACTCCTGTTGAAGGTAAAACCAAGGAAACTATTACAGCAATGGATTATCAAATTTCTAGATTTCATTGGGAAAAACAACACATGAACAAGAAAAAAAGGATGTGCAGACTGCTCTTGGGAATATGTTAGAAAAATATGAAAAAAACAAGTCTTCCAAGGATTATCTCAAAGCAAAGGTTGAACAGCTCAATGTATTTTTGAGAAAAGTGACACAACCTTCTCCATCTACGGAGATTTTAACTACCACAACTCTGAAATTTTCTTCCACCCGTGATGATAGTCCTTATCATGAGATTGAGAAGATAGGTCAAAAGGGAATATAGGTAAATGTATGGATGGAGCGTATACTGCAAGAAGCCAATTCGATGATAAAGGAATCAGTTGACATATATAATGATGTATAAGTTGAAAGAACCTCTATTCAAAAAATGGATGAAACCTTCTCTGAAGATAATAATAATTTGAACTTGAAGTTGACTACATGGAGTGAAATCAAAGAAGAAGATCCGGATTTGATTCTCCAAGAAGATGTAATAGATGATGCCTCTAAATTGTTTGAGTATAAAAAATCTATGGAGTTTCGGTCCCGTGATTTACAGGATCTAATTAAGAAATTGGATGACAAGCATATAGAGATAATTGATGCTCTAAATGAAATTTCAGAGAACTTTAAGAATATCAATAGTAAGTTCTTTAAGGAAAACATTGATGCTCTTTCTGAAGAACATAACAAGCTGAATTTCAAGGACTTGGTAAAAAGGGATAAAGAAGTAACTAGAATCTTCTGCATTGATTCCACTGACAGGTTGGTTTCATGCCAAAACTTCACTGGTCGACTAAAAAAGGTAGTAATTAAACTCAGAAGAGTTCCAGCCACAGTAGCAAGAGAGATTGAGACGAAAGATGTAGTTAATCACTACGCGTGTGGACCAGAGGATGGAGAAATTCAGGGAATTATTAAGAATTTCATCGAATACAAACATCGAATGGCTACCTGGGAGAAGGAACAAGAGAAAATTGGAGCTGGAGAAGATGTTGCAGAGCTCAGCCAAACCTAAACGGCCATGGGAGGACGTATCCAAGCTTTAGATCGGTCAAAGTTACAGGGTTGACTGAGTCAAACTCTTACAACAAACTTTATTATTTTTATGGGAGCATGCTCCCTAGAACTTAATGACATTTCTATTTTTAGTAATTTTTTGGTTAAGGCCTAGCTATAATGGCTCATCCTAAGGAACTTATAAATAGATAAGTACATTAAGTCTTTGGAGAGATCAATTTTTGAAAAGTCACTCTTTAAGCTTGGAAGAGTAGTTTTGGATATTTGAGCCTTTCAATTACATTCTGAGTGATATTTTGTCATGGAAATCTGAGTTATTGTGTTAATGGTTAATGTTTTTATGCTTTGTGAATGCATAGTTCCTTAGTATAAGTGGTTGGCTCACCTTTATCTCAGAATATATTATTTCATTCTGTTAGAAAGTGATATGATTGTTTGAATATTGATTGTGGAAAAGGTTATCTTCCTTTTGTTATACAAGCCATATTATCATTGACTGTTATAAGTGAAATAGATGTTTAACATGTGCCTATTTTATATTATCGTAGTGGTTGATTGCATTTTTTGTTGAATTTTCTCTATCTTTTATGTATAATTCGATTTTAACAAAAGGAATGCATGCTTCCTAGTTTTTGATATTTTTTATTCTCTCTAAGCTGCAAGAGGTGAAGGTGACTTGTCGTGCATACACCCTCTTGAAATTAACCCTTCATGAGTTTGAAAAAAACCCCTTATTTTGGTGCATCACCATCCCTAGTATAGTTTCATTTTTCTACATATCTCCTTCCCTAAAACCCATGAAATGTTAGCATAGGAGTAGAGGTCATTCAAATCCTCCGTACGGAAGGTTTCCTCCACCAACGAACAATCAACCTCTTGTTGGTATGGCACGAAGCCAAGTTTTTCCCCCTTTCAATGCAAGTAGTTCTATTCTGTTGGCTCAATGTGACCATATACCTGTTGTGGAACTCAAAATTTTACCCTTTTACACAAGAGAAACTTATGTTACCCCAATGGAACATATTCTTGATATAGCTAGCATTTGTGCAGTACACAATATCATATAGGACAATGTTGTCATTAGACTTCTTGCTACCTCTTATAAGCAAAATAAAATTCAGTGGTTTCGAGGGTTAAGTGTCAGCACTATAACCACTTGGTATGAGTTATGAAGTTGCTATAAGAATAGAAAATTCTTTGATTCAAAATAGAAAGATAGATACATGACCGCTAATGTCGTTGTCTCCAGATCTTATGAACAATCAGCCTATCATTGCCCATATTCTAGTAGCCTCTAATTAGTGAACTCATTCTACCCCTGCCTCTTCAAATGATCTATTTGAATTTAAGTCATTGTTACAAACATTTGGGAACAAGCTTGTTGCACTCAAGAGGTAAAAATTTCAGTATAATCATCCACATCAGCCACAAAATCAGCACTATCATGCTAGACATCCTCTTATTCAAGGGAACAATCAACCTCCAAATCAAACTACAGGTCAAGATACAAATGCCATGCCTTTGAACTTTCATAATCCTTTTTGTGCTAGCTCATTTAGGGCCATCTTACCTATCTAGAATAATCTAGTTTAAGATTACGAATGGTTTTATCCATGTTCTCAACCCCACAGTCAAAATCTTTGTCCCAATGGAGTTCTTAGTCATTTACTTATTGTTCAAGGCATATATTCCCCTTCAAATTTAACAGATAATTCATCTATGCAAGAAACAACAGATCAACCGCATGAACCTGAAGAAGCCACCTTGCTTAGTTGGCAAGCTGAATATTTTTACAGGTTGAATATCGATTCCTCATCAATGGTGGACAACACTCATTCTAAGAAGAGAGCAATGGAATCCCAATCTTCCAAAGCTGATCAAACATCTACTTCACAACCTCAGAAATAAGTGGTGGTTGATAAATATGTGGGAAAGAAACTGCTAGGAACACCTGTTAGCCAAGTTGTGAGGCAAGAAGGTTCTTCATACATCACGATACCCAAAAAGCATTTTCCACAAGATAGAATTATGGGAGATATGACATAGAATTTAGTTAAGCCTCTTCTTTTTTTCTTAGTAGCCACGACCTATTCTAGAGTATCATTGGAAAGAGTTTAAGTTCTTTGCTAGGTATGCGCACAAAATAAAATATTGTGGATGCAGAAATGTTGTTCTTAATAGGTGTCAGGGAATAGAGTTTATTCTTGTATTCGTGACATTGATTGATCACTGAATTTGTGCTCAACTACACTCTCAGTAAGAATTTTGGTAATGGTAATATGTGTTGAAAGCTATGGTTCAAAATTACTTGAAATTGTGGAAATTATATTGTGGAATTTTTCAAATTAGTGATATGAATAAGCTGATAAGAAGGAGAAAAGGATAAAATTTACAAGTGAAAACAAGTTAACGAATAAAGAGACAGAGGGATAAACAATATAGCTGAAAGGAAAATTTTGGATGGAAAATAGACGATCACATTCTTTGTTTCAAAAATGCTTCTAATGTGTAAGTTGAATTTTTCATTAGTATCGTTGCTAATACTAACATTAAAACACATGAGTTGGGATTGTTTTAATTATTTTATTGTGTTTCAATGGAACTCATAGCATTTTCAAACTCTGTCCCGCTAAAGCATTTTTCTGGGAAAATAAAACATGTATGAATGTTTGTTTTTCATGCGAAATGAAATAAAAATTAGATTGAGAAGAAAAATATTTACAAATTTCTTCAATTTCATGTTACTTTTTGTTTCTCAAGTTATGTCCAAGTCATCATTGACATCACTTAATTATGTTGAATTTCATGCATAAAGAAATGAAACATTATCAAAGCATTCCTTAGAATATGGAGGCATTTCTTTGGTGAAATTATTTAGAATTTTTGGATACTAAACCCTCTCATGTACGGTGTGAGGAAAACATAGCATGGTTGGACCTGATGGGGGTACAACATTTAATTCCTAACTACACCATTACAAATTTAGATATTAAGTATTTATACATATGATTATCCTATTTTATGCAATGTTTTAGTATTTAAATTGTTAATGGATGTAACCCTATAAAACATTACCTTTTAATGACATGGAAATTATTTGGTATTACTACAATTATATTATTTCAAACATTGAACCGCCACAAATTTTTTATGTAAATTCTATAAAAAATAAAGCAGGGTTGAAAATATTAAGGTGTGATTTAGTAAACATGCTTTTTCACTCATTGAAAGGGTTGAATGATTCATTAATATTGTAGGTATTCATGAAAGTACTTGCCATTGAAATACAAGAACTGAAATCATGTCAAGATGTTTTTAATATGGGATGTGAAATTGTATGGAGATGTCATTCCAAAGCAGGACCTCAAATTATATGACATGTTTTTTCTCACAATAAAATTATTGCTAGATAATTTCAATAACATGAACGCTTCACCAACTTCTTCAGTTACATTAAAGGATCACAATTTATCAAATTCATAGAAACAAGTGAAAACGTATTAGATAATTCCCCAATATTTGGTGAAATTTTATTAGTGAAAGGCTTAAGAATTTTGTGTCTTCAATTTTTTTTGTAAGGAACAAAAGCATATATGACAGAAACCACAAAAAATCCTTTCATATGCACTTCATGTTAAAGGTATAAAAGAAAGTCAATGGTAGAATAAATTAATATTAAAAACGTTGTTTAGAAATTATTGCCCAGTTTTCTAGATGAGGATATTGAACATAATAAAAGGATTAATTATTAAAGAATACATGCCATCAATTCTGAAACTAGTACAAATGTTAATGTTATTCCTTTCGAGCCATATTATAATTCTTTCTTATGTGATATTGAAATATGGTATAAATGATGGTTTGTAAATCTCCTTACTAAATCTCATATATGGTTACAACTATCTATCATTCACTAATGAGATTTACAAACCGTGAAAATAGCATAAATATTAAAATTTCATTATCTAAACCTATTACTAGTGTTAAGGTGCACCTCAAAGGCGTTATGACTACAAACTACAATATAATTTTTTATTATTACAAAACATACCTTAAATTGACGGATCATTATAATGGGAACATGTGGCATGAATTCATAATCATTTTTTTATGTTGCAATGAATAAAATATATGGGAACAATAGAAAAATATTTAAGAAATGTAAATAAAATTATTTCTACGAAAAAGTGGTCGACCAAGTAAAAACAAAACCAAAGACATACATTGTTGAAAGCAAGCATTAGCATGCCAAGAGTATAGACAATAGTCGATCATGTGTATACTACATTCATTCATGAATCTCAAACTTAGAAATATCCCTAAAATACACACAAATATTAAATAGAATCTACTTATGTAATATTATTCATCAGAAGAAAATTATAATACCATATACACAGATTTTTATGACTAAGATATTATTAAAGAGAGTTATAATATGAAATCAGGAGTTAAATAGTACTAATTTCATGATTTAGACAAAGCTACAACACATGTAACCAGCAACCATTCGTATATGCTCCCATTTAAGATTAGTTTGTACATGAATATCACATAATTTTCTTGTAGGAAACATCCAAACAAGGTTGTCATTTTGGGTGGTTAAGTCTTGTTTACATGTATACCCAACATTCCATGCCAATTTATAGTTCCTCATGTTTTTAATATGGGATATGAAATTGTATTGATATGTCATTCCAAAGTAAGACCTTGTAGTGTCCCCATTTTCTAGCCTCAGTTATCTACTGACTTATTAACCCATAGTTATGATTTGACAGGTTTTGACATATTGTGGAAATTATGTTATTTGATCTTCATGGAAATGTATGGTGATTTGGGCGCGTAGCGCCAATTTATCTTGGATTTTTATGTTGGAACATTTCATTTGATGTTGTGGATATTAACATATTGTTATGTTATTTGGGCCTAGTTTATATATGATGGATACATAGTTTAGTCACATGTCTTGATGATATGGTTTATTCGATTATTGATGAGAAAACATGATAGCATTGATATATGTCATTTATATGAAGTGTGATGGATAACACATGGTAAATTGGTGTGAAATTGTGCATGTTTTCTCAATTACGACTCCAAGTTGTTGTTGTGATATCATAGATTGCGATTATTTACTGAGTAGTTGAATTATGCTTATATTGGGAAAAAGTGTTTAATGTGTGCATTGAGTGTGTAAGCTACAGGGAACATGAGAGCATGGGTTTCAGGGTGGCTACGCAAATTGTGCACAAACAACCCATGGGGCTAAGTCCTAACTATGTTAGTTGTATGAGGCCTAATTGTTTGCTTGTATTACTTGGGCGCCATGAGTGACCCTCATGTGTAATGTTGTATTTCATGTAAAATTAATTATGTTTAGTTTGTTAAATTTTGTTAAGTAAACTAGGTTTGGGGACTTAATGTTCCCCACTTGCATTAAGTTTTGTAGTTTGGTAAGTGTGTGTTAATTAGAGAGGATTGGGGTCACACATGCACCCTTGAGTGGGCCCCACATCCTCTACACTTGTGCACAAATGTATCAAACCCGAAATTGGGATATTTTAGGCATTTTAAGTGACCCCTTTTAGTTTTGGGAGTTCAATTAGCATGAAAATAAACCCTTAGACCCTACCTATTTGGTAAGGTGGCTTAATTTCAAGGCATAGAGGGAGTCTCCCTCCCATTTAGCCTATCTTTTGTCACCATCCATGTAAGATGGATTGGAATGTGTGAGTTTTAAAAAGTTGAATGTATGGATTTTGGGGAGAAGGGTGTTTTAAATGTGATTTTATCTTTTTGTTTTGATAATATTTGACTTAGAAGGAAGAGAGGGGTGCCACATGTCACCCGCTCATTGGTGAGAATTTTTTATGAAAATACTTTCTCATGGGGGACTCATGGGGGAGAAATAGGACTTTTCTTTTGGAATTTGTTTGGTGTTTAGAGACTTTTGGAAGTTGGAGCTTTACTTGGACAAGGGATTGGGACAAGCTTCGATTTTTTAAGATCTTGTGGAGGTAGGATCCTTGAACTTATGTTATGTTATTTGGCATGTTATATTTAGTTTTTCTTATGGTTTAAGTATTGTCATCTTGCATGTGTTGAATTTTTACTTGTTGGGTTCTTTGTTAGTTTATCCATCCATCATATGGCTTGATGGATTTTGGATTTTTATTAGGGAAGAGGAATGGATTTTACCTCTTAGACCTCATCGCTTGATTGGCAAGCCATGTTGGTTATTTTATTCCAATTATATGGTTTGAACCTCCCCTTCCCTATCCTTGAAAGAGGAAACCCAATGGGTTTGAAAATCCTCCCAAAGAGGATTGTATGCGAATGGGTGGAGAAATAAGGAGGGATATTTGTCTTGGAGGGATAAGGAGGTTTTGTGAAGAATATTTCAAGTGTGCATCCTATGGTCAGACCACACTCTTTAGAATTTTGGATGTCTCATCTACTCTTCCCAATTGTTGAGGATGAAAATGTTTTTCTCCTCTTTTCTATTGGTTGGTTTATGTTGTGTTTCTTTAGTGTTTGAGTTAGTCTTGTATGTGATATGCTTGTGTGAAAATTCTCCCAAATATTGTGCACATTTATGGAAGCTAGCTATCTCTCCCATGGGATTGGGGGAGGCTAGCATATCTTCCAACCTTTGGAAAGTAAATTAATGATGCCTATAAGTTGGGTGGTAAAACAAGCATTTCTCTATGTGTTGGATTTTTTGGTGAAGAGCAAAAAGCTGGAGCTTAAGTTTAGAAGATAGTTACAGCATTCCTTTCTGATCTTGGCATCTTGATTTTCTCAAAATTATTTGGGAAAGTTTTACTTATTGTAATCAAGCGAATATGACTTTGTTGGAGGTTATTTGACCATTGTTAGTTCCCATCTTGAGATTAGAATTGATTTGGAAACTAGTATTACATAGGTTTGTGTATCCTCTTTCAATCTTGCAAGGAAATATTGAAAATTACTCCTGTATGCATCTTAAGTAATTTGGAAATATGTTGCATTTGTGGTCTTAAGCTTCATGGGAATGTAAACCAGTTTTGTAGGGTAAATGTTGTAAGAATCTTAAACTTTGTAAGGCAATACAATAAGTTAGTTAGGAGTTATTCCTTGTTAAGATATTTTTTTAAGGATGAAAGTGTCTTCCTTTGCAAATAAAAGTTGATTGCTATAAGAAAATTATGTTAGTCTTGCATTTCTTGGTAGTATGGTAAAGGATTAAGGAAAAAATGATTAAATACAATCTTGATTTAAGTTTTTTTTTTGTGCAATCCTAGAAATCTGGTTATTGATTTAAAGGAAATTTACTTCTAGTGGAAATCCACTAAATACTTGCATGGTAAAAGTTGGTTGAAGGAACAATATTTTTTATTAGGTTCCTTCAATTTTAACAAAGATCACATTTCTCTTAGAATGTGGATAGACAAGTGTACGATGTTTCTTTATATCCATTTAGAATAAATACATTTGTAAATAATTTCCTGATATATAGTTCACTTGTTCAATGCAATTCTTCCATTTTATATGCCAAACAAAACAATTTTATAATTTTTATTAGTGTACATAGGTATAAATAAATTCTATAAGAGAGATAAAACTAAATGCAGAAATTACATATTTTATAAATTAAGAGATTCAAAAACAATTCCCTATATTAATAGATTATTTAATTCAAAAAAGAGTATATAATAATATATATGTTATATATATTATATAATAAGATATATACTATATATATTATATAATATTAAATTAACAATGTTATTATATATATATATATATATATATTATAAACAAATCTGTTTTGAAAAAACAATAAGTAATAATATATGTGGAAGTTTAAATGTTTTTAAAACAAAATAAAAAGAGTTATGGGGAGGGTTCAACCCCTCCCTAAACCTGCGCCTAAACCACCAACCATCACATCCACTCCAACCCCAACCCCACTCACCACACACCCACTCCCTAATCTCCCCACACCTCCATAGACCCCTATACCCACACCTTCACACTAACCCAACTTCCTTCTCCCTAAGGAACCCATACCCCGAATCCTCCAAGACCCTCCCCTAACACATTCTGCCACCACCATTAGCACCTTAATACTCTGTGGCTTGTCTATTTAGGGATCTTTCAAAATGGTTTTGTAATCTAGAGTTTATACGAATTATTTACATATATATATATATATATATATATATATATATATATATATTATATATATATATATATATATACACACACGAGTAAGTGCACGAAGTTGGGGGGTCAAAAAGTGGATAGAAACTCGAAAATGAATGAAGCATGAACGCATTTTACAATAACGTGATCACGTTATGTTTTCCTAGGATAGGGAATTTGTGAACATAAAACACGTATGCGTTATGACACTTACGTGTTTCTATGAACACAAAATGCATACATGTTTTGTTCTATATGAATTTTTTAGGGGCTGGAAGGAGCCATATTTAGTAAAATAAATGTTAAGTATACTTTAAATTTATTTTAATAAATATAAACAATTAGGGTCACTCTAAACTTGAAGGAAGTGGTCCCGTAGTTCTTACAATGATAATCTAGAAGATAGTTTTTCAAAATCTAGTCTAGTCAGTACTTACTCATTTCTAGAATTTTAGCAATGACCTAAAACTTTCAAGCCATATACATTATAGTCAGTCTTTGTTTTGTGAAAAAATAAAGTCATTTTGTAGGATTTTTGACCTTCTAGATTGGATTGTAGCCCTACCACATCTTGAATTGGTACTAATTTTTAAATTTGGTCCATAATTCACTTTAGTGACCATGAATCAACTCTATGATGCTTGTCTACTTCTTACTAAAATGAGATCCTTACTAAAATGATGTTTAGGGTTTAGGGTTTAGTGTTTAGAATTCAAGGTTTAGTGTTTAAGGTTTAGGTTTTAGGGCTCAATATTTAAGGTTTGGGCTTTATGGTTTAGGACTTAGGATTTAGGGAATAGGGTTTAGGGCTCAAGGTTAAGGGTTTAGGGTTTAGGGTTTAGGGCTAAGGTTTTAGGGTTTAGATTTTATTGTTTAGGTTTTAGGGTTTATGTTTTTTGGCTCACGGTTTGGGGTTTATGGTTTAGGGTTTATGTTTTTTGGCTCACGGTTCAGGGTTTATGGTTAAGGGTTTAGAGTTCAAAGCTCATGGTTCAGGGTTTAGATTTTAGGGCTCAAGGTCTAGGGTTTATGGTTTATGGCTTAGGGTTGAGGGTTTAGGGGTTAGGGTTGAGGGTTTACGACTCAAGGTTTAGAGTTTAGTGTTTAGGGTTTATGATTTAGGGTTTAGGGTTTTAGGCTTAGGGTTCAGAGTTTAGGTTTCATAGTTTAGGGTTTAGGGTTTAGTGTTTAAAATTTAAGGTTTAGGGTTTAAAGTTTAGGGTTTAGGGTTTACAGTTTAGGTTTTAGGGATCAGTATTTAGGGTTTAGGTTTTAGGCTTTAGGGTTTAGGGATCAGGGTTGAGCATTTAGGGTTTAGGGATAAGGGTTTAAGGTTTAAGATTTAGTGTGTATGGTTTAGGGTTTTGGTTTTTTGGCTTATGGTTTAGGGTTTAAGGATTAAGGTTTAGGGTTCAGAGCTCATGGTTTAGGGTTTAGGGTTTAGGGATCAAGGTTTAGGGTTTAGGGTTTAGGGCTCAAGGTTAAGGGTTTAGGTGTTAGAGTTCAAATTTTAGGGTTCATATTTTAGAGCTCAAGGTTTAGGGTTTAGGGTTTTGGGCTTAGGGTTCAGGGTTTAGGTTTCATAGTTTATGGTTTAGTGTTTATTTTTTATACTTTAAGGTTTAGGTTTTAAGGTCTAGGGTTTAGGGTTTAGGGTTTAAGGCTCATGGGTCAAGGTAAAGAAATATTACCCAATATAACTATGTTATTTTTCCCATCGAATGGGAAATATTTCACTCATTGTAACGTTCTGTGTCTTACCCATTCTTATTAGTAATTAAAAGAGAGTATCCATCTGAAAAGGGTTCATCCAACTTGTAGGTAGAAAATTCAAAGAGAGTCATCACAATTTGATGTCTTTCATCTGTTGATATTTTGACAGAGGGAAATGTTAGATTCTTGAATGTCCAATCCTTCTACAGACGCCAGTAATCATTGATCTTTGGATGTACATGGAGACACTATTAATTGGCTTCCATTTATAATGATAGAGATATTTGTAAATTCATGTTATTACCTCTAAGTCTATATAAATTTCAAGTTTCTTGGAAATCAATTCACACCCTTCACTAGGATTGATGACTGCCCCTATCTTTTTCAAGGTGCTTTTGAAAACATCCATGGGTTTACAATATAAGGAATTATCAATCAATGAAAGGTCACTAAGTCGTAGGCCAGGTGAGTCCCATTTAGAACTAAACAAGAAATATTTACTAGGTGATTGATAACCCCTTTGTATTCTTAGTCATTCCCCTGTTTCTATGCTTATTTTGAACACTTCAGGAAGTTATGTCAAATTTACTATCCATTCCAGTAGAACAAGAACTTTCTCTTTCTCTGAAGGAGAGGATACTGCAGGAAATTCAATTTTGATCCTACACCTCCGCATTGGTATATTCTCTATGTTTCTTTTGTTTCCTTTAAGATTAATTTTTGTGTTGTGATGGTTATTTTTTCCAGATTCCAATGGGTCATCCTGGCTTGCATAATACCATACATGGAAATATGAGAAATGTGAAAATTGTTTCAGAGTGTGAATAAATTTACATTCAAGATCGTAAGTATATGTGGGGAGAAACAAGTTTGGAAGAGATGTGTAATATTCATTGCAATTCACAAGGTGGATGTCATATCCATTTATTTACTCGTCCCACCTCTTATAAACAAGGTATTTCTATAAGCAAAATTAATGATGGTTCTAGGCACGAGACTAGGAAATATTGATAAAATATGGTTCGGAGTTCAGGGTTTAGGGTTTATGGCTCCTACTTCAGGGTTTAAGGTTTAGGGTTTAGGGTTCAGGGTTCAAGGTACAAGGTTATGGTTTAGGATTTATGGTTTAGGTTTAGGGTTTAGGGTTTAGGGTCTAGTGTTTATGGTTAGGGTTTATAGATCATGGTTAAGGATTTAGGGTTTAATTTCTATGGTTTAGGGTTTAAGGTTAAAGATTTAGGTTTTAGGGATTAGGGTTTATGGTTTATGGTTTTAGGTTTAGGGTTTAGGATTTAACGTTTATGGCTTAAGGTTTAGGGTTTATGGTTTAGGACTTGGGGTTTAGGGTTTAGGGATTAGGTTATATGGTATAGGGTTTAGGGTTTAGATTTCAGGGCTCATGGATAAGAGTGTAGGGTTCAAGGCTTAGGTTTTAGGTTTAGGGTTTAGGGGTTAGGGTTTAGGGTTTAGGATTTAGTTTTAATGGTTCAGGGTTTAGGGTTTATCATTTAGGGTTCATGGTTTAGGTTTTAGGTCTCAATGTTTAGGGCTTAAGGCTCAGGGTTTAAGGCTCATAGGTAAGGGTTGAATGTTTAAAGTTTAGGGTTTAGGCTTTAGGGTCTAAGGATCATGGTTCAAGGTTTAGGGTTTAGGGTTTAGGGCTCAAGATTTATAGTTTAGGGTTTGATTTTATGGCCTAGGGTTTAGGGTTTCAATTGTAATAGTTAAACTCTAAAATCTTTAGGCTGAATGCTAAAATCCTAAAAATTACCTATGTACTGACCATATTATACTACAAAAAACTATATCCTAAACCATGACTCATTAAGCTATGAGACTAATTCCATAACGTGCAGAGTGACCCAAATTTCTTAAATTTACAAAAATAAATTTAAAGTATGAGTTTTTCATTTATTATTATTTATATTTTATTATTATAAAATTAAAAAATAAAAATCTTATACTTAAACATTTATTATTGTAAATAGAATCATGTCAAAGGCATGAACAATGTTCATACTATACAAAGTGTGTACGCGTTATAACACACACATTTTCAATTTTCAATTTTTCTAAGCCATGCCTCAAGTCTTGGGATCTGATTTGGATCCCCAAGCCTGAGGCATGGACCTGCACAAACACAACAAACAACGTGTTTTTTCTGGAAAATATAAAAATGCCACTTCATCCATGCTAAATCAACATAAAACAATCGGTTCATTTAAAACAAATTATACCACGACGTAGAGCAGAGTTTCTTATTTCTAAAAATATAATTTTTCAAATTTTCTGACTAATATAAGGTTTCCATATTATTTATTTTCTAACTATGCCTTTTTATAGTTTTTTTTAAAGTTTAATTATGTCTATGTTTCATCATGTATCTTTTTTTTTCATCCAAATTGGAAAAAAAATATACTAGCACAAACTAGGCATAATTCTATACATATTAAAAAAAAAATCTAATTTTCAATATTTGTTTAGGTAGTTTGGGGGGCACAATCGGAGCTCTATTATTTTTCAAAACAAAAACTTCTTTACTGCAAAACTCATAAAAAAATAAATACTTGTTAAAAAATGTCTAAAAGTAAAATCTAGCACAAACTAGATGCTCTTAGTTATCTTTCTACTAAATGGTGCTAAAAAAATGGTGGGGGGCACAAAAGTCACTATATTATGTTTTTTAAAAAAATAGGATCACCTGTTGGTATTTTAGTTATTTGACCCACTTAAACCTATCTATTTTCAATAAAATTTAGTATCTTAACAACTAGACTCAAAATGTTACGATTCATGTTTATACAACATCTTTCAATTTTGAGTGTAACTTTTTCAAAAAAATCATACAAGTTGAAGTTTTTAATTTTTCAGAAAAATGTGTCCACTTAAGACCCCCTTTTGGCCCCCCAACTTGGTGCACTTACCCACATATATATATATACATACATACATACATACATACATACATACATACATACATACATACATACATACATACATACATACATACATACATATATATATGCAACAATGAAAATATCTTGAGCAACCCCAAGAATCCATAAAAGCTCCATGGCTCCTTCTCAACCTACACAAACAAGAAAGGAAAGGAAAATAAACAAAATGAAACCAAGTGAGAAGAGAAAGAAACCATAAGGATGGATAGGTAATTTCTAGGGAAACATAAAATATAGGGTAAAGATTAGTTTGATCCTAGAGTTCACATTAAATCCTACACAACTTTAAGTTATGGTATTTTGTGGGAATGAGAAATAAATTAAAAGAAGGGTGTGTGGGGGGTTGATTAAATAAAAGGGGGGTGTAAACTTTCTAATGTGACCATAGTAAAATGACTAGTAGGGTAACCATGTAAAGAAATAAATAATTAAGTTGGAAATTATACAAGTAGTTAATTAATTGGGTAAATCGAATTAAAATAAAATAATCATTAAGGGGGATCTGGAGAATCTAGTAATAGTATTTATTTACATTTAAAAAAACAAATTACCCAAATTTTAACTACCTTTTTGGTGTGGTTTCCTATGTCCTGAGGCGGGGCATTACATTTGGTATCAGAGCGATGTTTCACAGAGACAAACACTTTAGGTAGAATATTTAATTAGTTATTAATGCTTTAATAATATTTAGCGAAAAATAATTAAAACATTTCCGCTAAACCATTCCATGGGTCAAAACATCTTTCAATTAACCGCGTGGGAGAAATACATTTGTTAACAAAATAGGTGGTACAAAATTTTTGATCACTTAATTTGTTTAAAACAATTGGTAAAAGTTAAGAAAAAGTCATTATTAAATAGCGTGCAAAATGGATCCTTGGCTCCCATAGTGGTGATCGATTTGAATGATCATGTTCTCTACTGACCTGGGAAGTCACAACAACATTCAAACCCAACTTATAAGATCATTTAGTCATATATTTGAAAAACATTTTGAGCTCAGTTGATCGCATTGTTGTTTGGGACATCAACTTAAATTTAAGAAAATTCGTTTCGATTTGGACCTATAGTTGAGGGAGCTTTAGTAGGAAATTAAAATCTATGACCTCTAACATTTAGTATTTCTACATGTCCTTTGACTACAGAAATTATATTCGAGAAAAAGGAATGGGGAGTTAGTTTTCCAAGCCGGTTTAGGAGATCTCTAGTCATTTTGGCACAAAACACAAACTTGACAATAACATTAATTAGCTCCGGAAATTAGGTCATAACTAGAGTTTTGGTTATTATTTTTTCATTTTGTAAGCTACGTCAGATTCTCTACATATAGGAGAAAAGATGCAAGTTGATAGAACTCATTTTTGAGTTAGGGTCACTTGTTTTCAAGAACCATTTTGTAGCTAATTTCACTAAAAACCTACTGAAATGCAATAGCGAAACTTTAATAGTTGGTTTCGAGAAGGTGCTTCAAGTTTGAAATTTATTCACTAGTTTTGAGAGTTGTATGTCTTGGTTGACTCTCTATATAATAGAAAATTTACTGGAGGCATTTTTTTAACCATTTGGGGACTAGGTACTTGTTTGGTTGGCCCCTTTTGTTAGCCATTTTAGCTAGATCATAGAACAAGAGAACTAGGTCTTAATAAATTGTTAGACTTCTTAGGGAACCTTTAGAGGGTGAAAGCTTTTATAATATGATTATCTTGTTGTCTTACATTTTTTAATATTACAACCTTGTAAAATTTTGTGCTGCGAGACATTTTTGAATGTTAACGGCCTTGGTATGGTTGGTCTTTATGGACACCGTAAAAAGTTTAATTTTTTATTTTGGAAATATTTTGTGTTTAGATATATGAGTATAGAATTATTTTTCTTGGTTTAAGGAATAGGTTTAACGTGTTTGGTTATTTGGTTCTTTTTCTAGTGATCCATTATTTCTTGGGAATCTCAATAGCCATGTTAGAGGCACCACTTTTAAACCTAACAAAACTCTTTTGGTATGGGAGTAAAATAAATAACTATATCTTGTGTCGAACCACCCAATATGATAAAATAGTCTTCCACGTCTTGAAATTTCACTGTTATGAAATTAGAACAATTTCTACTCCTCTTCTTTATGTTACTAATCTTAAATTTATAAACTTTTTTATAAGGAAATTTACCAACATTAAGTACAATTGCATGAAAATTTTTGCTAACATAAACTCCTCTAACTTGTATCTAAAAAAAATGATAAGGGGAAAGGAAATTTAGTGTCTCTTATTATACAATGGTGTTGCTTAAAGTGATATTTCATAGCTAGTTATCCTCTTCACATAACATAAAAATTCATTGTGATATTATAAAACACATCTAGTTTTCACAACTTCAAATTCTCATCAAAGCTCTCGGTATAACATTTAGATTTAGCTTCGTAAATGATCTAGTTATTTTAATCTTTCTTGAGCTCAATAATCTTATTTTCATACTCTAACCACTAACTAAGTTTTGTGGCAATGTAACTTGGTTAAAACCTTTTACCTTAGTATGTACCCGTGTGATTATAAACCTCCTCAAATTGATTAAAATCTTCCGAGTTAATCATGTTTATAACACTAATAATTACATGTAGAAATCATGGAATCACCCTCTTTCTAACCTTAACTCGTGGACTTAGAAGAAAAATGATTATGCCTATACATATACCTCAAATTGATTAAAATATTCCGAGTTAATCATGTTTATAACACTAATACTTACGTGTAGAAATCATGGAATCACCCTCTTTTAAACCTTAACTCATGGACTTAGAAGAACAATGATTATGCCATTATATATATATATATATATAACAAGTTCTCTCTCTCTCTCTCTCTCTCTCTCTCTCTATGCAAGAATAAAATAAAATAAATTAGTATTGATTACTCCCTTGGTTTGGTGTTATGGTTTACCAACGTTAGTGTTGACCATGAAATTACAAGTAATATGGTCCAATAATGGTGAATGTAATGTTTTGTAATCCACAAATATATATATATATATATAACAAGAATCTCTCTCTCTCTCTCTCTCTCTCTCTCTCTCTCTCGCCGTCCTCTCCTCGTCTTTCTCTCTCTCTCTTCTCACTCTCTCTCTCAATCTCTCTCTCTCCTCTCCTCGTCTCGTCGCTCTCATCTCTCTCCTCGGCTCTGTGTGCCAGAATAAATAAAAAAAATTAGTATTGATTACTCCCTTGTTAGTGTTCTGGTTTACCAATGTTAGGGGTTGAACCATGAAATTACCAGTAATATAGTCCAATAATGGTGAATGTGATGTTTTGTAATCCATATATATATATCACACACCACACACAGAGAGAGATATAGATAAATCTTTGTGTGTGTGTGTAGATGATATATGTATATATGGGATATATTACATATATGTGTGTGTGGGTGGTATACATAGACATACATCATATACATACCATACATACATACATACATCATACATACATATATTATATATATTTTATTATATGTATGTATTATGTATGTATGTATTTTATGTATATGTATGTCTGTCCTGTCCGGTACATTTGTTGTTCTGTCTTTATATCTCTGTATCTATCTCTCTCTACTCTTATGTTGTATTACGTGTTGTATGATCTGTATCGTCTCTGTCTATCTAGTCTCTCTTTCTCTGTCTGTATGAAGGTCGGGGTACAATGATAACATTGTTGTCCAACAAGGTTGTTTAATTACATATTCGACAAACGTTTTCCATAACTATAATGACATTTTCATTGTTTGTCTATACCCCAGCACACAATTGTGCTTATATATTACACACACACCACACACACCCACACACACACACACCACACACACACACACACACACAACACACACCACACACACATATAATAGGACATATAGCATACATACATACATACATACATACATACTATATATATATTCTATATATATATATTATCTATATATATCTCTCTCTATGTCTGTCTGTTTATGTCATGATTGTATGATGTATTTCTATGTACATCTTAATCTATATATCTATATATATATATATATATATCTCGCTATCTGTATGTATGTCATGTATGTATGTATGTATTTATACTGTACATATCGATGTGTGTGTGTGTGTGTGGTGTGTAATATATAAGCACAATTGTGTGCATAGACAACAATAGAAACATGTAATTATATGTTATCTGGAAAACTTGTCGAATATGTAATTAAACAACCTTAGTTGGACAACAATGTTATCATTGTTACCCCTTAAGAAAACAAAAGTGGCTAAAGTTGAGATGATTATAAACTATTGCTTCAGATGGAATAAGTAATGTTTATTAATCTTAGTTATGTGATATTCGTATAATATGGATTACACACTAAATGGTTGGTTTTATGTAACTTAAGTATTGTGTTGTCTTTCCTAAGTTCTAGGTGGAAAAGTAAGACAAATAATCAAATGATTGTAATGGTCTCACAAATTAGATAAGCCTTTGGTTATTTGACTCTTAGGAGACTCTTTCATAAGATCTCTTTCACATTAGAAAACTCTTAATAACTTATTATAAGATAAATGATGTAAACTATTATTGTAAGGACTAAGAATAATGACTAACTAATCTTTCCACCTACCTTGGGTGAAGGCATCCTTTGTGATCAGTATAAACACTAGTTAAGAAGTGTAAATTTGGAATTTTTTTAGGGCACTTTTTAAAACATGGCCCCATTTGTTGTTACCACTCAAAAGGGTGGAAAAATTTTAAGTTATTTGTGTAAGATGGATTTATCCTATAGTTAATAAAGTGTATATATATATCTATCTCTAGCAACATTTAAGACCAAATAATTGTTAAGTAAAGTTAACATAAGTCCCTTATTTTGAGAGGTGTTAGACTATACCTTTCCTTGAAGGAAAATGCGTGTTGATCTCTTGTAATCTTGAGGAAGGTATACATAGACTAGTTGTACTCCATCAAAATAATAATTTCCTAGTATTTTGATAGGTTTGGGAAACATTCACTTTAGATGGATTTTGTTTTGCGTAACTAATTCATGTTTTCTCTTGATTATAGTATTTAAGAAATGATAAAATTTAAGTAAAGCTTTGCATATAACTTATTGAATTGAAAATTTGTTATTTGTTGTTTCATTAAGGAGTTATGGCTTGTTTCGGGTGTAGGAAGTTCAAAATTTACTTTGTCATGGTGAAAACATTTTTTCAAAAAAATTAAACAAAAATCCATTAAACTATCTCTTATCATTTTTCCAAACCAAGTTTTGAACCAGAAATGGGATGTTCTAGAAAAGGGTACATGTTATGGAACTTTATAACCAAACTATTCAACCAATCCTAACTCGGTGCCTGGTTATATATTTTTCAACCACACTGTATTGGTACTATCATTATGTGAACATAAAAATAATGGCCAAATTAAGTCAACACCCTTAATTATACTTGGTATCAGGTGAATGTTCATCTTTGACCTTACTAAATAATATAGATGCTAGAATCATTATTGGAGAGACTCGTGAACCATTTATTTCAAAAATTAAAGTAATGATGAGCTAGGAGAAGAAACCACACAGAACTTGGAAACTTCTCTCTCTCTTATTTTGTGGTATTTGTGACACCTTAGATAGTTTCCTTGACTGGGCTCATACGAAATAGTATGAAAAACTTTTTGACCCCTTTTAAAACTGTTGGTCCAAAAATCTGTCGGGTGGGCAAATCTATGGATAGATAGGCCAACAGTGTGCAGGGCATAGCCCCTCTTTGAGACAGCAAAGTGAAATTGGTTTATTATTATTCTACCAGCAGGAATCTATGCAAGTCTTATAGTATCTTACCTTTAGGGGGTTTTGGGATCTCACCCCAGTGGAGTTAGTTCCTTTGAAGAACAGAAAGGAAAGAAGGAGGGAATAGAAGAAAGATGGATCTGAAAAGAAATGAATTCCAAAGTAGAAAGGTCAGAGGGTTTATGTTTTGGGTCGATAGTAAACAGAGCTAAACTTACTCACATAAACAAACAAAGCAATACTGATAAACAAATGACAAAAGCATAGATGAATCCAACAGAATAAACATGCAGATCTAACTTAAGAAAGATCTAACACATAACACAAAAAATTAGCACAAAGTCTCAATTTTTGTATTAATAAGTTGTTCTATTACAAGAAAGCTCAAAGTCTTTCTCTCCTCACTTCTATTTTTCATACAAATTTGCTCACCCTTGAATACTACAAGTATCTAAGTATTTATAGAAGGAGAAGGAGAAAGAAGACAAAAAGGAGCCAACAACTATTTACAAAATATCTAAAAGTCAAATGTTGACTTTAGGGCAATTTTGTGGATGACAACATCCCATGGTGCAACATGGATGATGTCATCATTTATGCCAACATACTTTTAAATACTTTTCAAAAATGGGATTAATCCTAGGAGGAAGGAGCCTATTCTTCATCATTCCTTGGCTTGAAAAGAGTGTCTTGCTTCTGCTCAGGAGAGGTAATGTGAAATTGAGCTCGATACTCCATGAAATTGCATACCATCACTTGAAGTTGATCCTGAGCGGGACCCTTGGTGTGATCCTCGATGACTTCACAAGTTTCCCATTCATCTCTGAGTCTTTCCGAGAGTTTGAAATATTCATTGTTTACCTCCATCAGGTATCCAACAAAGTCGTGGTAGGCCAGAAGGTTGTTGATAGATTCTATATCAAAAGTGGCCTCTGACACTAAACCCTGCGAGGTGATTTCCTTGAAAAGCTAAATAGTATCATCTTCCTTCCTCAAGGCGTACGATGCACCGAGTAACCCTGAAGACATTCTTTAGATGATCTGCTAGATTTGATGCATGGCATCCAGGGCTTCCTCCTTGATTTTCTCTATCTTTTCCAAGATAAACTCCATTTGGTCAACCTAATAGTCTAAAGCAGCAAGGACTTTGTTGGGTGCTCGCGGGTGATCAAAGACGCCGAATTTCACCAAGTCATCGACTGGGTAGTCGAGCATCTTCTGGAACGTCTCGTGTTGCAACTTGGCATGGTCCAACTCTTCGAAGATAGGCCCTGCTATTTCCTAGAGTTCCTTGTTAGCTTGATCTATATTTTGATAGAGCTCTGTGAACTTTGTAATCACTTCCTCACTATCTTCTAGGATCTACTCTCTCCAGGTAGACACTACTATACCTTGCTCACCGATCTTGGCATACTCATTTATCTTCTTCTGACTAAGGACTTCAAGAGGGTCGACGATAGTCATAGGAGGGGCATTTCCCATCTTTTGTAGGGATTGGAGAAGATAATTGTTTTGTTCTTTTAATATTCTCTTCTCTTCCTTTACTTCTTGAAGCTTCTTGCAAAGGGCATCCATCACGGATAAGACCTCTCCTTGCAAGTTCTCTAATGATGTTCCCATCGTGACCTGAGTCACTGTAAAATTTGTAGGAGACAGATCTTCTTTATTCTTTGCGAGATCAAGGCATGCGATCTCCATAACCATTTCACCTGAAGCGCTTTGAGAGAAGCGGGTTATAGCCTTTTTCTTCTTAGGACCTTTAGCCGGAATAATGGAGAAGTCCAAGGGTGCGATAGGGACTTTCCTCTTATGCTTGTTTAGGTGTTCAGAGATCCATTTTGGACTTAAGGGAGTGGGACCAGAGGAAGAGGAGGAAAAGGGGGTGGAAGAAGGAGCAACTGCAATGGACACGGGGAAATGTGTTGAGACACTTGGTGGCGAAATGGAGAAAGAAGCCAACACTCCAATGCTCATGGGGTTAGAAGTGACTGTAGGAGAGGAAACTATGGGGTTGGAAAGGATCTGTGAGATGAGGGAAGAAATTCTAGGGGATAGATCCGCGAGGGAAAAGAAGATGGAGGAAGAGGGAGGGGGAACGTTAGAAGACAGCGGAGAAGACACAACTAAAGGAGTGGTTGGTTGAGTGACATGAGGAGGGGAAGGAGAAGTGAGAGAAGGGACGGTTGGGACCTCACCATTTGTAGCAGTGACGACATCCTGAGTGGATGTGTCCATTGGTGTACTGGCCACTTCTTCTCTTCTTGGGGACACTAAGTCCAAAACTTGCTCTTCGGAAGTGGAAGGAGGGCTCTCAGGAACTTCTTTCTGAGCAGTGATTGCCTCCCCTTCTATATATTTTCCTTTGCCTTTAGGTAATTGTTTCGGCCTGGTGGGTGCATCACCCAAGGGAGACGTGGTAAAGTCTACCCCAAGGTAGATGATACCATTTTTCTTGCACCAATGTTCAGTGTGATGTAGATTTCCCTTGACCCTTTCATCAATAGTCTGAGGGGCCTTGTTCCTATCAATTTCAGAAAATGGCCAATTATCCCCATCCGTGTCTAGATAAACCTAATCAACTTCTTGATTAGCTGCTTGGAAATCCTTTGGGATGATAACCACACCATATTGAATGATCTCTGTCAAGGCCAGGCGGGAGTGATCCTTTCGTCTGAGCTCAACTTCGTGATAAAGATCGATGTAGATATCTTCGATCTGAGGGACATGAATTAGATCGATCTTCACCCTTGGAAGGAAATTGTGAGGATCAAAGGTTGGCCTTGCTAGGAAATTATGCTTCAAATTGAGCAATTCAAGCTCTGTAAACATCTCCTGGGTTTTTCTCTATGAAGTATAGGTGTACCTGCCCACTGTGAGGGGGAATGGAGTTCCACCCTTCTTCCTTTTTAAACACTTCTCATGGTATGTGATGACCTGTCTAGACAACTCCAATAGGATCAGCTTGGGTCCCACATACCTCAGCAATTTCGTGGGATCCCCCAAGAAGTAGTGGCTCTGAGATAGGTGAAAGTGGGGAATTACGTGAATAATGCTCCCCACTTCTCTGTGGTGGTGACCGCACTTTTTTTCATCTGACCATAAGTCATGTTGGGCCTCAAGAGGTAGATGAGGCCATAGAAGAAGAAGTCATTGACTTTACTGAAGTGGGATATGATGTTCGTCATTCTTAACTCTAGATAGTATTCATATATTTTGACCTGGGGCCATACCCCATACCGATTCAATGTTGGGTAGTCCCTCTCTGAGGCAGCAACATATACTACATAGGAGTTCAGATAAAACCTCCCAGTTGTTGAAAGTTGTTGAACCTGCTCCGAGATTATGCTGTTAATAATCTCTCCCCATTCAAAACGTTGATCAGGAACATTTTTACTCATTATTTCTAAATACCTGAGCATCCACTTGTGAAAGTAATGGGCATCGGGGAGCCCAAACACCCTGCTCAGGAAGGTGATGGTGTCACTCAGCTCCTCTAAAAAGTCACTGCAATGAATGACTTATGGTCATCTGTTTGTCACCTTCTTATTTTTGAGGTACACCTCATTCATTAATTACACACATTTGTCTTCATTTTCAGTCAATGTCTTCATGCAGTCCTCCTGGCTTACTGCTACAAAATGTTGGTGGTGAGGGATACCCAACATGATCTCAAAATTTCGGGCCGTGAGGTTGATTATTACCTTGCCCTTCTCATTTTTGACACATCTTGTGTCCTTATTGTAACAACGGCCCACCAACATCATGAACTCATTATTAATTGCGCTCACTGGGATCCCTGCAGCAAAGTGCAGACCACTGCCAACCAATTTATCCATCCATGGGCTACCTGTGACCTTCTTGGTTCTATCCTAGAAGTCCTCCATGTCAATGTGCCTGAGTTTTGAATCTCTGATCTCAAGATCACACTCTGCAAGAGATTCAGGCATCCTGACCCTCTGGTATTTATATTTCATTTCTTCTTCTATTAGCCTAGCTTTACCCTTGGACTTGGTTGGATTCTTACTCGATGAAGACATGTGTGAATCTGAGTTCAACAATTGATCTGCAAGAAGAATCAGGGACGTACTGTTGTATATATCTTCCCCCCGGGTAGATATAAACAAACGGAAGAATATGGAAATCAAAGAAACTCAGACCCCGACATTTATTGAGTCACCCGTAGGTAAGAAGATGTCGACATGCAAAAATTCATGCCATGGCGTAGGTCTAAGGTGCACAGCAAAGAATGTCGACATGCAAAAATTCGTGCCATGGCGCAGGTTAGAGGCGCACGACAGAAGGTGTCGACACGAAAACGGATGCGCCCTTGGCGCAGGTAAGAAGGTGTCGACATGAAAAAAGTCGCGCCCAAGGCACAGGTTAAGGGTGCATGAAAATGGGTGCCGACATGAAAATGGATGCCCCAAGGCATAGGTTAAGGGCACATGAAAATGGATGTCGACATGGAAATATATGCGCCAAGGTGCAGGTTAAGGGCGCATGAAAATGGGTGTTCACATGAAAATATATGTGCCAAGGTGCAGGTTAAGGGCACATGAAAATGGGTATCGACATGAAAATGGATGCGCCAAGGCACAGGTTAAGGGTCCATGAAAATGGGTGTCGACATGAAAATATATACGCCAAGGCATAGGTTAAGGGCGCATGAAAATGGGTGTCGACATGAAAATATATGCGCCAAAGCGCATGAAAATGGGTGTCGACATGAAAAAAATGTGCGCCTTGGTGCACATAAGGGTATGTCGATATAAGGATGGATGCACCAAGGCGCACCTTTAGGAGGCGCAACATTCTGAGCGCTGACAGGAAGCAGACCTTGACCCAGATATTCAAACGGCCATAACTTTTCACAGGGAGCTCGGATTCATGCAAGGTTGGACTTTTTGGAAAGCTTATAAGGTCCTCTATCCAACTATGAATAGATATCTTTAATTGGGTGAGAATAAATTCTTAAAAATGCAAAATACAGCTCGCCACTTTTTGGGTTTGCTAGGGTTCTCACCTACCACCATAATGAGATGAATTAAATGCAAAATGGAGGTGGTTAGGGTAGATTTGGATTTAATCTCTCTTCCCTCTCTCATTCTTCCTATAAATTTTAAGGAGGGGCTTCTTTCTAAAGGTTTGACATTCTTGTTTTGCCCCTCCCTTCTTCTCTTTGGCAGGTGAATTTGTGGAGTTCAAACCTCCCATCTAAAACTGTAATGCAACTTTGTCTCTTGGCATGTTATAGTGTATTGTATCAATATTTGGAGCAAATAATGCATGTCTTTGGATGATTCTGAACCCTCTCTATGTTCATTTTCATCCTCTTGATCTTTTGCTGCAAATCTAGTTATCTGTGTATGATCTTGCATTGCATCTTACTGGTCTGTGTTTATTGGCAAGACATGTGTTCTTCATTCCTCGGTGCATCACCTTTGTTAGTTTAGGTTTATTTTTATGCATCTTCTTACCTTGTCTACTTGGTAAGTTAGATTAGGTTTTTAGTAAACCCTCTTCATTTTTTACGTGTGCATCTGAACAGAGGAATAGGAACCGGCCTTCATCCGGAGAGCTTTTCCGATTTCGCAAGCTCCCACACTTGAGAAAAGCTCCATGTTATGCAATCGCACTGAGAGTCTCAACCCATCGAGTTGCAGACATTCAGGGGTGTTGTGATTCGCCATCAACAGTTTTGGCACGCCCGACGGGACGAAAGGGTCATTCCACAGATTTGAAGGAATTTTCAAGAAATTTGGACTAAAAGTTGTAGGTTTTACAATTTCAGATTTTTCACCTTCTAGGCTGAACTTTGAAATCAATTTTCAAGGACTTAACTTGCTCGAAACAAGTCAAAATTTCACCAATTGATAGATCGGGGGATAATCTTCAAATGGGTATTCTTATTTTTTTGAGATTTTGACTTTCAAAATTTCACAGTTTTTGGTATTTCAGATTTCGGGATTTCGGAGGTCTGGCATTTTTGGGTTTTCGGGACTTTCATTCCAAATCAAATTCCAAACCCTAAAATCTCAAAAATATAGGTCTTTCAAAATTTTGAGTTTAAATATTGTCAAGTTTGGTGTGTAACTTGGCAGATCTAGCATTTTCAGGCTCATTATATACCACATCTGGCAACTCCGAAGGGGTAGAATTCAGCGGTGTAGCAGCAAAATTTTCCCAGGCATATGAGAAGAATTCAAACGAGGTCTGATACTCGAGAAGAGGAGCTATTTTTCCACTTTCAACTATCACCAGGAAGAGGAAGGAGAGAAAGAAGACCACAAAGATCACCATCTCCACCTAATAGGACTTTATCAACCCCTCCACCTGGTAGACCTTTCATCCAATCAACAAGGGTTCTTAGGCCAATCAGAATGGTGCAACTACCAAATCCCTTTGTCAATTTCACTGGTAGCAGTCCACTTGCCCTCAATGCACAGAATCCAGTTCCAATTGCAGCATTGAAGAACATTCCATTTTTCACTGGAGAAAATCATACCACTCCTGGTGATCATGTCAAAGACATTACTAACATTTGTGCAATCCATGAGATAAATGAAATGGATGTTGCTATCAAATTGTTGGCATCTTCATTCAAAGGGAAGGCATTGCAATGGTGTTGGTCCGAAAATCTGTCGCGTGGACAGATCTATGGATAGACGAGCCAACAGTGTGCAGGGCTTAGCCCCTCTTTGAGACAGCAAAGCGAAACTGGTTTATTGCTACTTCTACTAGCAGGAACCTATGCAAGTCTCACAGATTCTACCTTCGGGGGTTGGGATCTCATCCCAGTAGAGTGTTCTAGGCTGCGAAGAGAAAGGAATAAAGAAGGAGAAGAGAAAGAACAGATCCGAAGGAAGAAAAGAAATGAATTCCAAAGCGGAAGGGTCAGAAGATCTATGCTTTGGGCTTGGTAGTAAACAGAGCCAAACCTACTCACATAAATAAACAAAGCAATACTGATAAACAAATGACGGAAAAGTAGATATGAATTCAACAGAAAAGACACATGCAGATCTAACATAAGAAAGATCTAATGTATAACACAGCTATTGAGCACAAAGTCTGAATAATTGTATTAATTGTTTTTATCTGTTACAAGAAAGCTCAAAGTCTTTCTCTCCTCACCTCTATTTCTATCTGAAAAATGTTCACCTCTTTTGAATACAACAAGTATTCTAGTATTTATAGAAAGTGAGGGAGAGAGAAGGCAAAATGGAGCCAACCACTTATTCACAAGATATTTACAAAATATCCAAAAGTCATGTTGACTTTTACAACTTGAATGGATGACATCATCCCATGATGCAACATGGATGATGTCATCGTTTGTGCCAACACACTTCAGATATTTCGAAGAGAAAGTCGGAGAATAGAGAGGAGAAGAAGAAGAAGAAGAAGAAGAAGAAGAAGCTATTCATCATCATCATCCTGTGGCCTAAAAGGGGTCGCCTGTTTCTGATGCTGATCAGGAGATGAGATGTGGAACTGAGAGCGGTATTCCAAGAACTTGCTGATCATTGGCGCAAATTGATCCTGTGATGGATCCTTGTGCCTTTCACTAATTGCTTCGCAAGTTTCCCGCTCATCAATGAGCTTTTCGGGGACCCTGGAATAGTCTTTACCCGCCTCGATTAGGGACCCGATGAAGTCTCTACAGGCCAGTAGGTTGTTGATGGATTCGATGTCGAAAGTGACTTCTGGCCCTGTCCCTTGAGAAGCTAGCTCCTTGAAAATTCGGATAGTATCGTCAGCTGATCTCAAGGTGAGGGAAGGAGTGAGCAACCCTGGAGTCATAGATAGAACAATCTTCTCCATTTGATGCATCGCATCCAGGGCCTCTTCCTTCACCTTGTCTATCTTCTCTAACACAAATTCGAGCTGATCTATCCGATAGTCCAGAGTGGACATGATCTTGTTGAGGGTCCTTGGATGACCGAATACTCCAAACTTGACCAAATCTTTGACTGAACAGTCGAACATTTGTTGGAAGGCCTCGTGTTGGAGTCTGGCATTTTCGAGCTCTTCTGATACTGGACTTGCTAATGTTTGGAGTTCCTTATTCGCCTTCTCGATGTTCAGGTATAAACTAATATACTCGGCGATCACCTTTTCACTATCCTTAAGGATTTGGCTCCTCCAAGCAGAAACAGCCATACCTTGTTCGCCGATCTTTGAGTATTCATTGATCTTCTCCTGACTGAGCAGCTCAGGAGTCTCGGCGGCAGTTGTGGGAGGTGCACTTCCCATCTTCTGTAGGGCTTGAAGCAGGTATTTATTCTGCTCCTTCAGTAGCCTCTTTTCTTCCTTTGTTTCCTGAAGCTTTTATTCCCCCCAGCAGAAACGCTGATCGGGCAGATTCTTATTCATTGTTTCCAGGTACCGCAGCATCCACTTATGGAAGTAGTGAGCATCTGAAAGACCGAAGACTCTGCTCAGGAAGGTGATTGTATCACTGAGTTCCTCTGAGAAATCACTCCGGTGGATAGTTTGAGGCCACCGGGTCACTACCTTCTTATTCTTGAGGTAGACCTCATTCATCAATTGCATGCACTTGTCTTCGTTGTCTTCCCAAGCCTTGAGGCATTCTTGCTGGCTAACAGCCACATAGTTTCGGTGGTGAGGGATTCCAAGCATCAACTCAAAGCGACGGGCAGTAAGGTTTATAACTACCTCGCCTTTGCTGTTCTCGACACATCTCGTGTCTTTGTTGAAGGATTGTGCAACAATCATCATGAACTCGTTATTCACAGCGCTGACAGGGATTCCTCCGGCAAAGTGCAGGGCGCTGCCTATCAATTTATCCATCCATGGACTCCTTGTCACTTTCTGAGTTCTTACCCAGAATTCCTCTATGTCAATGTGGCCCAGTTCAGAATCCCTGACATCCATATTACACTCTGCCTGTGATTCAGGCATTCTGACCCTCTGATATTTGTATTTCATTTCTTCTTCTGTTAGCTTTGCCTTCCCTCTTGGTTTGATGGGTCTCTTGCTTGACGTAGACATGTGTTCTTCAAGGCTTATCTGATGATCTGCACGTAGAAGGAGCGAAACCCAATCCAAGAAGCTTGAATTAGTCATTTGATCTTCCATTGGAATACTAGCAGAAGAAAGAGTTAGAACTTTTAAGGTTCGGGACGCAGGGCGCATGAAAAATGTATATAACAGGCTGAATAGTCAAGGCGCACAGGAAAAGGGTGCAACAGAGGTTAAGTTGGCGCCAAAGGCGCATGGCGCATGGATGAAGCAGACTGCATTATATAGAAGGGCGCACAGGAAATGCATGTTACATTGAGATTTGGTGCGCCCTTTGGCGCATGGGCAGATTGTGCAACATGGAAAAAAGGCGCGCCAAAGGTATATGACGCGGCGCATGGAGGGTCTACACAACATCATGTACTTGCAACAGAAGGTGCGCCCGCGCCTTGGAGGTTTTACACTTGCGCAAATAACTCTTGCGTTGCATGGAAGCTGGGCGCGCCCTTTAGCGCATAGAAGAGGGATGCAACAGGGGTAAAAGATGCGCCAAAGGGATATAAGGAGGCGCGGTTTTCGAGCGTGTTACGGGCCGAAAGGGTGCGCCTAGGGGTGCATGATTTTTAACTGCAGCATGCTGGGTAGACGCGCCGAGGGGCGTGACTGTCTAAGGTGCAACATGACGCGGCAACGCGCCATGGGGAACACTTGAGCATTTCACATTTCAACCTCTACTTCGAAAGGACGCTTGGCATCACTTAGTTTGATAAAATAGGATCAGACCAAGCCAAAATAAAACCATCCCTCCCTTTTCCATCAAATCTAGAAAGAGGGAGGGAGAGGAGAAAGAAAGCACAGACCAGGCAGGAGGAAGAAAACAAAAAGTTCAAGGAGGGAAACAAGCCAGGCATAAATACAACTGATGAAAACCAACAAGCAAGCACACACCAAGAACTAAATGAAAAGAGGATGAACCTCTTACCTTAACAATATAGCCAAAATCCTTGAGCGGGTCCACAACTTGATGAAAATGACAGAGCAGGGGCTGACAAGTCCAGGGATATCACGTGCTCGATGGAAATAATGAAAATGACAGGGCGGGCACTGTTATATATAACAAAACTTTGTCATAAATGCGCCACCAACTTTTGAAATGGCGCATGGAAACAGCTGTCGACAGGGGAAAACGTGCGCCCTTTGGCGCATGGAAGGAAATGACAACAGGAGAATGAGCGCGCCTTTGGCGCATCAAACGAGTTGTCGACACGAAGCTATGTGCGCCCTTTGGCGCACCAAAACTTGATGTAACAAAGATATTACGTGCGCCCTTTGGCGCACCAAAAACTCACTCAACATTCTTTGGCGCACCGAAAGACGTGCTAACATGGAAAACCATGCGCCAAAGGCTTTTAAGGAGGCGCATCAAAAATTGATGTTGCAAGGCAAAACCATGCGCCCAGCCAAAAAAGGCTCAAAAAGACTGAGTTCAAAAACTGAATTTCCCGGGAAGGGATTTTACAATATTTTGAACGTGAAGGATCCCTAACGAGGGATCGAAACAAAATTTTCGGTAAGGTTATCGGTAAAATTGCCCTTGTCAATTTTACAGGATAACAAATGGTTTAGGAGCCTTGTAACTGGTTCTATCCAAAATTGGAATCAGTTATGCATAGTTCTCCATGAGCAGTTTGGAGAAAAGGGAGACAATTTGTCTCTACTAGAACAATTGACAACTATCAAGAGAGCTCCCAATGAGCAGCTGACTGAATTCAACTTCAGATTTCAAAGGTCTTGGGATAGGATTCCAGTGGCCGTTAGGCCAACAACTGAAGGTTCTTTTCTATACTATCTTAAGGCTTTAAATTCTAATATTTCTATGTTAATTCAATCTGTGGGAGGCACAACCTTACCTGCCGCTTATAGCATTGCCATTAGGGCTAAAAATTGTCTTATTCAAGCTGGTAAGCTGGCTCCTAGCCCTCCCATGCCCTTGTATCCAAACTTATAAAATCCAAGCACTAGTCAAGCACCCACTTTGGCTCCTGTTCCCACTCCTAGAAATCAAAGTTCAAATGAAACTTCTACTTCATCCTCTAGTGCTTCAAATGAACTCCAAGAGGTTATGAAACAATTGTAAAACCTTGGAAATGAGCTGGTGACTATTAGAAGACAACAAGCTCAAAGTGCTAGACCATATCAGCCTCAAGTGCAGTACCAGGCTAGGCCACCATACCAGCCCAATAGGCCACCCAATCCAACTGCAAATCAAATCCAAGTAAGGCCTCCCGCCAATAGACCATTTCAGCCCTATAACCCCAATGTTGCATCTGCTTCTAAAGCCTTAGTGCCAGTGCAAAACAACATAGCTCAAGAGTATGATTGGTTTTTCTCATGCAATGAACCTCACAACCAATCTATGTGCTTCAATGGTGCTTTAAACCAAGCCTTGATGGTGACAACTACTGGCGTAGAGGGTGAAGTGAGTCAAGAAAGAAATCAGCAACAAGGGACATCTCAGCAAAATACAACTCCAAATGATACCACACTTGCGAATTGGAAAGCTGAGGATTTTTGTGGCATGAATCAAACAATTTCTCAGAGTGTGGCAGCTAACACAAGATCGAAGAAGAGGAATATTGGTGAAGGGCAGTCATTGGCTCCAAGCGATCTACAATCTTCCATCACTCCACAAGGTGTTGGTAAGCAAAATACAGTTCCAAACATGCAAGGACAGCCCAAACCACCTTCTAAGCCAGCTCCAATGCCAACTGTTGCTACCCATGTGCAAGAAAGGAAGGTATAGGCCAAAGGACAGCAAAGAGATCTTTCATCCCCATTTAGCATCATTGATCAAATGAAGAAGACAAATGTGAATATATCAATGTGGGAATCTTTATCCATCCCAGGCCAAAGAGATCTTCTACAAGCTGCCATGAAGAATTGGTCAACTTCGAACCAGCAGGCCCATATGCAAGAGAATGTCCTCACAAATACTACTCAACCTGAAGGGAATCATGGAGGACAACAAGGTAAAGTTTTGAAACCCCCTCCATTCTATGTTTCATTAATCATTGGTAATAAACTAGTACACAATTTCATGATTGATTCTGGGGGAAGTAGTTCTGTCATGCCCAAGAAAATAGCTGATCAGCTAGGCCTCCAATATGAAGTCATATCAAAGGGGATAGTGCAATTGGATGGGACAGCATTGGCAACGGTAGGAGTGATTAAAGGTTTGAATCTTACCTTGCATACATGCCCCAACGTTACCATTTTGCAAGATGTGTCAGTGATAGATTTGCCACCACTCTTTGCCCTATGCTTATCAAGGGATTTCACAGCCAAAATTGGAGGCTACTTATCTGCTGATTGGTCACACATGTTGTTCAGAACAAGATATGGTACTAAGGTCACAATCAGATCCAAACCAATTGCAAACTTTCATATTGAGCCTCATACTCCAAGCCAAATCAATGCCAACTGTTCATCTTTTGATCAAGAAGATTATCCAGGCACAGATGAAGATGACACCAAAATTGGAAGCATTCTAGATTTGACTCTTGATGAATGGGAAAGCAAGGTACATGCTTTTGATCCCTACCAAGAAGTAGAAGAATCTGAGCTAGGAGTCTATTGCATACATGAAGGAAACCAACCTATTCCTAGCATCACCAAACTAGACCATAAGGATGACAATGAGGTATGCCAATTATTTTTCGATGGATCAAGGAGTAGGCAAGGTGCAGGAGGAGGAGCTATGCTTGTTTCACCTCAAGGCATCAAATATTATTCAGATTTCCATTTCTAGTTTTCCTGTTCAAACAACACAGTTAAATATGAGGCCTTGATTCATGGACTTCATTGGGCCAGGAAAAAGGGCATAAAGAACTTGTAGGTGTTTGGAGATAGCGAGCTAATCGTCACTCAAGTTAAGGGACAACATGCTACAAAGAATGACCTACTGAAGAAATACAAGAACAGGGTATGGGACCTCATTGAGGATTTCAAAGCTTTCAACATCATGTCCATGCCCAGGAAGAAAAATGAAGCCGCGGATAGGCTCGCAACAGTTGGAGCAATGTTTGATGTGGTTGACAACATCAAAAGGGAAAAAACACAGCCACATATCCATGTGATTGTGAGGCCAGCAATTCCAAATAATAACACAAGCTGGTAAGTGTTTGAGAACGATCAACAGATCGTCAATTTCTTATAGGAAGAGGCTGAATTTTCAGCTAGGAATCAAGACAGATTAGAGCAACAGTATGGTGATCAAGTAGTGCAGTTGCAGACAAACAAGCTTCCCAAGGGTTTAGTAACATTGGAGTCTATTTTCAACCCTAATGACCAATTCCGTAAGGAAAATTCTAACATACAGGTCAAGAGAGAAGATTCAGAGCCAATTCCGGTTGGGGAAGGCAAAACACTTCAAATTGGAAAAGTGGCCACTGAGCAGGAGAAATCAGATTTCATACAACTTTGCCAAGAATTTCCAGATGTCTTCACTTGGAGCTATGAAGACTTGAGAGGTTTCAATCAGAAGTTGGCACAACATACCATAGAATTGGATCTAGATGCTAAGCCCATCAGGCAGAAGTAGAGACCAGTCAACCCTCACATCGAGCCTCTAATGAAGAAAGCGCTGAACAAGCTAATAGAGGCAAGCATTATATTCTCGATCAAGCACTCAAGCTGGGTTGCAAACTTGGTTTCGGTTAGGAAGAAGAGTGGAGAAATCAAGTTGTGTGTGGACTTCCGAGACCTCAACAGGGCATCTCTCAAAGACCATTACCCACTTCCTTCAATGGAACAAATATTGCAAGTGATGTCTGGTTCGGAGAGATTCTCTCTCCTAGATGACTATTCGGGGTATAATCAGATAATGGTGAAAAAAGATGACCAGTTCAAGAAAGCTTTCACCACCAAATGGGGCACCTATGCCTATAAGAAGATACCATTTGGCCTATCAAATTCTGGAGCCACTTTCCAAAGGGCAATGGATATGGCATTCAGGGGGTTGATCAATAAAATAGTTTTGATATATCTTGATGACATCACTGTATTCTCCAAAAATGCAGTGGATCACCTCTTTCATCTGAGGCAGGTATTTCAGAGGTGTAGAAGATTTGGAGTATCATTGAACCCCAAAAAATGTATATTCTTGGCTCACGAAGGAAAACTTCTAGGTCATATTGTTTCAAAGGAGGGATTGATGATTGACCCAGAAAGAGTTGAAGCAATTCGAGCATTGTCATTGCCAAGTCACAAGAAGGCTCTTCAAAGCTTCTTGGGAAGGATCAATTTTGTCCGCAGGTTTGTTCCAAACTTTGCAGCTCTTGTAAAGGCAATAACACTGATGTTGAAGAAGAGCATGGCATTTAAGTGGACATCTGAAGGCACGGCAAGTTTTGAGGCAATAAAAGAGGCTATATCTCAAGCTCTGACTCTCGTCAATCCAGACTTCTCCAAGGACTTCATGATATATGCCTTCGGTGGTGGAGACACCATTTCTGCAATCCTGGTACAGCAAAACAAGGAAGGATTAAAATAACCAGTCGCTTTCTTTAGTCAAGGCTTGGAGGAATACGAAACTAGGTACTCTTTCATTGAAAAGCATGTCCTTGCAGTGATCAGAAGCTTAAATAAATTCAAGCACCTAGTCTCAAACAATAAGATCCAATTGTTGGTCTCTCATGCGGGAGTCAAGGACTTCCTTCTAAACAAGGATCTGAATGAGAAACGTGCAGGATGGATTACTCGTGTCATGGAATATGACATCGAGATTTAGGTCACTAAGCTAGTACGTGGAAAAGGACTATGTGAACATCTAGCTTTGAGTCGGAAAGTCGAAACAAGTGATGAAAAAGAGACTACCTTGGTACTGCAAGATGGTCAAGAACAAGAAAATGATGATGTGCTCGCTCCTTGTTGGACTCAGAATATGATACACTTCCTACAGGTAGGCCTATGCCCTCTAGAAATGAGCAAAGCAAAGAGGAGATACTTTAGATTACAAGCCATCCCATATGTGCTCGTTGATGGTGTTTTGTTCAAGAAAGACATCAATGGAGTTCTATTGAGGTGCATTGGGACAGGTCAATTTGAGAGAGTGTTATGATATTTTCACGATGGAGATTCTGGAGGACATTTTTCCCCATGAGTAACAGCTCTCAAGATAATGAAGGCAGGGTATTATTGGCCCATAGTGTTCAGTGACTGCTATACATGGATAAGAAAGTGTAAGAAATGTGCACTCTTCACAGGCAAAGAAAGACTAGCGGCACTTCCATTGTACCCAATTTTGGTTGACCAACCATTTATGCAATGGGGATTAGAATTCATCAGGGTCATCAACCCAAACTCAAGCCAAGGCCACAAGTGGATTCTCACGGCAACAGACTATTTCACCAAGTGGACCAAAGCAGTAGCGCTCAAAGAGGCAAATGAGTCTAACATACTAGACTTTTATGAAGGAATAGTGACCAGGTTCGGTGTGCCAGCCACTATCATATCAGACAATGCATTGGCATTCATAGGTTCCAAGATTATAGAATGGGCTGTCAAGAATGGAATCTATTTGAGCACCTCTTCAAATTATTACCCGCAGGGTAATGGACAGGCAGAGTCCATGAACAAGAATTTGCTAAGGATCATTAGAAGGAATCTGGATGAAAACCAAAGGACATGGCATACCAAGATAAGATCAGCATTGTGGGCTGATAGAATAATGCCAAAGAGGTCTATTGGTAATTCTCCCTACAAGTTGGTCTATGGGAAAGAGGCAGTATTGCCTATATCATTAAAATTGTCAACATTGGAGCTCATGAAGTAGTTGGAGTTTTTTGAGTTTGAACCAATGGAGGCCAGGTATGCAGAGTTGATGGAATTGGAGGAAATTAGAGAACATGCAGTTCAAAAAATTGAGAAGGATCAGGCCTTAGTAAAAAGATGGTTCGATAAGAAAGCAAGAGCAAGGACCTTCCAGGAAGGGGACCTAGTTCTGAAATGGGATACAGATCGGGCAAAACCAAGAAGGCATTCCAAGTTTGATGCCATTTGGAGTGGCCCCTACATGGTCATGGGATGTAAAAGTAGTAATGCCTTCCAGTTGTCTACATTGGACGGAGAATAATTCCCGATTCCGGTCAACGGAATCTATCTTAAACATTTCTACTGAAAAGACAAGGTTTACCCTTGTAAATATTAGATTAGTTTTCAATTCCTCTAAGTGCGTATAGACATTGTCTTGTTGTAGTTAGGTTTTAATTTCCCTAAGTGCTCTAGCATAGGTTTTGGCTGCTCTCAGGTTGTTTTCTACAGTTCAGAGTGCTGTAAGAGAAGGAGTTATAGCATCAGGCTCGGGATCAAGTATCAGGTTGGTTTCAGGTATTGCTTATGACTCCATGCCCAATGGATTGCTAAAAGGCCACTAATCTTCTACCTAGCAGGTAGGTGATCCCATTGAGCTGCCAAATTGTTGTATATATCTTCCCCCCTGGTAGATATAGACAAACAGAAGAATATGGAAATCAAAGAAACTCAGACCCCAACATTTATTGAGTCACCCGCAGGTAAGAAGATGTCAACATGCTAAAATTCGCGCCATTGCGCAGGTCTGAGGCGCATAGCAAAGAATGTCGACATGTAAAAAGTCGCGCCATGGCGCAGGTTAGAGGTGCACGACATAGAGTGTTGACATGGAAAAATTCACGCCTTGGCACAAGTAAAGGGCGCATGACACAGAGTGTCGACATGCCAAAAGTCACACCTTGGCGTAGTAAAGGGTGCATGACATAGAGTGTCGACATGGAAAAAATCACGCCTTGGCACACATAAAGTGCGCATGACACAGAGTGTCGACATGGTAAAATTTACACCTTGGTACACGTAAAGGGCGTGTTGTCCACTCAAAATTCCCCGCTCTGATCGAAGGTAAAATTTTCAAAATTTTGAGTCTAAGGGTCTTTTCTCTGTCAAGCTGGTGGTCTAAGTCTGTGATTGTCTTAAAAATCTGTGTTTTGGGTCATTCTGTGTAAGTATTTTGGGCCTGTCGGAACTTTTTGTCCCATCTGTCCCAAGTACGAAAGTGCATCTCTGTTCCCCGATCGGCCGAAATCCCCGAAGCTGTCCCATTTTCGGACCCGTCAAAATTTTTGTCCCAAGTGTCCCAAAACTTTTTGCATGCGAGCTTCCCCAATTTCGGCCGAATCATAGTTTCCTTCCCGCGTACTTCGCACTTTCCTGTCCCAAATGTCCCAAAGTTAAAAACTGTGAGCTTTCCCATTTTCGTCATTCTTCCTATAAAGCTTTAAGGAAATTCTGCGAATTCTTGTTTTGCCCCTCCCTTCGAACCGCGTCCTTCAAAGCAATTTTGTCCCAACTGTCCCATTGAAAAATGCACACTTTGTCCCAATTTCGGCTGATTTGCCAGTCAAGTCGCGTACTTCGGAACATTTCATCCCGAATGTCCCAAGTCCAAACTGGCCCTCTGTTCCAATTTCGGCCAAACGCCCGAACCGTGTACTCGGAATTTTTTGTCCCGAATGTCCCAAAGTTGAAAAAGTGCAATTTGTTCCATTTTCGGCCAAAACTCCCGAATCGCGCACTTCGCTCAATTTTGTCCCATTTGTCCCAAATGCATTTGTGCTTCCTATCCCTCCTGTTTCGCCTGAACCGGCCATGAATCTTCTTACCCTGCTCCTTGACAAGTTATGATTGTTTCTCAAAATATGAGTATTCTCTCACATTTCTTATGTGTCATTCCACTTCTTCTTTCCATTCTATTTCGATTAGCTTTCCCGATCTCCTCAACGGCTATGTAACGGGCAAAACCTCCTTTGCATTCTTACACTGTCTCCATGCTTCTCGCACTCGAACCCTTGCAATTTGGAACCCACGCGAGCCTAGTTTGCAGCTCTGTTACTAATATGAAGATCAAGATCCGGAGGAGGCTTGGGAGAACTAAAGAAGCAGTTATGGAAGGACGAAGTTCAAGGCGCCAGTCATTCAGAGATAATCCTCAGGATGGAGATTCTGGCAGTGTCCCTCGTGGCAAGGACATGGCTACATGGAAGAAATTTCAAGAAGCCGAAGACAGTGGGTCCCTCTCAGAAGAAATTCTTTGTAATTAGTTAACGTATTGCAAAGACTTAACTATTCTTTAGTAAAAAGAAACGGTTACGAAGAGTAACTGACGAGGTTGTAAGGTTATATAATGGCCTTTCCACGCCATTTTCAAGGAGGAAGAACTTGGAATATTTGCTGAAAGTGTAAATAGATCTGAAAGAAATCAATACAAAAGGGATTTCCATTCATCGTCTATCTGTTTCTGTTATCTCTATGTTTTTGTTTTATCTCGTGAAGATCATTTTGTTTCCTGATTCATTAGTCTCTCTGATTGCGTACTATCCAGTTTTGCAAATACAGCGATCTTGTATAACCAAGAAGGAACTTTGCGTCCTTGATGAATGAATCTGAAGAAGGTTATTTATGGAACTTTGTGTCTTTTAAATTTAATCCTATTCAGCATAAAGAAAATGATCTTGTCTTGAATCCTTTAGAACTTCGCATACATAAAGAATTATTCTGCTATCTATAATTCTGAATGTTGCTATTCTGATCACCTTCTCACTCCCTTTCCTCAGCCCTTGTGTGATTGATGATCCTTGTAGGAAACACTTTCGTAATATCCAGGTTTAACCATAAAATGATGTTCTGTACATTTGTAAATAAGTTTGTTTCAGAATAAGGGAACCTCTCCCATTAAAGAGGAGGGACTTCTTGTCCCCTGACTGTTGCTTTTCTAAAAAGTCCTATTTGAAAACCAACAGTTTTTGGCGACTCCGCTGGGGAAAATCGCATTCCAGTACTACAATTTTTCGATCATCCTTTGATCTGGCGACTCCGCGTTTCACTCGAGGGAGAAGGGCCCTTGGTATCGAAGATTCTCAGTTTCAGCTTTTGGAGCAACAGGGTTTTCCTTTCCCTTCAAATAGAAGAACTCGTTCAACGAGCACTCCACCTGTTCGAGAAAGAAGTCCTGCAGGTGGTATTCATTCAGAACTTGCTAGCCCCAATCTACGAGCTTTGATCCTTGCTGGTGTTAAAGTTCCTCTCCAAGCCGTATTTCCAAGAATGGCGGGACAATTGCCATGGGGTCAGCGTGTCGGGCCCCTGGCCCTCACTCAGCCTTTGCATGAGTTACCTAGAGGTAACCAAAAGAACTTCCCCAAATTTAAAGGCGACGGCAAAGTACACCCTGATGAACATATTGCAGCCTTCATAGTTGCGTGTGGAGTCTTGGGGGTTGAACATGAAGACGTCTCAGTAAGACTGTTCGTCGAGACGTTATAGGACAATGCTGCTGACTGGTTCTATCACCTTCCGGCTGGTGCCATCACCGACTGGAATACAATGAGAACTCAGTTCGAAAGCCGTTTCAAGCCGGTAGAAGATGTGCATGCACTGCTTGCCCAAATTTCTCAAATAAAGAAAGATCCATCAGAACCCATGAGAGAATTTGTGGCTCGATTCAACAGACTGATCAACAAAATTCCTGTAAATACTCGACCGGTTGATCAAATTCAAAAATGTTTCTTTTTGAATGCCCAAACGCCTAAAGTCAGTTATGCTCTAAGAAGGGCTAATCTTGGAACGTTAATTCTGGATCAAGAACTGGCTGTTAGTGTCGAGGATGACCTGATCATGTCAGGGAAGTTGAAGAGAGATCCTCCCAAATCTAAATCTGCTGCTTCTTCCTCTTCCACCTCTGGACCCAATACTGATCCATTAGTCTAGAAACTTGCAAATGATCTAGTAGCTATAAAGAAACAATTAGCTCAGCATGCCCCGTATGCAGATGTTCCGAGAAGAAATTTTCAGCCCAGAAACCGTCTGCCTGCCCCCCACACAAGACTGGCACTTGAGGGACCTCCTGTCAAAGTTCCTGTGAATGCAACTTGTGAGGTTGAAGAGCCAGATGATGACAATGAAGCTTGTGAGGAGTTCCTTGAAGAATTTGATGATGAGGCAGAAGAACCTGAAGGATCTCGAGTCAATTTCTTTACCACCGAAGGCACTGATGATGGAGACGACTATGATGAAGTGGTAGCAGATATGAACAGCGAATCATTTTCTGTCATGACTCGAGAACAGACGAGGCAGAAGGAGAAAGTAACTTAGCCCATGAAGAAATCTAAGGAGCAGCCGACAACTATTCCTGTAATTGCCAGAAGAGGATCTCCTATCCCTACCTCATCTGCACCAAAGGTAAGTACTGTCAATCCTGCTCCAAAAGTTGCTTCTTCTTCTTTTTCTCCTAAGGTTGATAAGCCTAGAATTCCAAATGATGATGGTCCATCCACCTCTGGGTCCTTTGATATTGTTGATCATCTAAAGAGGACTAAGGTTCAGATTTCAGAAGTTGAGTACTACCAAACCCACCCCAAAGCTTTTGCCAAGATGATCCAATTTGTAAATTCCCATTCCAAGACCACCTTTAAAGGCCTTTTGCCCACACCTCCTTCTATACCATAGCCTAGTCTGGTAGCTGCTGTCACCTCACCTGGTGACAAAATTAAACCATTTTATGTAACCCTCCTTATAGCTGGCCATAGGCTCAGTAACTGTGTCATAGATTCCGGAGCCTCGGATAATGTGATGCCCGCTAAAGTAGCTCATGCTTTAGGCTTGACCCTTACTCGCACTTATGGATCTTGCTACTCCATGGAAAGTAAGGAAGTGCCTTTGGTTGGAAGGATTAAAGATGCACAAGTGGCCTTTGCTGCTTTACCTGAAAAGAAAGTCTTGGCTACCATCCTAGTAGCAGACATTCCTCCCTCTTATGGAATGTTGCTAAGTAGGAACTTCTGTAAAGATGTGGGTGGAGAGATTCAAATGGATTGGTCGCATGCACTCATACCTGTCAATGGACACATGAAGAAGCTGCTGCCCGAGAAACAATATGAGTATATTGTGTAGAAAATGGATGATCCTAAGGCACAAATACTCTACGAGGACAGGGGTCATGGTAATTACATGATTCTGTCCCCTGGTGAAATCCAACCCTCCAAAGTATTACCTGAAGATCCCAATGGTATCTGGATTTTAGAATTTGATGGAAGTTGTTCCTCGGCCGGTTCAGGAGCTGGTGTTCTGCTAATATCACTTGAAGGCTGCCTACACCCTTTTTCATTTAAATTGCAGTTTGAAAACACTAACAACACAGCAGAGTATGAGGCTCTCCTTCTTGGACTGCAAGTAGCAAAAGAATGAGGTATAAAAAATCTTCTGGCTCGTGGTGATGCAGAGCTGATTGTGAAGCAAGTCAGAAGCCTTTTTCAGGTAAAGAATGGGAGGCTGAAGCATTATCGGAATCAAGTTTGGGATTCGATTGAATTCCTTGATGCCTTCTCCATTGAAGCAATGCCCAGAGAAAAGAACAGCAGGGCTGATTCACTGGCTGTCTCAGGGTCACTATTGATTCCCCATCCTGAATTCTCTCAGGATAAGTTCACTATTGAAATGGTCCATCGGCCTAGTGTCCCTGACAATACCAATAACTGGCAAGTTTTCAACGATGACTAGCATCTGCTTTCCTTCCTGGAACTCCAAGGTAACTTCGAACAACTATATTTTGAGGGAAGTGACAACCTGCCCCATGAGAGTGTACCTTCTGACCAAGCTGTCACCCAAGGAGAAGAAACTGATCAGGAAGGGTGCATTAAGCTCAAAGGAAACAAGATTCCCAAAGGTTTGGTGAGTTTGGAGGATTTTTTTGATAAACACGATAGATATGTGAAATCCAAAGCTTCTACTGGACCTCAGCAATCAACTGAGTATGATAAAATTGATATTGGGAGTTCTGATGACCCAAAGCTAGTAAATATTGGAAAGTGTTGCACAGTAGATGAAAGGAGAAGAGAAATTGATCTTCTAAGGAAGTATAAGGATGTTCTTTCATATTCTTATGAAGATCTAAAAGCCTTTAAGCCAAAAGAAATGCAGCACTCTATCCCTCTCAAGCCAGGAATCAAGCCTTTCAAGCAGAAGCAGAGGCAGTACAATCCAAAGATAGCTGACACTATATTTCAGGAGATTCAGAAATTATTGAAGGCTAAAATTATTTTTCCCATTCACCATTCGACATGGATTGCAAACATTGTGCCTGTCAGGAAGAAGAATGGTGAGATCCGCATTTGTGTTGATTTCAGGAACCTGAATCAGGCTTCTCTGAAAGATAACTACCCTCTGCCTATGATGGATCAGATTTTGCAAGCAGTAACAGGCTCCGAAATGTTATCTATGCTTGATGGATTCTCGGGATACAATCAGGTAGAGGTTGATACTGCAGATCAACATAAGACAGCCTTCACCACTCCTTGGGGTACCTTTGCCTACAAGAGAATGCCTTTTGGGCTGATTAATGCTGGTGCCACTTTCCAGAGAGCTATGGATCTGGCTTTTGGAAGCTTGAAAGGGAAATGTATTGTCATATACCTTGATGACCTGACAGTGTTTTCAAAGACAAGAGCGGATCACTTCGACCACTTGGAAACAGTTCTGCAGAGATGCCGAGAGCATGGGATTTCCTTAAATCCTAAAAAATCTGTCTTCTGTGTTACAGAAGGAAAGCTACTAGGGCACATAGTCTCAAAGGATGGTATTAAGATTGATCCTGAACGAGTTCAAGCCATCCAGCAAATTCCTCTCCCTACTAGTAAAAAGGGCGTGCATTCCTTTTTCGGTAAGATCAATTTTCTAAGAAGATTCATCCCTGATTTTGCTGAATTAACTTTGAATATTTCTCAGATGATGAAAGGGAAGCAAGCATTTGGTTGGTCTTCTGAAGGAAAGGAATCCTTCGAGGGTATCAAGAAAGCTATTGCTAAAACTCCGGTTTTGGCCTGTCCTGATTTCAGCAAAGATTTCATCATCTATTGCTATGCTACAGACAATACCCTGGCTGCTGTCTTAACCCAAGAAGACTCTGATGGACATGAGCTACCAATTGCCTTCATGAGCTATATCCTGAAGAATCATGAGCTGAAATATACCATGATGGAGAAGCATGCTTTCGCAGTAGTCAAAGCTGTCAAGCAGTTCCGTTTCTATATCCTCAACTCTCACTCTATGGTGCTGGTTCCAGATACGACTGTTAAGTCAATTCTTACACAGCAAGAATTTGGGTCCAAGAGAGGAAACTGGGTGGCTAAAGTCCAGGAGTATGACATTGATATCAAACCGACCAAGCTGGTTCGCGGCAAGGGTCTTTGTGAGCTCATTGCTGAAGGAGCCAAACATGAGTTGCTGGAGGAGGAAGCTGACATTCCTACTGTTCTGTTTCTGAGTTCAGTTGATGAATGGTATGCTGACATTGCTCATTTTCTCACCTATGGGGAATGCCCCTCTCATTTAACTGCCAAGGAAAAGAGGACTGTTAAATTGAGATCAGCACAATATGTACTATGGGAAAATGCCTTGTTCAAACGTGGCTTAGATGGAAGATTTCTGAAGTGTGTGGATAAGGAACAACAGAGAAAGTTGCTCTCAGCTTTTCATGATCAAGCATATGGAGGGCACTATTCATCAACAGTCACATCTCACAAGATACTCTGGGGAGGATATTACTGGCCCTCTTTGTTCAGAGATGCATCCAAGTGGGTGGATAAATGCGAAGCTTGTCAGACCTTTGTGGGAAGACCTAAATTGGCCTCTTTGCCTCTCAAACCAGTTGTGATTAAGGAACCATTTCAGCAGTGGGGTCTAGATTTCATTGGTGCACTCAATCCTACTTCTAGCGCTGGTCACACACATGTGCTAACTGCCACTGACTACTTCACCAAATGGGTGGAAGCTATTCCAGTCAAGAGCACTACTTCTGAAGTTGTATGCAACTTCATCAAAGAGAACATCTTGGTAAGGTATGGTGTACCTAACAAGATTGTAATAGACAATGCTTCGAACTTTTCCTCAACTGAGATAATGGATTTCTGCTACGAGTATGGCATCTCTCTGGCTCATTCTTCAGATTATTACCCTCAGGGAAATGGACAAGTAGAATCCACCAACAAAAATCTGGTGACTATCATAAAGGAAGTTGGTCAATGAGTCTCAGCGAAACTGGCATAAGAAGCTTTATGATGCTCTTTGGGCAGACAGGATCACACCTAAAAGAGCCATTGGAATGTCCCCCTTTCAAGTGGTATATGGAGTAGAAGCTCAATTACCAGTGACAGTGGAACTGCCGGCCTTGCACCTGATGAAGGCCATTGAAGACACTAGTTTCAGCGATGCTCTGGATAAAAGAATCATGTACCTGCACAAACTGAACGAGGACAGATTGGAGGTTGCTGATAGAATATCTGCTCACCAGCAGAAGGTAAAGGTTCTGTTTGACAAGAAAGCTAGGAGCAGAGAGTTCCAAGTTGGAGATGCCATGCTGTTATGGGACAAAAGACATGAACCTCGTGGCAGCCATGGAAAATTTGATTCACTGTGGCTCAGACCATTCAAGATAAGACACTTTGCTGGTAAGAACTCTTTCTATCTTGATTACATGGATGGTTCCCCCCTCCCACTTCCTTATAGTGGGTAGTATTTGAAGTTGTTCAAGTCCTAGGTGACTAGGGAGTCCCTTTGTATATTATGTACAGTGTTTCTGCTTTTTTGCTTTTGGTCTGTTTCCCTTCTGTTGTTGTGTGTGTTGCCCTTTGTGTTGGTTTGTTTTTGACTCCTTTGCCCAATGCATAAGGCACTGGTCTGCTTCACCGAGTTGTCTAAGTTCTTGCCTTGTCTCATCCCATGAATTTATACCGAGTCATCCCCAGAAGGAGCCAGCTGTTGTCCACTCAAAATTTCCTGCTCTGATCGAAGAATAAAATTTTCAAAATTTTGAGTTCTAAGGGTCTTTTCTGTGAAGCTGGTGGTGCGGAAAAAGTCGTCGAAATCTGAAAGAGACTGTGTTTTGGGTCATTCTGTGTGAGTATTTCAGGCCCGTCGGATACTTTTTGTCCCATCTGTCCCAAGTACGAAAGTGCATCTCTGTTCCCCGATCGGCTGAAATCCCCGAAGCTGTCCCATTTTCGGACCCATCGGAACTTTTTGTCCCAAGTGTCCCAAAACTCATTTGTGCGATGCTTGTTCCAATTTCGGCCAAATCACCCTTCCCGCGTACTTCGCACTTTCCTGTCCCAAATGTCCCAAAGTTAAAAAGTGCGAGCTTTCCCATTTTCGGCTGAAACTCTCGAGTCGCGTACTTCAAAGAGCTTTGGTCCCAAATTGAAAAATGCAAAGCTGTTCCAATTTCGGCCGAAACGCCCGAACCGCATCCTTCGCGCAATTTTGTCCCAACTGTCCCATTTTCAAATTGTGCGCTTTGTCCCAACTTCGGCCGAGCCAGTCAAGTCGCGTACTTCGGAACTTTTCGTCCCGAATGTCTCAAGTCCAAACTGGCCCTTTGTTCCAATTTCGGCTGAAACGCCCGAACCGCGTACTTCGGAATTTTTTGTCCCGAATGTCCCAAAGTTGAAAAAGTGCAATCCGTTACATTTTCAGCCGACAACTCCCGAGTCGCGCACTTCGCTCTTTTCCATCCCAATTGTCCCAAAATGCATTTGTGCATCCTCTCCCTGTTTCACTCGAACCGGCCGAGCCGCGTGTTTCGCGCATTCGCGTCTCACATGTCCCAAGTGTACCTGGTGTCATTCGCACCTAGTTTTTCCCGCTCACCCCGAATATGCTGTTTCTCAAAATATGAATTCAAAAGTGCATTGATTATCCTTCCCTCTCCTCAACGGCTATGTAACGGGCAAAACCTCCTTTGCATTCTTACACTGTCTCCATGCTTCTCGCGCTCAAACCCTTGCAATTTGGAAACCCACGCGAGCCTAGTTTGCAACTCTGTTACTATCCATATGAAGATCAAGATCCCGGAGGAGGCTTGGGAGAACTAAAGAAGCAGTTACGAAGGATGAAGTTCAAGGCGCCAGTTACATCAGTTTTCAGAGATATTCGTTGTTATCCTCAGGATGGAGATTCTGGTGTGTCCCTCGTGGCAAGGACATGGCTCAGACGTGGAAGAAATTCAAGAAGCGGTTTCCGAAGACAGTGGGTCCCTCTCAGAGCCGGCACCTGTCTCCCTCTCCTTTTCTTTCCTCTTCTTTCCTTTCTTTTTGTATTCTTTGTAATTAGTTAACGTATTGCAATTGCCGGTACTTAACTATTCTTTAGTAAAAAGAAACGGTTACGAAGAGTAACTGATTTGTAAGGTTATATAATGGCCTTTCCACGCCATTTTCAAGGGAGGAAGAACTTGGAATATTTGCTGAAAGTGTAAATAGATCTGAAAGAAATCAATACAAAAGGGCTTTCCATTCATCGTCTATCTGTTTCTGTTATCTCTGTGTTTTTGTTTAATCTCGTGAAGATCATTTTGTTTCCTGATTCATTAGTCTCTCTGATTGCGTACTATCCAGTTTTGCAAATACAACGATCTTGTATAACCAAGAAGGAACTTTGCGTCCTTGATGAATGAATCTGAAGAAGGTTATTTATGGAACTTTGTGTCTTTTAAATTTAATCCTATTCAGCATAAAGCAAATGATCTTGTCTTGAATCCTTTAGAACTTCACATACATAAAGAATTATTTTGCTATCTATAATTCTGAATGTTGCTATTCTGCTCACCTTCTCACTCCCTTTCCTCAGCCCTTGTGTGATTGATGATCCTTGTAGGAAACACTTTCGTAATATCCAGGTTTAACCATAAAGTGATGTTCTGTACATTTGTAAATAAGTTTGTTTCAGAATAAGGGAACCTCTCCCATTAAAGAGGAGGGACTTCTTGTCCCCTGACTGTTGCTCTTCTAAAAAGTCCTATTCGAAAACCAACAAGGCGCAGGTTAAGGGTGCATGAAAATGGGTGTCGACATGAAAATATATGAGCCAAGGCACAGGTTAAGGGTGCATGAAAATGGGTGTTGACATGAAAATGGATGTGCCAAAGCACAGGTTAAGGGCACATGAAAATGGGTGTCGACATGAAAATATATGTGCCAAGGCGTAGGTTAAGGGCGCATGAAAATGGGTGTCGACATGAAAATATATGCGCCAAGGCACAGGTTAAGGGCGCATGAAAATGGGTGTTGACATAAAAATATATGCACCAGGGTGCATGAAAATGGGTGTCGACATAAAAAAAATTTATGCCTTGGCACACATAAGGGTATGTCGACATAAGGATGGATACGCCATGGCGCACCTTTAGGAGGCGTAACATTCTGAGCGCTAACAGGAAGTAGACCCTGACCCAGATATTCATACGGCCATAACTTTTCACAGGGAGCTCGGATTCATGCAAGGTAGGAATTTTTAGAAATCTTACGAGGTCCTCTGTCCAACTACGACTAGATATCTTTAATTGGGTGAGAATAAATTATTTAAAATGCAAAATATAGTTCGCCACTTTTTGGGTTTGCTAGGGTTCTCACCTACGACCACAATGAGATGAATTAAATGCAACCTGGAGGTGGTTGGGGTAGATTTTTATTTCCTCTCTCTTCCCTCTCTCATTCTTCCTATAAATTGTAAGGATGGGCTTCTTTCTAAAGGTTGGACATTCTTGTTTTGCCCCTCCCTTCTTCTCTTTGGCAGGTGAATTTGTGGAGTTCAAACCTCCCATCTAAAACTGTAATGCAACCTTGCCTCTTGGCATGTTATAGTGTATTGTATCAATCTTTAGAGCAAATAATGCATGTCTATGGATGATTCTCAACCCTCTCTATGTTCATTTGCATCCTCTTGATCTTTCACTGCAAATCTGGTTATCTGTGTATGATCTTGCATTGCATCTTAATGGTCTATGTTTATTGGCAAGACAGGTGTTCTTCATTCCTCGATGCATCACCTTTGTTAGTTTAGGTTTATTTTTATGCATCTTCTTACCTTTTCTCCTTGGTAAGTTAGATTAGGTTTTTAGTAAACCCTCTTCATTTTTTACGTGTGCATCTGAACAGAGGAATAGGAACCGGCCTTCATCCGGAGAGCTTTTCCGATTTCGCAAGGTCCCACACTTGAGAAAAGCTCCATGTTATGCAATCGCACTGAGAGTCTCAACCCATCGAGTTGCAGACATTCATGGGTGCTGTGATTTGCCATCAACAAGTACATCATAGAAGAGCCATGTTAGTTGTTAAGTCATCAATCAAAGCTTACATAATGAAAAGTTAGTAATTTATGAACCTCTGGGCACAAGGCGCAGCTTTTATGCAGGCTGTAGGGACTTAGAAAAGCAAGGCACACTTTGGGAAAGTACTACATGGTAGAAAACACCGCCAAAAGGGGTGCAGGGTGCGGAAAGGCTACACACAACATTTAGATGTTGGTGTCAAGGGATGTGCACTTGCGCCATTAGAATTATTTTTAAGTGGGGTGCAGATATGATTGATGTAGCAAGGTCCCAGGATGCGCCATTGGCACAAATGTGATAGATGTTGCATGAGAGTGAGGTGTGCCTAGTGGTTTAGTTTGCACAGTGCAGGAAAGGTTTGCACAACATACAGATGTTGTTGTAGTTGTTTTGGTGCCAGCACTTATGCCTAGGGAATTTTGCAACAATGTTTATAAGGCATCAAGAAGGATTATGCCACACGCAGGGATAGTGTGCTTGTAGCACAAATGTGTTTGATGTAACAAGAATGAAGCTTGTGCTGAAGGAAAAACAATGGGTTAATTGTAAAAAATTTATGATTTTCTCTCTTTTGGCTTAGATTTTGATGTCTAGGAGGGAAAACTTAGCAAAGCAAGGAACAAGGGACAAATGAGTTTGAGTTTTTTTGTGGCAAGTCTTCTAGATTTATAGATCTGGAAGGAGGAGAAGGGGTTTCAGAGTTGAGTACTTGGGTTCATTGTTTATTATCAATCCTAATCACCTAAACCATCATAAAATCCACAAAAAATCCACAAGAATGGCAAGGGCCACTTACCAGGAATTTATAACGATAAAGGAGATGATACGGTGTCCACGAATGTGAAAAATGGCAATACGCAAGGCTAACAAGAACGCTGATAAGTACAGAGGAATAAATTTTTCACATTTTTTGAATTGTGAAAATGATAGGTCGGATGCGCCTATATATAGCAAAAAGTGAAATAAATGCGCCACCAACTTTTTCTATGGTGCATTTAAGTGGATGTCGACACGATGGGGTTTGTGTAATGGCACAGCTTTGGGGGTATCAACACCATGTTTTCAGCACCTTGGCGCACCTTTGATAGGTGCAACATTTGGAATGTTAACAAGATAGTGCATGTGCCTCCACGCACCTTTGAGAGGTGCAACATTAGGAGTGTTGACACTCCCTAGAATGTGCCAAAGGAATAGAGGGGCACAATTTTGGTTGATATAACATGAATGAAAACTACACCCAACCCAGAAAGGTTGAAAATGACCAAGTTCTAAAAACTAGATTTTCCGAAAAGGGATTTTATGCCATTTTGAATGTTAAGAGACCTCATTGGGGGACCAAAATAGAAATTTTGGTATGGTTACCTGCAAAAATACCCTTGTCAATTTTACGGGATAACAACTGGCTCTTTCTGGGGACTAACTTTAGCGAAGCTTAAGGGTAGAGAATCCCATATCTATATGTGCCTATCCATTGGGTTTGTGTGCATGTATATTTTGCTTAATGTTAAATTAAATGAAGCAAGAACTACCACCTAAAATAATTCTACAATTTATCTAAAACAAAGCATAAACACCATCAAGATAGAGAACTAAGCAAGATCTAAACTAACATTATAACTTTGAAAACATGAGATCAAAACTATGCATGCTATTTTAACATCTCTAATCTCCTAGATTACTAACAAGAATGAATGGACCTATTTATCTCCAATGGCAATGAAAAATTACTTTGTTTAATCCTTAAAGAATACAAGAATAGGAAGCTTTAGCTCTTAACAATGGCGACCTCTCAAGAAAACAAAAGGCAAGCTCTTAGTCTCTTTGTTATATGCTTTACATTTTCTCTCTTAAGAAGTTTTAGGTGTAAGTAAAAAGGTAGAAGGAGGGCTCCTTATTTAACCCAATGGATAAAGGATTCAACACATTCAACCCTTTGCATGTGGGATAAAGGTAAAAGATGATTAGGAATGGATAAGGTTGCTTTATTATAGGTAACCTTACTTTAGAAGGATTTAATACATGCTTAGCTAGTCATGGGAGTTGGGGGGTGTTTTAATTAATCAAAGGTGATTAACTAATAGGTAGATGTAAGCTTATAGAAGATAATTAGAGGAATATTAGTATGATTTAGGCTATTATAAGGGGATTAAATCAATTAAATATTGATTTATTGGTTAAATGGAAGGGAAAACTAATTAATTAATAATAATTAATTAATCTAGGTAGAAGGGGTGATTTATTAATGGAAGGTCGTTAATTAGGGTATTTGTTGGATAGGAAACTTAATTAATTAGCTTAGTGTAATTAATTAATGATGATATGAGGGAAAATGAGTGCTTTTGATGATATGTCGTTGATTTGCGAGAAAGGGGATAATTAGCATAATTTAAGTATTTAAATTGCTTGGGCATAATTATAGGTGTCTACATTTGCCCCTCTTTGGGGTGGCGTAAGTGATGCCACTTCAAAGATAGTAGACAGAAGATATTTTGAAGGGATAGAAGAAAAATTAGTAGGAGGGAGAGATGCCCCCTCGAGTGTCGATGGGGTGATGGAAGAAGCCGATCGACGATCGAAAAAGGTGAGATATAGGCAGAAGAAGGGGGACGAGGTAGGATGCCTCGATGAGAGGGAGAATTAGGGGTGAAAGGGAAGTGGTGTAGAAGAAATATGGATGAGGGGGGAGAAGAGCTTAGCCTCTAACCGCGTATTTGTTTGAAACAATTTGGATGTCATCATATTGCCATAGGAACTACGTCATCGGTCCTTATGAAAAATATAAGCATACGACAAAGGTAGAATGACATGAAAATCCATAATACGAACAATTGTCCATTGCTGAAAATACCAACTCCACGCAACATACAAAAATGCAATGCAATACGAGAAGGAAACAAGCTCATCTAACAGGGAAAACAAGTATGAACGCACATATCCAACCCAACAACGGTCAAGATAGTTGTACAAATGTTTTGTTATCAGTGCTGGAGAGATCCACAAGTTCATGATTGATGAAAAGGGTTAAAAAATGATGCCCCAAGAAAGGATACATGCAAGGGGAAATGAAAATGGACACGGGGTCCATGAAAAGTGTTTTTGCATGATGAAACAGCACCAGGAAACCAAAAGTACCCCAAAGTACAGACGAAGCAAGCAGCTAGCTTTTGTGAATGGTTATGAATTCGGTGATCCGGGAGTCATATTAATCGGGGAATATGTGAGACAAACCAACTAGGATATGGAGAAAATACCATGCGCAAGACACAAGTTTCAGTTGTAAGAAGCAAGTTACCATTTTGTAGGGTGTTTTACTTTTTAGGAATTTTTTGAAAAATTTTGCCTTGTTTTTGGATTTTTTTAATATAGTAAATGTTTGTATTGTTTTGGCTTTCTGAACCGTGATAAACAATAGAAGAAAGGAGAAGAAGAAAAATAAGGGCCTAGGGGCAACAGAAAGTGCCCTAGGTGGAAGAAAAGAGAAACAAACGACAAAATAATGTCCTTGTTTAGTGGAAAAATTAAGAAAAAATAATTATTTGAAAAATAATTATTTACGAGGGTGTGAAGAAGAATAAAAATCACCAGGGAGAAATAAAATTTTCCGAGGGGAGAAGAAAGGGGTATTGGACAAAAAATTCCCCAATACAGGTGAAAAATAAGAGAAAAATAATTATTTAATTAAAAATAATTATTCCACAGCGAACAGAGGAGAAAATGATGAGCTAAACGGGTGTCCTCGGCCGTCTGATCAGTGAAAAATAGGTTAATATACCCCCCCCAGGGGGGTAAAAACATCGCAATCAGTTTCATTTTAACCACTCAGTTTAGAAAACTTACCATGAGGCTCTGACACTCAGGAGAGATGGTGATCGCACGTGATCGTTTGAGGCGTGTTGTAGATTATAGATGATAGATCTGTAGACAATATCAAATGTTGTTTTCAAGTGTTATTTTGATGTATATGGATGGGATGATATGATGATATTGGTGCGGGGGGGGATAGATTTTTTATTATGTGCAACCCCTCTTGCCCCCATTGATGATATGATATGTGATGATTAGCTTAGCATACATGCATGATGTAAAACTTAGCATTTTTGTTTATATATGATGTATAGATGATGCTAGATGTGATGATAGTGATGGTAATGTGATGTGAATGATAAAAAAATAGAGCACATGCAAGAAACACAGCCAAATGCTACAAAGAACACCAGGAATTAATGCAATACACCATGAATCACCATGCCTTATTAACAAGTAACAAAACACAACCAAATGCATTAAGAAAGAAATAAAGAATTAACACACTAGCATGTTGAAACCCACTACAATATGCACAAGCAAGAATGAATCTATTCTAAGCAAGAAAAGATAAACTATGACAAAGTACACCCAAGCAACAAACAACTCAAAAGCAAGCACGCAAAACACTATACAAGCAACAAGCAAAGCAAGAAAACAAGACAATGCAAGTAAATGTTTTTGTAAGATATGTTTTCATAAACCGATTTTCTATTGTTTAGGTTTTTTTGAAATAATTTTATATTATTTTTGTGTTTTGTGAAACAATTTTCTATTGTTTTTGTGTTTTCTCAAAACAATGTTCTATTGTTTTTGTGGTTTTAACAGTTTTCCAAAGCTATGTGTAGGTAACCAAGAAAGCATGGATGCCCCCAGCGTTAGGTGGGGAATATACAAGGGCAGAAGCCATGTGCTTATGGACAAGAAGGTGAAGTCGTTGAGTTGCCCCCAGCCTAAGATGGGAAATAACGAAAGACCACGTCCCTTACAGATGAATAGAAGAAGGACAAAGCTGGATCAAGGCTGGACAAGATGGTGTGCACAAGGAAACTCAAAGGTAGAACCAGGTCCAGGCCAAAGACAACTACCCTTCTAATACAGAATGCTTGTGAACAACGAATCCTCCCGAGGCGCCGAGAAACTGGTTTTCACCCAAGGACTTGTCCAAAGTGCCACAATTGTGTGGTTTTCACTAGTGGACAACCTGTTTTCTCTTTTTCTTTTTCTAATTTTTTTTGATGTTTTTGTATTTTTTTTAATTTTTGTGCCATGTTCAAGCATAGAACTTCTTAAGATGTATGGAATTCATTGGCTTTCGAAGCTCATCACCATTGGGGTGAGCCATTTTGTATGCCCTGGTGCTGTACTTGGCAACTATGACATAGGGTCCTAACCAGTGTGGTTCGAACTTCCCTTTCTTTTCTCGCTTTGCTCTGGTGTTGAACTGGTTCTCCTTCATAACTAAATCACCCACCTCAAACTGACGAGGGATGATTCTCTTGTTGTAGTTGTGGGAGATTATGTGTTGATATACCTTCAGGTGATTAAGAGTGCGAATGCGCCTCTCATCCAGGAGCTCTAACTCAACTAATCTTGCCACTCGATAATCTTCATCCTTATCCAAATAGTCCTGAAGAGAAATTCTCAGGGATGGGAGTTCGATCTCTAAAGGGATGATAGATTATGTCTCGAACACTAGGGAATATGGCGTCACACCCGTAGGAGTGCGAATTGATGTTTGGTAGGCCCAGAGGGCTAGGTGGATTTGTAGGTGCCAGTTTTGACCGGTTTTGCTAACCATCTTCTCCATTATCCTTACGCAAAGTCTTGTTTTTTGCCTCAGCTTGTCCATTACCCTGGAGGGTAATATGGCGTGGACCATTTCAATCTGATTTGGAACCATTGGCAAAGACCTTTCACATTTTTGTTCTTAAATGACTTCCCATTATCTGTGACAATGGCTGCAGGGATACCATATCGGAAAATAATGTGATTCATGATGAATTTAGAAATCTGTGCTCCTGTGACATAGGTTAAAGGGATAGCCTCCACCCATTTTGTAAAGTATTATGTAGCTGTGATGATATGTGTATGACCATCAGATGAGGTAGGAGTAAGCTTCCCTATTAGATCAAGTCCCCACTTGGAGAATGGCCATGGGGTAGTGATTGGTTGCAATGGTTGTGATGGAGCATGGATGAAATTTCCATACTTTTGGCAAAGCACACATTTTCTAACATAATTACAACAATCAGTTTCCATGGTGGGCCAATAGTAACCTACTCTTAATAGTTTCTTAGCCAAGACCATTCCATTTGTATGTGCTCCGCATACTCCTTCGTGTACTTCTTTAATTGCCTGGATTGACTCCGTCACATCCAGACAACATAACAGATTCCCGTCATAGCCATGATGATAAAGTGTACCTCCTAAAAGGGTGTAACAGGCTATCTAGCGAATCAAGCTTTGATTTTCAGAATAGGAGATATTGGGAGGGAAAGTACTGTCCTTAAGATAGGTGAAAATGGGTTCGTACCAAGGGGAATAGGACCAACAACCTCACAAGCCAGGAAAGATTCCAGACATGTCATACGCGGGCTGGTGTAGATTTTCTATGAAAAATGGCATATCATTGTTCCCTGGTAGAATACGAAGCATAGATCCCACCATTTCCATGGCATCTGCCGATCTGTTCTACGCTCTTGGGATCTGCTCAAAGGTAATGTGCACAAAATACTCCTTCAGAGTTTCCACCAACTTCTTATAAGGTATGAGTTTTTCATCCTTAACTTTATACTCATCATTAACCTGTTTGATGATTAGCTATGAATCACCTACAACCTTAACATGTTGAATATTCCACTTGATGGCTAGCTTCATCCCTGCAATGAGTGCTTCATATTCCGTAATGTTGTTCGTGCAAGGGAAGGCCAGGCGGAAAGCTTGCAGTATAGGATCACCCGAAGGAGTAATAAGGACCACTCCTGCACCTGAACCATGAAACGTAAAAGATCCATCAAAATGTATCTGCCATACGACAGATTCTTCAATGTAGAGTAAAGATGCATCTGGCAGATCCAGACTCAAAGGTTCTGTGCTTTGCAAAGGTGCTTCTGCTAGCTGGTCGGCAAGTACTTGTCCTTTAACTGATTTTTGATGGACAAATTCTATGTCAAACTCACTGAGTATAATAATCCAATTAGCCATTCTACCTGTGAGGGCGGGTTTGGACAACAAATACTTGAGTGGGTCGACCTTGGATATGAGCTTGGTCTTAGTATTTAGCAGGTAATGGTGAAGTTTCTGAAAGGTAAAAACAACAGCCAAGCAAGCCTTTTCAATCTGAGGATAATTAAGTTCATAGGCAATGAGGGTGCGACTCAGATAGTACACTTCTTTCTCTTTATGGCTAAGGTTGTATTGGGTGAGTAGTGCACCAATAGCATATTGCATAGTGGAAATATAGAGCAAAAGTGGTTCTCCCGGAGTGGGAGGCATGAGGACAGGTGGATTAGCCAGGTACTATTTAAGCAAAGCAAAGGCTTGCTGTTGCTCGGGTCCCCAGATGAAAGCAGACATCCTTCTTAAGAAAATGAGTGAATGAGTGACATTTATCTGCAAGCTGGGAGATAAAGCGGTGAATGGCTTGAATTTTCCCTTGCAAGCTACGCAGTTGCTTGATATTCTTAGGTGGAGGAATTTCTATGATGGTAGACACTTTAGCAGGGTCTACCTCAATACCTCGTCTTGACACGATGAAGCCTAATAGTTTCCCAGATAGCACACCGAAGACACACTTCTTTGGATTCAACTTGACTTTGTATTCACACAGGCGTTCAAAGATATGCCGTAAACTAATTGGATGATCCTCTCTTGTTTTGGACTTTCCCAGGATGTCATTCTACGTAGTCTTCCATGATGTCATGAATCATATCGTGAAATATTACTATCATGGCCCACTGATAAGTTTCTCCCACATTCTTAAGGCCAAATGGCATCACCTGATAGCAGAAGGTGCCCCAAGGAGTTGTGAAAGTTGTTTTGTGTTGGTCCTCCTCAGTGATTTTAATCTGATTATAACCCGAAAAGCCATCCATGAGTGATAGTATTTCATATCCTACTGGTTGAGTCAACAATCATATCAATGTTGGGTAACAGAAAGTCATCTTTAGGGAAAGCCTTATTGATGTCTCTAAAATCTGTACAGATTCAGATACTTGACAGGTTTCTTCTGGACAGGAACAATGTTCGATATCCATTCAGAATAGTCAATTGGTCAGATGAATCCTACTGCAAGCAACCTTTCCAACTCTTCCTTGACCAACAAGGCCACTCTTGGATGCATCTTTCAGAGTTTCTATTTGATAGGCTTGGCGTCTGCGTGCATGACCAGGTTGTGCATGACCAAAGTTGGATCTAGGCCGGGCATGTCTTGGTAAGACCATGCAAACACATCAATGAACTCTCGCAACAACATAGTGAACATCTTTTGTTCTCTAGCTGAGAGTGATGCCCCCAATTTTACTATCTTGGGATCTTCTTCAGTACCAATGTTGACATCAATGGTTTCTTCGACTAACAATTTTGATAAATCCTCCATATGCGTAGGATCAGGAGGTAGGTTGAGATCTTCATCCAAGGATGTCTCTATGAGATTTTCATCCTTGGCGTGGTCACTTTGTTTGTCCTTTGATTTTCTTATTTGTTTGTCAGCCAGTGCCTCAAAGAGGTTTTCACTGTGTGACTTGGACTTCGATTTTTGCCGAGGCTTTTCTTTAGAACTCTTGCCTCACTTTTCTTTAAATTTTGCTGACCACGAAGTTCAGCCTCCTCGCCGAAGTAGGCACAGGTGTCTAAGTCGATAAAGAAACCCTTCTTGTGATCTCCAATGGGAATTGTATCCCTTATGCCCATGAACTCTACAATAGCCTCGTCATTCTTGAATAAATCTAGTGGCACGTGACGTTGTTGGTCCCATTCAACAAGGGAAGGGTACACAAGGTCAAGGATCGGTTAGATGAGGGTTATGGTAAGGACAACATTGTTCATGAAAAGGTTCATGGAGGCCAGATCCTCATATAGGCTACAATGGGAATCCATATCACTGTCTAGGTACTTAGAGCTATCCTCATGCTCAGAACAAGTCGCATCTTGATCGTTGGGGTGTGCTCCATAAGGGTGAATCCCAATGCCATATCTTTCTGTTTTGAAATGTGGAAGAGGGACTGGTTCTCTTTGTCCTTGTTCATTCCTCCCACATCCTAGGCCTTTGTAGCCCATGGAGTACATCATTCTGCTAGATTTTTCATATTCTGGGGTTTGATAACAAGATGGCTGAGTGTCCTCAGGGACCCAAGTAGTAGGTGGATCAAGTAATTTTTCCTCAGCTAACAAGCCTCCAGGTAGGAACGACCCAATAGTGTGTTCCTCTCTAGGTCTCCTGAAGCGGTAGTTGGGTCGACCTCTAGTCTTGGGCGACAAGGAGAGGTCAGAAACCAAGAGTGCTTGTTGTACATTATACTCCCCACAGCCATATTCTAGAATTTTCATCTCCCATGAATCAAATGGAGATGTGGAAGTGGACGCCCCATGAGCGCAAGACCTAAGAGAATCTAAATCCAGCCGAGGATTCCATAGCCTCAGACTGAAAAGGAATGGCCATATCCATGGAGGGACATGCATATGTACCATTTCGTGCAAAGCTATTGAGAGCTCTACAATGAGCAAAGGGCTCTGAGTCTCCTGGTATTGTTACCGTATGTCCCTCATGCTTCAGCTTGATGCATTGATGAAATGTTGATGGCACGGCCTGCATGGCATGGATCCATGGTTGGCCTAGAAGCATATTATATGGAAGTTCCAAGTCTAGGATGTGAAACTTCGTCTGATGGCAAGTGGGGCCCACCTCCATGGGCAGCGTAATGGTGCCTGCTGACTCTCTTTCCATGTTGTCGTATGTGGTGATAGTGATGATATGGGACTCAAGATCTACCTCCGTATGTCCCAATTGTTTGACTAATTTAAGTGTGCAGATGTTCAATCCAGATCCGTTATCCACAAGCACCCGTTTGATTTTCCTGCGGGTGACAACTACCTCAATGTATAAGGGAAGATTATGTTTAGGATTCTCGGTAGGGACCTCCCTATGGTTAAAAGTGAGATGCTCACTTGGTGTAATATTTGCCACCGTGGCTTGAAGGTACGTAGGATCGACTTCTAAAGGAACTCCCGACCCCTGAAGAGTTTGATACAAAATGTCCTTATGCACATTGGATATCTTGAGAAGATCTAAGATCGAGATCTTAGTAGGTGTCCTCTCAAGTTGTTCTAAAAGGTTATATTTACCAGTTTGTGGGGTCAACAGAGAGGGTTCCGGAATCACGAGGTGGGCATGCCTTGTTACCACAGTGCAGTCCTTTCCCTTGATCTGGATGGTATTGACATGGTCAGTAGGGGAGTGAATACATCTGATAAGTGAATCATAATGATTGTTATCTCTTTTGGTATACAAGTAATTCATGGCTTTATAGGTTTGGGATGAGTCTCCCCGATCCGGCTTTGTCTTTTCTGACTTATCATGCTTAGGGAATGGTTCCTTATAAATCCCCATTTTCTTGTTAGGTGTTTGCGTTTTTCCAGGGTTATCCACCTCTATCTCCCCATTATCAATGAGGTCCTGAATATAGTGGTGAAGCCACAGACATTTGTCTGTCTTATGACCTTTAACGTGATGCATTTCACAGTATTCATGCTCCTTATACCATGAAGGTTTAGGAGCGTTGTCATCAAACAGTTGCGTTGTAGGATAGGTCATCATGTGGGCCGCATCCAACTGTTTTAGTATGATGGACAACGGTTCATTGAGGGAGGTGAATGTTTGTCACTTTGGTGGTGGTTGAATTGGGCCCTCGGTCAGTTTAAAAGGTTGACTAGTTTGGACCATTTGAACACGTTTGGAATCAGTGATTTCATCTCCCACCACGTTTTTGTTTTTGTTAAAGATCTTCAGCTTTTCAGCGGGTTTGACACTTTGGTTGTCTTTAGATTGGGTTTTGAGGGTGCCTTTGGCAATGAGAGCCTTTTCTATTTGAATCCCTTTCTCGATAACCTCCTCAAAGGTGCGGACACAATGCATTTGGAGGTGGAAAGCTATATCTGGGTTGAGATTAGGGATGAAAATACTGACCAGCTGCTTCTTAGGGAAAGCGCAAGGGAAGCGACTAGCTATCCCTCTCCATCATTGGAGGAAGCTGGTGAAGGTCTCATTTGGGCATTGTTTTACGCCACACAAGTCTGCCATGGTGATGTCACTCTCTATGTTATACGAGAAATGATGCACGAATCTTTCTGCCAATTTTGGCGAGGTGAAAATTGATCCTCGTGGTAAGCGCGTAAACCATTCCAATGCTTGACCTCCGAGACTCTTAGGAAAAAGTCTGATGAGGTAATTATCACTATAAGACACCTCTTGACATGCCATGTAGAAATATTTAACATGATCCCTTGGGTCTCCCTTTCCTTTGTATTTTTCAAACTTTGGCATATCAAATTTCTTTGGAAAGGGTTGAAGGGTCATTGTCTTGTCAAAAGGATAGGGGCATAGTTCTTCGTATTGGTATTTCCTAATACTCCCTATATTGCTTTCTTGTATGCTCACAAGCGTTGCTTTCATAGATTGCACTTCTTGTGCGAGCAATTGTTCTCTAGTGGGAGAAGTGGGGACGTGTACACGATGATACCCCATGTCTTCTTCTCCTTGGTTTTCTTGATGGAGTTTGTGGATCCTAAACTTAGGCCTTGACTTTTGAACATTCTTGTTTGTGTCTTTCTGTACCTGGAAAGTAAGCAAAGCTAGTTTTCAGCTTAGGTTACTGAGTTGTTGTTGGATTGTGACTTGGTTTGTGTCTTCTTCTTCTAAAGGTTCTTCCTCTTCGTATTGTGGAGGTTCTTCCCCTGTCTCATGTTCTATCTTGTTTCTTCGTGGCACTTTGATGAGGGGTATTCTATGCCCTACCACTTTATCATTTTCTATGTAAGAAGTGGAAGCATGCCCACCTGTTAAAATATCTTCCATATTGATAAGGGGGCGTTCTTCCTTAGTAGTGTCATTTGTAGGTAATATTGGTTCATTCTCGGTGGGAAATTTGGCCCCTAATTCCATGACCCATGCCAAAACTCTATCTTTGTTTCTAAGGAGAAACTCATCTAGTAGAGTGGGGTCAAAATCAAAGTCTGCGTGTGGTGATTCTAATTCATTTCCACTATGATCGACCATCTCTTCGGTTTCCTTTTCTGTAGAAAATAGTGGCCCTAAGTCGTGTCCAATGAAGGGGTTTGACCCTTGTCTGTTAGAGGTCTCCCAAGCATGTGCTTGTTGTTCCTCATATGTCTGTTTCTTTAACCCTAGACGTGTTTTGGGAGCCATGTTTTCGTGATAGTTTCACTAGGGTGAGTTGTAGATATGTGCAAAGCTTAGTGACTACCCCTAAGTGAAATGCAAAATGAAATTGCTAAGAGTATGAATATGTCAACAATGTGAGAATACCAATATGATAGAGTGATAAATCACCCATGATACAAGCGTTTGGTATTAAAACTTGATCAAAGGAAGTACTTCCTAGACTACGTTTCAAAAAGTAGTTTGCATCGCAAGATGATCAACAAGATGTTTTCACTTATGCCAAGTTCAAGGAAATGAACAAAACGTAAGTAAATACAAGAAGTCAATGCGATCTCCCAATCAAGATATACGATGAGTGAGCTCAAACTCGATTAAGACCTATATCTCAAAAAGTGCCAATTACAATTCGTGAATGACACAACAATATCACCAAGATATGTTAACCCACTTTGCTAGAAAGTGAAGTATTGATATCGAGGTGTTATTGATATAACATGCACAAATGGTAACACCTAGCACTCTTTGAAATCAAGGTAATAATAGAACCGAACTAAAAATCTCAAAGTATAGCTAGGAATAGTTAAAAATGTGTGCAGCGTAACCGTACAATATAGGTATTTATGTCGAGTTTACAAGAAACAAGATGTAAATATCGAAATTGTAATGATACGAGACAAACAAGCTAACTCCTCTATGGAAGTCCGCGGTGATGAACCACGCCTAACTATGATGATGATCTTGATGTGGGTATCAAGATCACAATGGCTACCAAATGACGTGAAAATGCCTCCGCTCACTTTAGACATTTAACTAATCCAACCGCAAACATGGATGGGCGTAAACGGACATAAAAGTGAGAGAAACAGTCGAATGGCAACACAAAGGTAATCACACCTCTTTTGATCAACAAAGTGTCAAAAGAATATGAAGGAAATAAATCAAGAAAAATGATGAAAAATGCTAGCCTCACTTCGACAGAGTTTCGCCTCGCCCTAAGGCAAGTAAAAACTAGGTGAAAGTAATACGTCACACATTTCTCAAAAAGAAGGTTCACAACTCAACACTATTTTAAAATGGTCAAAGTGGGCTCCTGGCCAAAGTATATTCTCCTAGGTGGTTCTCTCACCCTAGGTGTTACAAAGTTGCCACGAGCGAGTGCAATTTACCCAAAAAGTCACACTGACTAGTTTGGGAGTATCTCGGCTTTACTTTACCCCCTTCAAGAATAGTAGGCAACTAGTGCATCTACGTGTACTATCACTGGGGTCGCCACAACGGACAACCTGTAATGCTATCTCACAAAGGAATCACTAGTCAAGTAGGTAGTGCAGAGCACTTCCCGTTTCATCCACAAGGTTCCCTCTTGCGTGGACTACTTTGGGGTTCCTGGAACCACCCCCATTGTTGTAGCTTAAGGCGTTATGCCAAAGGGGTTATGTTCCAGTTGAGCGGAGAGGGACGTACCCTTTTCTAAAACCTGCAATACAGTGTTTTGAATATGTTGTTCTTTTTATCTTGTTTAATTAGGTGTGGTTTGCTTGAACACCTTTTGGCAACCTGTATAACAATTGTATTAGTAGTTTTTGATTTCGTTTTGATTCCTCCTTTCTTTGACAAGCATTTTTAGGTCCTGCACTCAAGCGTTAGTAGTTCTCCAAGAAAATCACATTATTTAAAAGAGGATTAAGAGTTGCTTTTGATTCTCAAGATCATCCAAGGATGTAAGAGAAGAGCATACACAACAAATAATCCAACTAAAAAGTAAAGAAAATCTTTTCAATCAATGAACCATACAAAATTCTTGATAAATGTTCATTCCCCTAAACCAAAAGTGAAAGATGAAGTTTCTAATTTACCAAATGTTATAAAATGAAGACTAAAGTTGTTTTTGATTCTCAAGATCACCCTAAGGTGCAAGAGAAGAGCATACACAAACTTTATCCCAACTATATAGAAATGGAAAACTTCAAATCAAAGGACTATTGAAAAATGCTTTGTAAAAGGTTCATTCCCTTAAACCAAAAGTGAAAGATGAAGTTTCCAATTTACCAAATGTTATAAAATGAAGACTAAAGTTACTTTTGATTCTCAAGATCACCCTAAGGTGCAAGAGAAGAGCATACACAAACTTTATCCCAACTATATAGAAATGGAAAACTTCAAATCAAAGGACCATTGAAAAATGCTTTGTAAAAGGTTCATTCCCTTAAGCAAAATGAATAATCAAATTTCCAAGTTTAATCCCAATGTTAAAAAGATATAGATCAAAGTTGTTTTTGATTCTCAAGATCACCAAAAGGTGCAAGAGAAGAGCATACACACGCTTTGGTCTAAATCGAGGAAGCATGGAAATACAACATTCATCAAAACATTAGACATGTTAGAAAATGACCAGTTTTAAACTAACAAAAAAACTATAATTTTTGTAAGTATAAATCCTAAATTTATGTTTTCATTGCATAGTTAACTTCAATACCTTTCCAATGCACAAAAAAATGGAGTCATTTCGAGTTTGGGAGCAAAATTTATGGCCTTCGGAAGATGGGTTACGCATATGCTCTTATGCTCACGGGTATGCACTTGACATGCACTCAAAAAATGTCAAAAAAAACGTCTCTTAATCTGCAAAAAAATTTTTCCAACCAAGATTCAATTTTGACAACAACCCATCACATCAATATATGAATAGAAGACTCAACGCTATCAAACATTAACATACATGCTCAAGAATTTAAAATTTTCAAGAAATTGACAAAACTAGCATGTAGAATGATGAAAAAGTAAGCTCTAAAAATGAAAACATGATGAAATCTTGAAATTTTCTCACCAAGATTAAATTTTGACAGCAACCCACCACATTAATATGTAAATATAAGACTCAACACTATCAAACACTAACCTACATGCTCAAGAATTTAAAATTTTCAAGAAATTGACAAAACTAGCATGTAGAATGTTGAAAAAGTAAGCTCTAAAAATGAAAACATGGAGAAATCTTGAAATTTTTGAAATTTTGATAGCACTTCACCTCCTTTATACCTACAAGGAAGACTCAACACATGCAAACTCAACAAAACAAGTTAAGAAAAACAAGTTAGATCAACATGTGTAAATGTTGAAAAAGTAAGCTCTAAAAATGAAAAACATGGAGAAATCTTGAAATTTTGCATCAATTCCAATTTTGACAGCACTTCACCTCCTTTATACCTACAAGGAAGACTCAACACATGCAAACTCAACAAAACAAGTTAAGAAAAACAAGTTAGATCAACATGTGTAAAAGAGGGTTAGTAACCAAAAATGAAACTTAACTACAAAAACTTGAAATTAAGTGCAAAGGACAATGGAGTAAGTCCCACCAGGCATGCCAAATGTGTGCATGTATACTTTTCTTAATGCTAAATCAAATGAAGAAATAAATACCACCTAAAATAGTTCTACAATTTAGCTAAAACAAAGCATAAACACCATCAAGATAGAGAACTAAGCAAGATCTAAACTAACATTATAACTTTGAAAACATGAGATCAAAACTATGCATGCTATTTTAACATCTCTACTCTCCTAGATTACTAACAAGAATGAATGGACCTATTTAGACCCCAATGGCAATCAAAAATTCCCATTTGATCCTTAAAGAATGCAAGAATAGAAGCTTTAGCTCTTCAAGATGGTGACCTCTCAAGAAAACAAAAGGCAAGCTCTTAGTCTCTTTGCTATATGCTTTGCATTTTCTCTCTTAGAAAGTTTAGGTGTAAGTAAAAAGGTAGGTGGAGGGCTCTTTATATAGCCCAAAGGATAAAGGATTCAACACATTCTCATGAATGTGGGATAAAGGTAAAACATGATTAGGAATGGATAAGGTTGCTTTATTAAAGGTAACCTTACTTTAGAAGGGTTTAATTTATGCTTAGCAAGTCATGGGAGTTGGGGGGTGTTTTAATTAATCAAAGGTGATTAACTAATAGGTAGATGTAAGCTTATAGAAGATAATTAGAGGAATATTAGTATGATTTAGGCTATTATAAGGGGATTAAATCAATTAAATATTGATTTATTGGTTAAATGGAAGGGAAAGCTAATTAATTAATAATAATTAATTAGTCTAGGTAGAAGGGGTGATTTATTAATGGAAGGTCGTTAATTAGGGTATTTGTTGGATAGGCAACTTAATTAATTAGCTTAGTGTAATTAATTAATGATGATATGAGGGAAAATGAGTGCTTTTGACGATATGTCGTTGATTTGCGAGAAAGGGGATAATTAGTGCAATTTAAGTATTTAAATTTCTTGGGCGTAATTATAGGTGTCTACAACTGGTTTGGGGGGGAAGCCTCCTAGGTTTATTTGTTTATTATTTTAAACACCCACAACCTCAGGAAATAACACAGAAAACCAACAAACACAAAACCAATAAGGAACGCAAGGACCACTTACCAGGAATATATAGACTGGAAGAAACGATGTGGGGTCCACGAATGTAATGTAAAGCAACACGAGGACGATAGGAGCACTGACAGATGCAGAGAAAAAGATTTTCACGTATTTTTCAATTGTGAAAATGATAGGTCAGATGTTGCCTATATATAGAAAAAACGTGAAATAAATGCATCACCAACCTTTTCAAAGGGCGCACAAAAAGGATATGCCAGACATAGAAAATACTTGCACCCTGTTGGCGCGGTTATACGTCTGTCATCATGAAGTTAGATGCGCCTTTGGCGCACCGTTCAGGGGCGCAACATTTTTAGTGTCAATAGGTTAGCGCATGCACCTCGATGCATGTTAGAAGGGCGCAACATGGGGAGGCACAACAATCTTGCTTGTCCAACACTCCAGAAGGATGCGCCAAAGGAATAAAAGGGGCACAAATTCATTGGGTGTTGCATGAAGAAAATCTGCACCCTACTAAAAAAGGACTGAAATGACTAAGTTTGATCAAATCAGATTCTCCAGAAAAAGATTTTTTGCCATTCCGAACACTAATGGACCCTGGCGGGGAACCAAAACAAAATTTTGGTATGTTTACTTGTAAAATTACCCTTGTCAATTTTACAGGATAACAACTGGCTCTTTCTAGGGACTATCTTTGAGCAAAGCTTAAGGGTAGAGAACCCCATATAAACATGTGCCTATCCATTGGGCTACAGAGTCAAAAACAAGGGCGAAAACAAAAGGAAAACACACAACTAACAAAATAAAACACATGATAAAAATAAACACACAACTTGAAGCAAACTGTACAAAGAAGAGAGCAAGCTCTACTTCCTAAATATTTGAGATGTTACCCGTTATAGGGAAGCGAGAGTTTGGTTCCATCTAGATACAAGAGATAGAAGCTATTCTCTCCATTGGGCTACTTGATCTTGAAAGGTCCTCTCTATAGAAAATCGAATTTCCCGTGCATACCTTTCAGCTCTCTTCGCTTGTCCCACAAAAGGACGAGATCTCCCACCTAAAAATCTCTCTGCTTGGTCTTTTTATCGAACAGTCTCTTGACTTGATTCTGATGTTCGATGATCCTGTTGACCACTCTCACTCTTTTTTCTTCAAGTTCTGTTAGATACATGATCCTCTTTTCAAGAGAATTTTAGAAAGTTTCATCTTTGATCGCTCATGCCAAGCGTAGAGTAGGAAGTTCTGCAGAAATGGGAAGTTCAGTGTTGATTTCATATAATACTTGAAACATGTGACATACCGATAGACCTCTTTGGGGTAATGCAGTCTACCCACAAAGCATCATATAGCGATTTGTGCCACGACCTGCTTATTCTCATCAACGAGTTTCCGTATGATGGTCACTAATTTCTTACTACTAGATTCTACCTGACAATTTCCTTGAGGGGTAATAATCCGAGGCATGGTTCAGGGTTATCCCATATTCATAGCAAAAACTGATAACTTACCATGAGGAGAAGTTGGAAGCATTATCAGCAACAATCTTGTGTGGAACGCTAAACCTCATAATGATATTGTCTTTGATGAAGTTGCAAACAATCTCTAGAGGTGGCATTCTTGACAAGTATGACCTCCACCCACTTTGGTGAAGTAATCTGTTTCTGTTAGGACATAACTATGCCCTGGCACTTGATTGGGGATGTAGTGCTCTAATAAATTCAATTCCCCATTTCCTGAATGGTTCATCAATAATGACCGGCCTGAGGGAAAAAATAACCAATTTTGGTTTGCCAACAAATTGTTGGTAGAGCTCGCATTTTGCTACCCAGGTGGCTATATCCTGAAATACCGTTGGCCAATAGTACTTGGCCTGGATGATCTTGTGTGCTATCACGGAAGAGGAAAAATGACCACCACAAGCTGAGTCATGAAAACTTTCTAGCAATCTTGACCTGCTGTGGCTTATCGACACATCGCAAGAAGATGTCATCAATTCTCATGCTTGTATAAATCGTCATCCCATATGACATACCTGGCTCTGCTCTGAGCTTCACGGTAAACTATTTCTCCTTTGAAATTAGATGAGCTGGACACTCACTGTAAGTTGAGAAAGAAAGTGATATCTAAATACCACTCGTCGCTAGTTGTAACAAATAGAACCATAGGTAGAGAATCTAGCTTTCTTCAGTTGTTCCTATGTTTCATCAATGCAATCATCTTTTTCTTTAGGGATCTCTGAATCTTTGTTTTCAACCATGAGCTGACATAAGCCCTTGCCTCTTACCAGCTTGGTTGGTTTTATGTCTAAGATCATACTCTTGGACCTTTCTGATCCAATTCCCTCGTAAGCTTTCTAACTCATGTTGAGTTAGGATTGACTTGACTATCATGTCGGGAACTAGCACTACCGTATGAGAGTTTAGGATGTAGTACCAGAAATTCTTGATTGCTTTGACAATGGCAAAGGCATGCTGTTTCCAATTGAGACATCTTCAATTCATGAGGCTTGAGAGGAGAAATCATGAATGCGATTGGAGATTCAACATCCTCAGAGTTCTTTTGCATTAAGATGGCTGATACGGTATGCTCATATGCATAACTGTACATGATAATATACTTGGAGAAGTCAAGAAATACCAGAATTGGTGCATGAGCAACAGAGGCTTTTATATCCTCGAACTGAAATGCCTTTCCTTCTTCGTTCCACTAGAAATTTTGTGACCCTTTCATCATATTTGATATGTGGCGAGTCTTTTGAACAAAGTCGGGAACAAAGCACCTGAGAAAATTCACCTTTCTGAAGAAGGAGTGAACACCAGTCTTGCTTGTGGGTAAAGTAAGGATTTTTATAGCCTTAACCCTTTTGACATCTATCTTTGTACCTTCCTTGCTTACAACGTGTCCTAGCAACTTTATTTCAATGACCCCGAAAATAGAATTTTTTGGGTTTAGAGAGATCTCGTGTTCTCGGCATCTAATCAGTACTTGCTCCAAATGATCAGAATGATCACTTCGCTGTTTAGAGAACACAGTTAAGTTGTCCAGATAAACCATGATAACCTTTCCCATCATACCTTTGAATGCAAAGTCCATCATTCGCTGAAAGGTAGCACCAGCGTTGGTCAAGCCAAAAGGCATCCTGTTGTAGGAAAATGTGCCCTAGGGAGTAATGAATGTTGTTTTGAATCGATCTTTAGGCGAGACTTCAATCTGATTATAGCTCCAAAAAATTGTCAAGCATGGACAACATTTTTGAACCAGTTACTGCCTGTAGAACCTGATCCATTATGGGAAGTGGGTAATTATCTTTAAAGGACACCTGATTCAGGTTGTGAAAATCTACACATATGCGTATCTCGCTGTTCTTCTTTTGTATTGGGCACAATGTTTGTGACCTAGGTACTATGATGGATAGGAAAAATGATCCTTGCATCTAGCATCTTCTGTATTTCCACCTGGATGGTACCCAAGATCTTGGGATTGTAGTGCCTCTATTTCTGGCGAAAAGGTTTGACCTCCTCTTTTAATGGGATGTCATGTTGAACGTCCTTCGGCTTGAAATAATTTAGATCAGGCATAAGACCATGCCAATACGTCCATATATCTCTTCAGTGATTTGACAAACTTCCACTTTTCTTTGAGTGTGCAACACTTCCTCGATGTTCACAAGCTGCAGGATTTTCCATAGTACCTAGATTAACCGATTCGATCTCTGGAGAGGAGTCAGGGTCATCTTGTCGCTTCTTCTTGACAAAACGATCATGTTTTTCAAACAATCGTTCCAAAGAAACTAAACCTTTCGGGATTTTATTTCCTTTGAGCTGACATATGCCATCACCCTCTTTTGATTCGTTCACTTGATCAGTGACGGATTCACGGCATGCAGAAGTAGTTCCTTCAAAGTGAAGCTCACTGAGAGTTCTCCAGATTTCTCCAGAAAGGCAATAAGTTGATTGTCATCGTTGAATACCTGCCAGTGCTGAGAATTTTCTGGCACGCTTGGGTGGAAGACTACCTCAATAGTTTATTTGTCTATTTTCAACCCTAGGTGAGGGAGCATGAGAGATGCTGAGATGGCCAGGGAGTCAGCCATGTCATTCTAAGCTATTGGAACAGATTTTATTGAGAATGCGTCAAATTCCTTAATGTTGTCCCATACTGCATTGCGGTAATGCCTGAGCCTTTCATTCTTCACTTGGTATACTCATTTTTACTTGATTCATGACAATCAGCTCAGAATCACCCTGTACTTTTAGGTTCTTGATTCCCCTTTCTTTTACAGCTTGCATGTCAAGTAGCAAAGATTCATATTCAGTAGTATTATTCATGTATTGAAAAACTGTAACTTGAAAGAGAGAGGGAAAAATCTCCTCCTCATGAGATATTAACACAACTCCGGCACCGCATCCACTAGTTACACAACTGCCATCAAACTATAATTTCCAAACCTTTTTAAGGTCTTCTTCCTGGACAAGGACATCCATTTTATCTAGACTCAATGGATAAGAAGTATTTTCCCCATACCTGATGATTCGAATAGAATTTGGTCTTTGGGGTCATCAGAATTGGTGACCAAGTACTTCTTTTGTGATTTAGGCTCCAATGTCTGCATCATGCCTTTGACTGGGATTCTAGCTTTGGACTAGTCCATATAAATCTCTCCACCGACCTCTTTACAAAAGCTCCTTCCTAGTAGAATTCCATATGCTGCAGGGATTTCAGCAATGAGGATGATCATCTTTACTCTTTTCTCTGGGAATGCCGCAAAGGTGAACTGTGCATCTTTGATCTGACCAATCAATGGAACCTGTTTGGTTTCCATGGAGTAACATCTGCCGAAAGAATTGGTAAGAGTGAGGCCCAAAGCATGAGTGCAACCTTTGCCAGCATGACATTATCGGAAGCCCCAGAATCAATTATGCAGTTGCTTAGCTTGTGACCATTAATTAGGAGGGAGAGATAAAAAGGTACAATTTTTCCTGACACAGAAGTCGAGGCTACATTTATGCAAGATGCAGGAGGAGTGGAAAGGATTCCTTTTAGGGAGACAGGACATGGGATTTTACGGTAGCTTGGTTTTCGATATGCTTGTTCAATCTTACGAGCTGTCTTAGGATTAGATTGAAGATATTCAGCCTCAAACATTTGAATCTTGGTGTTCTTAGCGTGATCAATTATATCGAATGCGACCAAGGGTTGCGTTGATGAGGGAATGAGTCCTTCATTTCACGATGGTAGTGGCAGGATTAGTGGTCATTGTGGGAATAGGAAGAAGGCTGGTTTAGAGGAGAGATGGGGGGAAAAGCTCTTCTTTGTAAAAGACTTAATAGGAGGTTGAGCAGGAAGAGGATTACCTCTTTTAGCAATGGTTAGAGGCGTATTTGACACAGCCTTCTCTTTTTGTATCATGACAGAAACTTCTGCTTCTTTTCCTTGAGAGTGGGTGAAAATGAGCATATGACTACCTGCTTGCATACTCTTTGGTACCCTCTTCTTCATCAGATTCCTTCCTCTTCAAATTCCATAGTACCCGATTGTAGAGTCGCCAGCCGGTTCACTGACATCTTGATCACCTTCACCTTGGGATGAAGGTTCTTCATAGTTTTGCTCCTCTTCTTCAATCTCAACTAGGGCATTGACCAAAGGAGCTTCAAGTGCCAGCCGCGGAGCAGTTGCAGATAAACGCAGCCTTTAAGGGGCATTGTTAGAAGTGAAATTTCCTCTGTGGGATATCCCGATATGAAGTGCTAGGACGAAGCTTGAACTAATTTCTTCTTTAACGCAAGTAAGTCGTTCACCATCTTTTGGAATGCCAGATCTGATGAAGTGGCTTAAGAAGGAGTTGAAACTTTGGGCTTAGACGGCTTTCATTTTAATTCGCCATATATAAGCATGTTGTCTTTTATCCGAATGGCCAGCAGCTGGAGTGAGAACCAAGTGTGGTAATTTGTTCTTGTAAGAGTCAAGAAAATTACTCTTGAGCTCATGGCGTTCATAAAGAAACACTTTTGATTTTTTGGTGTTGGCAACATGGCAGGTGGCACATGCTTAGGCATTGAATTGAAACGTGTGATAAAATCACGCATGGTTTCATTGACTTACTTCTTTAGGTAAGTGATCTTGGACAGTAACACAAACACGTCTTCTGAAGGCTTATACCTTTCCTCAAATGCAATTCATAATGTGGTCCAACTAGTGATAGATCCGGCCAGTAAAGGTTGGAACCACTCTACCGTGGGTCATTGCAAGGTCTCTAGAAAGAGGCATACCGACACATCTTCATGGGTCACATCTAGGATGTTGCGTGACATGATGAACGTAGATATATGTGAGTCTGTGCTTTTGATTTCCGCTTCCATCAAATTCCTGAGAAATTCTTGTCAGTTTCCATGAGGGATGCACGTGAACCAGATGCAGTAAAGCAAGAGGGCCCATAACATTTCCCCATGGTATTGCCATCTAAAAAGCTAGAAAAAGGATGCAAGCCGGGAAGCATGTATTTCTGCGTAAGCAACAAAGCACTGCAAAGGGAGGTAGATGCTCCTTGCAAAAAATGAGTTCTTTCGCGGAGGTGAGACACTTCTGGCCGACCGATCAGTTGAACATAGCGATGAGAAGCGTGTTGGTGTGATACTAAAGTTGTGCCTTTGAAGTAGATTGAAAGTAGGATCAACTTCTCCATGGGCTCTCCTGCTATGAGTGAATGGTTCACCCGCCAGTGTATCTTTCAGATCTGCAATGCTTTTGGAGTAGATTTAAAAATTCTTTTTGGTTGTACTTGCTGATTTTCTGATTTTTCTGACAAAAATCAGCAGCATGCACTTTTCTAAATTTTTAATTTTATCCCTCTTTTGAAAACTGATTGTGGTTTAATGATAAAGATCAACGAGGATAAAATGATGGTTAACTTAGCTAATTTTTGGATCTTAGAGTTGACTTTTTGCAAGGGTTTGAATTTTTTTGTAAACTATCAGAATCTTAGATCTACAGAAAAATACAGGTTTCTGTAAAAACTCAGTGAACTAAAGATCTCTAACTAGCCAAGATCTATGAATCTCTGAAGAAAATTTTCAGTTTGGATTATTTTTGCAAAAATTTTGGGTTTCAAGCAAAAGGTTAAGATTTCCAAACAAGTAATGATTTCTACGGTTTTATTGATTTGCTGACATACCACTCACATAGATCTGGTTTGATCCCCAGTAGAGTCGCCAAAAACTGTTGGTTTGAAAATCTGTCGGGAGGGCAGATTTATGGGTAGACGAGCCAACAGTGTGCAAGGCATAGCCCCTCTTTGAGACAACAAAGCGAAACTGGTTTATTGCTATTCTACCAGTAGGAATTTGCACAAGTCCTACAGTATTCTGCCTTCAGGGTTTTGGGATCTCATCCCAGTGGAGTTAGTTCCGACAAAGAACAGAAAGGGATGAAGGAGGGAATAGAAGAAAGATGGATCTGAAGGGAGAAAAGAAATGAATTCCAAAGTAGAAAGGTCAGAGGGTTTATGTTTTGGGCCGGTAGTAAACAAAGCCAAACTTACTCACATAAACAAACAAAGCAATACTGATAAACAAATGAAAAAATCATAGGTGAATCCAACAGAATAAACATGCAGATCTAACTTAAGAAAGATCTAACACATAACACATGAATTCAGCACAAAGTCTCAATTTTTGTATTAATAAGTTGTTATGTTACAAGAAAGCTCAAAGTCTTTCTCTCCTCACTTCTATTTTTCATAAAAAAATTCTCACCCTTGAATATTACAAGTAATCCAAGTATTTATAGAAGGAGAAGGAGAAAGAAGACAAAAAGGAGCCAACAACTATTTACAAAATATCTAAAAGTCAAATGTTGACTTTAGGGCAATTTTGTGGATGAGAACATCCCATGGTGCAACATGGATGATGTCATCGTTTGTGCTAACATAATTTTAAATACTTTCCAAAAATGGGATTAATCCTAGGAGGAAGAAGCCTATTTGTCTTCATCCCTTGGCTTGAAAGGAGTCTCTTGCTTCTACTTAGGAGAGGTAATGTGAAATTGAGCTCGATACTCCATGAACTTGTTTGCCATCGCTTGAAGTTGATCCTGAGCGGGACCCTTGGTGTGATCCCTAATGACTTTGTAAGTTTCCCGTTCATCTCTGAGTCTTTCCGAGAGTTTGAAGTATTCATTTCCTTCCTCCATCAAGTATCCAAAAAATTCGCGGCACGCCAGAAGGTTGTTGATTGATTCTATATCAAAAGTGGTCTCTGACGCTAAACCCTGCGACGCAATTTCCTTAAAAAGCTGAATAATATCATCTGCCTTCCTCAAGGTGTACAATGCACTGAGTAACCCTGGAGAAATTCTTAAGACGATCTACTCCATTTGATGCATGGCATTCAGGGCTTCCTCCATGATTTTATCTATCTTTTCCAAGACAAACTCCATTTGGTCAACCCGATAGTCTAAAGTAGCAAGGACTTTGTTGGGTTCTCGCGGGTGATCAAAGAAGTCATTGACTGGGCAGTGGAGCATCTTCTGGAATGTCTTGTGTTACAACCTGGCATGGTCCAACTCTTTGAAGATAGGCCCTGCTATTGCCTGGAGTTCCTTGTTAGCTTGATCTTTTATTTTGATAAAGCTCTGTGAACTTTTGTAATCACTTCCTCACTATCTTTGAGGATCTGCTCTCTCCAGGCAGACACTGCTACACCTTGCTCACCGATCTTGGCATACTCATTTATCTTCTCCTAACTAAGGACTTCGGGAGGTTCGGCGACAGTCATAGGAGGGGCATTGCCCATCTTTTGCAAGGCTTGGAGAAGATGGTTGTTTTGTTCTTTTAATATTCTCTTCTATTCCTTTTCTTCTTGAAGCTTCTTGCAAAGGGCATCCACTGCGGATAAGGCCTCTCCTTGCAGGCTCTCTGATGATGTTCCCATCGTGACCTGAGTCACTGTAAAATCTGTAGGAGACAGATCTTCTTTCTTCTTTGTGAGATCAGGGTATGCAATCTCCATAACCCTTTCACCTCAAGCGCTTTGAGAGAAGCGGGTTATAGCCTTTTGCTTCTTAGGCCCTTTAGCCGGAATAATAAAGAAGTCCATGGGTGCAATAGGGACTTTCCTCTTGTGCTAGCTCAGGTGTTCGGAGATCCATTCTGGACTTAAGGATGTGGGACCAGAGGAAGAGGAGGAAAAGGGGGTGGAAGAAAGAGCAAATGTAGTGGACACAGGGAAATGTGTCAAGACACTTAGTGGCGGCATGGAGAAAGAAGCCAACACTCCAATTCACATGGGGTTACGAGTGACTGTAGGAGACGAAACCATGGGGGCGAAAGGGATCTATGAGATGAGGGAAGAAATGTTGGGGGATATATCCATGAGGGAAGAGAATATGGAGGAAGAGGGAGGGGGAACAGTAGAAGATGGGGGAGAAGACACAACCAAAGGAGCAGTGAGGGGAAGGAGGGGTGAGAGAGGGGACGATTGGGTCCTCACCAATTGTACCAGTGATGAAATCCTGAGTGGATGTGTCCGTTCGAGCACTGGTCACTTCTTCTCTTCTTAGGGACAGTAAGTCCACAACTTGCTCTTCAGTGGTGGAAGGAGGGCTCTCAGGAAATTCTTTCTGAGTATTGCTTACCTCCCATTCTATATCTTTTCCTTTTCCTTTAGGCAAGTGTTTCAGCCTGGTGGGTGTATCACCCAAGGGAGACATGGTAAAGTCTATCCCAAGGTAGACGATACCATTTTTTCTTGTACCAATGCTCATTGCACTGCAGAGTGCCCTTGACCCTTTCCTCAATAGTCTGAGGGGCCTTGTTCCTATCAATTTCAGAAAATGGCCAATTATCCCCATCCGTGTCTAGATAAACTTGATCAACTTCTTGATCAGTTGCTTGGAAATCCTTTGGGATGATAGCCACACCATATTGAATGATCTCTGTCAGGGCCAGGCGGGAGTGATCCTTTCGTCTGAGCTCAACTTCGTGATATAGATTGATGTAGATATCTTTGATCTGAGGGATGTGAATTGGATCGATCTTTGCCCTTGGAAAGCAATCGCGAGGATCAAAGGTTGGCCTTGCTACGAAATTATGCTTCAAATTGAGCAATTCAAGCTCTGCAAACATCTCCCAGGATTTTCTCTGTGAAGTGCAGGTGTACCTGCCCACTGTGAGGGGGAATGGAGTTCCACCCTTCTTCCTTTTTAAACACTTCTCATGGTATGTGATGAGTTTTCTAGACAGCTCCAATAGGATCAGCTTGGGTCTCACATACTTCAACAATTGGGTTGGCTCCCCCAAGAATTTAGCGGCTCTGAGATAGGTGAAAGTGGGAAATTACGTGAATAACACTCCCCACTTCTCTGTAGTGGTGACCACACTTTTGGTTATCTGACCGTAAGTCATGTTAGGCCTCAAGAGGCAGATGACGCCATAGAAGATGACATCGTTGACTTTACTGAATTGGGCTATGATGTTCTCCAGTCTTAACTCCAGATAGTATTTGTATATTTTGACCTGGGGCCATACCCCATACCGATTCAATGCTGGGTAGTCCCTCTCTAAGACAACAACATATACCACATAGAAGTTCATATAGAACCTCCCAGTTGTTGAAAGTTGTTGAAGCTGCTCCGAGATTGTGTTGCTGATAATCTCTCCCCATTCAAAACGTTGATCAAGAACATTTTTCCTCATTATTTCTAAATACCTGTGAATCCACTTGTGAAAGTAATGGGCATCAAGGAGCCCAAACACCCTGCTCAGGAAGGTGATGGTGTCACTTGGCTCCTCTAAAAAGTCACTGCGATGAATGACTTGTGGCCGCCTGCTTGTCACCTTCTTATTTTTGAGGTATACCTCATTCATTAATTACATACATTTGTCTTCGTTTTCTGTCCATGTCTTCATGCAGTCTTCCTGGCTTACTACTACAAAATGTCAGTGGTGAGGGATACCCAACATGATCTCAAAATGTCAGGCCATGAGGTTGATTATTACCTCTCCCTTCTCATTTTCGACACATCTTGTGTCCTTATTATAACAATGGCCCACCAACATCATGAACTCATTGTTGATTGCACTAACTGGGATCCCTGTAGCAAAGTGCAGACCACTGCCAACCAATTTATCCATCCATGGGCTTCCTGTGACCTTCTTGGTTCTGGCCCAGAAGTCCTCCATGTCAATGTGCCTGAGTTCTAAATCTCTGATCTCAAGATCACACTCTGCAAGAGATTCAGGCATCCTGACCCTCTGGTATTTATATTTCATTTCTTATTCTATTAGACTAGTTCTACCCTTGGACTTGGTTGGCTTCTTACTCGATGAAGACATGTGTGAATCTGAGTTCAGTTGTTGATCTGTAAGAAGAATCAGGGAATTCCATCATAGAAGATCCATGTTAGCTGTTAAGTTGTCCATCAAAGCTTACATAATGAAAAGTTAGCAATTTATGAGCCTTTGGGCATAAGGCGCAGCTTTACTGCAGGCTGCAGGGACTTAGAAAAGTAAGGCACACTTTGGGAAAGTGTTGCATGGGAGAAAACACTGCCAAAAGGGGCGCAGGGCGCGGAAAGGCTACACACAACATTCATATGTTGGTGTCAAGGGATGTGCGCTTGCGCCATTAGAAGTCTTTTTAAGTGGGGCACAGATATGATTAGTGTAGCAAGGTCCCAGGATGCGCCATTGGCGTAGATGTGGTAGATGTTGCATGAGAGTGAGGTGCGCCAAGTGGTTTAGTTTGCGTGGCGCAGGAAAGGTTTGCACAACATTCAGATGTTGTTGTAGTTTTTTTGGCGCCAATGCTTGCGCCTAGGGAATTTTGCAACAATGTTTATAAGGCACGGAGAAGGCTTATGCCGCATGTAGGGACAGTGCACCTGTGGCACGATTGTGTTTGATGTAACAAGAATGAAGCTTGCGCCGAAGGAAAAACAATGGGTTGATTGCAAAATTTTTATGATTTTCACTCTTTTGGCTCATATTTTGATGTCTAGGAGGGAAAACTTAAAAAAGCACGGAACAAGGGACAAATGAGTTTGAGTTGTTTTGTGGTAGAGTCTTCCATATTTACAGATCTGGAAGGAGGAGAAGAGTTTTTGGAGTTGAGTACTTGGGTTCATTGTTTATTATCAATCCTAATGACCTAAACCATCATAAAAACCACAATAAATCCACAAGAATGGCAATTTCCACTTACTAGGAATATATAACGATAAAGGAGATGATGCAAGGTCCACGAACGTGACAAATGGCAACACACGGGGCTTACAGGAATGCTGACAAGTACAGAGGAATAACTTTTTCATGTTTTTTGAATTGTGAAAATGACTGGTCATATGCGCCTATATATAGCAAAAAGTGTAGTAAATGTGCCACCAACTTTTTCTATGGCACACTTAAGTGGATGTCGACACGACGGGATTTGCGTAATGGCGTGCTCTGGGGATGTCAACACCATGTTTTCAGTGCCTTGGTGCACCTTCTATAGGCACAACATTTGGATTGTTAACAAGATGGCGCATGCGCCTTGGCGCACCTTTGAGAGGCACAACATTGGGAGGTGCAACATTGGGAGTGTTGACACTCCCTAGAATGTGCCAAAGGAATAGAGGGGCACAGTTTTGGTTGATGTAATGTGAATGAAAACTGTGCCCAACCCAGAAAGGTTGAAAATGACCAAGTTCTAAAAAATAGATTTTATGAAAAGGAATTTTATGTCATTTTGAACATTAAGAGACCTCAACGGGGGACCAAAACGGAAATTTTGGTATGGTTACCTACAAAATTTCCCTTGTCAATTTTACGGGATAACAAAACCAACATTTATGTTCTCTTGGCTCACCCATAACTATTTTCCTTTAAATAAAAACCTTATGTTGTACATCCTCTTATTTGGACCCTTATAGGAAGGTTAGACGTTGAAGAAAATGAATTCGGTTTGGAAGCTACAATTTTCCTTGATTAATATTCTCCTAATTGAAAAATGCACCTGACCTTGAACCAGGTTACATTTGATGAGACATGTCTTGTTAAGACAAAAAACAATAATATAGTTCCTTTAAAATGACCTTAATGTTGGACATACACTATGTGTCACAATTTAGAGGTTTTAGACAAGGATGTTGATAACAATTTCCTTGGAAGATATAACTTCCTTTAATTAAATTAATCTAAGTAAGAGAAACACTTAGTACTTGACCAAGTTTGAATTGGTGAGACATGCTTGTTGTGACCAGAAACTGCATGATACGACACAATACCTCATGAGGTCATATCCCTATCTCACCTAGTGACTTCCAAGAGGAAGTCTAATTTTAGGAGAGGGAGATGTAGTGCCCCCATTTTCTTGCCTCAGTTATCTGATTACTTCTTAACCCATAGTTATGATTTGATAGGGTTTTGACATATTGTGGACATTATGGTATTCGATCTTCATGGACATGTGTGGTGATTTTGGCATGTAGCGCCAATTTAGCTTAGATTTGTATGTAAGCATATTTCATTTTATGTTGTGGATGTTAACATATTGTTATATTATTTGGGCCTAATTGATATATGATGGATACATAGTTTATTCACATGTCTTGATGATATGGTTTATTCGATTATTGATGAGAACACATGATAGCATGGATATATGTCATTTATATGAAGTGCGATGGCTAACACATGGTGAATTGGTGTGAAATTATGCATGTTTTCTCAATTACGAATCTATGTTGTTGTGATATCATAGATTGCATGTTTAGACTTGATCGTTTACTGAGTAATTAAATTACACTTGTATTGGGAAGATGTGTTTAATGTGTGCATTGAGTGTGTAGGTTACAAGGCACAGAATAACGTGGGGTTCATGGTAGCTATGCAAATTGTGCACAAGAGGCCCACGTGGCTAATTCCTAACCATGTTAGTTGTATTAGGCCTTATTGTTTGCTTATATTACTTGGGCACCATGAGTGACCCTCATTTGTAATGTTGTATTCATGTAAAATTAATTATGTTTACGTTGTTAAATTTTGTTAAGTAAACTAGGTTTGGGGACTTAATGGTCCCCACTTGCATTAAGTTTTTTACTTGGATAAGTGTTTTCTAATTAGAGAGGATTGGGGTCACATGTGCAACCTTGACTGGGCTCCACATCCTCTACACCTGTGCAAAAATGTGGAAAACTAGAAATTGGGCTATTTTAGGCATTTTAAGTGATCCCTTTTGTTTTTGGGAGTTCAATTAGCATGAAAATAAGCCCTTGGACCATACCTATTAGGTAGGGGGCTTAAATTCAAGGTGTAGAGGGATTTTCCCTCCCATTTAGTCTCTCTTTTTTCACCATCCATGTAAGATGGATTGGAATGTGTGTGTTGTAAAAATTTGCTCAAACTTATCTCATTTTATTTTTGGGCAATTTTGGGATAAGGGTGTTTAAATGTGATTTTATCTTTTCTTCTTTTTTTTTTGGGAATCTTTGACTTGGAGGGAAGAGAGGGGTGAAACATGTCACCCCTTCATTGGTAAGGAAATTTATTTATTTTTCTTCAAATACTCCCTTATGGGGGAGAAAGAGGACTTTTCTTTTGGATTTTGTTTGGTGCTTGGAGACTTTTGGATGTTGGAGCTTTACTTGGACAAGGGATTGGGAAAAGCTTAGAGTTTTGGAGATCTTGTGGAGGTAGGCTCATTGATCTTACGTTATGTTATTTGGCATGTTAGATTTATTTTTTCTTATGGTTCAAGTATTGTCTTGTTGCATGTGTTTAATGTTTACTTGTTGGGTTATTTGTTATTTTATCCATCCATCATATGCCTTGATGGGGTTTAGATATTTTTTGGGGAAGAGGGAGGGATTTTCCCTCTTAAACCTCATGGCTTGATGGGAAAGCCATGTTGGTTCTTTTATTCCACTCATATGGTTTGAGATGGGGAAGGTGATTCATATGGTTTGAAGCCCCCCTCTCCCGTCCTTGGAGAGGAAACCCAATGGGTTTGAAAATCCTCCCAAGGAGGATTTTAGGTGAATGGAAGGAGAAATAAGGAGGGATTTTTGTCTTATAGGGGTAAGGAGGTTTTTTGAAGAATCTTGCAAGTGTGCATCCTATAGTTGGACTGCACTCTTTGGCATTTTGGATGTCTCATCTACTCTTCCCCATTGTTGAGGATGAAGATGGTTTTCTCATATTTTCTTTTAGTTAGTTTATGGTGTGTTTCTTTAGTGTTTGAATTAGTCTTATATGTGATATGCTTGTGTGAAATTTCTCCCAAATCTTGTACACATTTTTGGAAGCTATCTCTCTCTCTCACATTGGCTTAGGGGAGGCTAGCATGTCTTCCAACCTTTGGAAAGGCATGTAATAATGCCTAGAGGTTGGGTGGTAACTCTTTCCCTATATGTTGGATTCTTTGGTAAAGAGCACAAAGTTGGAGCTCAAGTTTAGAAGATGGTTGGAGTATTCCTTTGTGATCTTGGCATCTTGATGTTCTCAAAATGGTTTGGTAAATTTTTACTTATTTTAATCATGCAAATATGACTTTGGTTGAATTTCTTTGTCCATTGTTAATTTCCCATCTTGAGATTGGAATTTCTTTGGAAACTAGTATTACATAGGTTTGTGTATCATTTTTCAATCTTGTAAGGAAATCTTGAAAAGTACTCCTTTGTGCGTCTTGAGTACTCTAGAAATATGTTGCATTTGTGAGCTTAAGCTTCATGGGAATGTAAACCATTTTTGTTGGGTAAATGTTATAAGAATCTTAAAATTTGTATGACAATACAAGAAGTTGGTTAAGATTTATTCCTTGTTAAGATCTTGATTTAAGGATGAAAGTTTCTTCCTTTGCAAATAAAATTTGATTACTAGTAGATGTTGTTAAGAAAATAATGTTATTCTTGCATTTCTCAATTGTATGACAAAGGATTAAGGAGAAAATGATTAAATACAATCTTGATTTAAGTTTTTTTTGTGCAATCCTAGAAATATGGTTATTGATTTAAAATAAATTTACTTCTAGTGGAATTCCACTAAATACTTGCATGGTAAAAGTTGGTTGAAGGAAAAATTTGTTTTAGTAGGTTCCTTCAATTTTAACAAAGATCACATTTCTCTTAGAATGACGATAGAAAAGTGTACAATGTTTCTTTGTATGCATTTAGAATAAATGCATTTGTAAATCATTTGTTGATATATAGTTCACTTGTTCAATGCAAGTCTTCCCTTTTATCTACCAAACAAAACAATTTTACAATTTATATTAGTTTACATAGTTATACAGAAATTCTATAACAAAGATAAAACTAAATGCACAAATTACATGTTTTACAAATTAAGAGATTAAGAAAAAAAAAGTCCCTATATTAGTAGATTATTTAATACAAAAAAGAGTATACAATAATATATATGTTATATATATTATATAATATATATATATATATATATATATATATATATATTATATATATATGTATGTATGTATGTATGTATGTATGTATGTATGTATTTAATAACCTCATTAGTTTAATATATATATAATATAAAACTAATGAGGTTATTAAATACATGTATATACACAAAATTTAAACAAACAATAAGTAATAATATACATGGAAGTTTAAATGTTTTTAAAACAAAATAAAAAGATTGTGGGGAGGGGTCGAGCCCTCCCTAAACCTGTGCCTAAACCACTGACCATCACATCCACTCCAACCCCAACCCCACTCACCACGCACCCACTCCCCAATCTGCCCACCCCTCGGTAGACCCCTGCACCCAAACCTCCATGCGGACCCAACTTCCTCCTCCCCACAGATCCCACACTCCCAATCCACCGAAACCCTCCCCTAACATAGTTTTCCACTGCCATTAGCACCTTAATACTCCGCAGCTTGTCGATTTAGGAATATTTCAAAATGGTTTTGCAATCTAGAGTTTTTATGTGTGTGTGTGTGTGTGTGTGTGTGTGTGTGTGTGCAACAATGAAAATATCTTGAGCAACCCCAAGAATCCATAAAAGTTCAATGACTCCTCCTCAACCTACACAAACAAGAAAGGAAAGGAAAAGAAACCAAATGAAACCATAAGGATGGATTAGGGCATTTCTAGGGCAACATAAAATCTAGGGTCAAGATTAGTTTGATCCTAGGGTTCACATTAAATACTACACAACTTTAAGCTATGGGATTTTGTGGGAATGGGAAATAAATTAAAAGAAGAGTGTGTGGGGGGGGGGGGGGGGGGGGGGATTAAATAAAAGGGGGGTTAATAAAGAAAAAATGGGGTGTAAACTTTCCAATGTGACCCTAGAAAAATGACTAGTAGGGTAACCATGTAAAGAAATAAATAATTAAGTTGGGAATTATACAAGTAGTTAATTAATTTGGTAAATCAAATTAAAATAAAATAATCATTAATGGGGATTTGGAGAGTCTAGTAATAGTATTTGTTTAATTTTAAAAAAAAAAAATTTACCCAAATTTTAACTACCTTTTTAGTGTGGTTTGTTATGTCCCGAGGCGGGGCATTACAAACCTCACATTACATGACATGATTTTTCTCACAATAACATTATTGGTAGATAATTTCAATAACATAAACGTTTCACCAACTTCTTCAGTTCCGCTAGAGCACAAATATTTATCAAACTCATCTTCCACATTAGGTAATCATGCCAAATTTGACAAAGAAACAAGCGAAACCTTATGATCCAAAAATTCAAGTTTAAAAAACTTCACAGTAACCTAAAATGGATTTAACCGAATAATTTATCTCAAATTATATCCAATATGCAGCAATTTTAATTAAAAATCACACATATTAATACTCAATAGCATAAAATTTGTAGCAATAAGAAAATAAAACATGGTGACACAGAAATTTGTTTACGGGGTTCACCAATTAGCTACGTCTCCGAGTCCACTCTATGAGTGTTCCGATCAATTAATTAAAAATCTTCAGAATAACAATACAACTCCTCAGAGTAAGCTTATAATAAACCTATGTTTGGCGATTATTAGTAAAATAAATTCCCCCAATCTGCCCACCCCTCGGTAGACCCCTGCACCCACACCTCCATGCGGACCCAACTTCGTGATAATGAAAAATGGATGGTAATGTAATATTTCAAAATCAGTTCCATGGTATAGAGCTCATCGCAAGCTTTCCGACGCATTTTGAACGGACCAAATCTGAGTTCGTACGCGAAAGATATGCATAGTCAATGTTGCGGTCAAATGATGACGTGACACACTCTAACGTGGACAAATGGCATATTATGGGCGTGACACATGACAGGTTTGTAGTGGATTTATATTTTAAAAAAATAATTGTAAAAATCTATTTAATCCATTCCATGTGAATAAACTCAAATCCCATGGTATAAGGAGGATTTTGTGGCCAAAAAAGCTATTTTAAGGCTTATCTCTTTCCCATCAAACGTGGGGTCAATGGCTAAATTGGGTGCCTAAACCTATGAAAGGGGGATTTGAACCCTTGCCAAAATAGTAATCAGCCTTCCCAAGCTGCCACTTTGTAGCAAGTGATAGAGAAGGAGATCACATCTATTTAAAGGGAAGCTTTTGGTAGGTTGGAAAGGGGGGACAGCCAAGGACCAGTTTGCAGAGATCACAATTTTCGAGGCACTTATGGTTCGAATTAGGACTTGGTGTAAAAATAAAAGTTGTTTAAAATTATGAGATATTTCCAGAAAGGTAACTTTTGTTGCATGAAGTGATATATATTTTTCTATGTAGGCGTTTTTCCATCGCAGTTTCACAGAACAGGCACGAGGGGCAAGCAGAGATCTGTATTTTGCATCCACTTCTGATCCGAATCAGACCATGAAGTAAAAAGGGAAGTTTTTAATAATTTTCTAAAGTTTCCAGAAATGTAAACCTTATTTGTATAGGTCTTGTATATTTCAATTTGTAGACGTTTTTTGAACGTATTTGCACAGGGAACAAACAGAAGAAATACTGTAGGAGCCACGGATGAACTTGGGAATGATTATGGTAAATTGCAGAGTTCCATGAGGTTTGAATCAGCTAATTTGTAGGTATAAAGGTCTGTTAAGTCAATATTGAAGGGATATTGTACTTCATTGGATGTTTAATGGATCGATTCACTTTTTGTGAATCCGGAGATGTAGCCTTCGGGTGAACTCCGTTATCAATTTCTTGTTTTGTGGATTTGTGCATTTCAGTTTTTAAAATATTTTTATCAGTTGAAATTCATCATTGGATTAATTTTATTAATTGATAAAATAAGTATAAAACTGGAGTAAATGGATTGAAGGAACTTTCAGTATCCATAACCCACAACAAGATTTGAATACACTTATCATCTTAGATTCAAATGTCAGTTTGAGTGTATGATTAAAAATCACTGTGAACTAAAATGGATTTGTATTAGATTCAAGTGATTCACTTAAAGTTGAAAAATCGGATTAATTGGTCTTTTTGGAAGAGTTGAGGATTTGGGTTTCAAGACACCTAAAAATTGGATCAAATTAACTCAAGATCAATGTTGAGTCTGTAAATTTCAAAATCTGGAAATTTTCTAAGTACTTCAAAAAAAAATTAAGTACCATTTTCAGATCTAGTTGGTATCAGAGCTGGTTTAGCTTTTGATTTGCATCAGTTGATTTGGTTTAGTTTGGTTTTTCCATTTTGGGCTTGATATTTCATTTGCAGTGTGCAGATTTTGGAGGATTAGGTGTGTAGGAATCATGGGTAAGATGTCCAACAAGACCAAGTTTGAGGAACTGGAAGCATGCAATCATCAAATTCAGGAAGAGAATGCCTTCCTGAGATGTCAGGTATTGGCTCTTGAAGAGAAACTTGACACATTGAGAAAAGAGCTAGAATCTAAGGATGAGCTCTTGATGGTGTTACAAATTGATGGACCTAACAAGGTACCAATTATTGTTGATGCCTCCACTATGACAGATGAGTGCACAGTAAGTATGACAACACTTAATTCCTCACCCAAAGCTAATTTGGAATCTACTATAGTGCTCGGTGAATTTGAAAAGCACACTAAAGGTATAGGATCTAAAATTTTGAATAACATGGGTTTTAATGGAATTAACCTTAGTAAGAATAACCAAGGTATAACTAACCCAATCTTGGTTGAGGAGAGACCTCGTTATGTAGGACTGGGATATGCTAGTGCAGGGGAAATGGAAATTGGAGAGAACTCCAAGACCGCTGGAAGAAGAAAAGATTCTAACAGCAAAGAGTCATCCCCGCTAGCATCAGGTGGTTTATCCTCATCAGGAGGATCTGGCAATAATTCACCACGGAGAGGTATAGAAATCCCCCCACCTTCGGTTTACCATTGCTCAAAAATGAAAGGTAAACAAATTGATCCCTTATCTACACTGGAAAAATTTGGCTATAATTTTCAAGCTATGTTGAATAGTTATCCATGCACATTCTGTGGTTTGTCTAATCATTGTGTGGCCAAGTGTAGGAAGTATAAATCCATAATGGAACAGTTTGAGAAAATGCATTCTCCTAACCCGAGTTCGGCTAAGAGCAGTCAAGGTAAGGTTCCTAAAAATGTGGATCCTAAAAAAATGGATCAAAGGTTTTGTGATCATTGTAATAAACAAGGTCATGAAATTGGTAAGTGTTGGAAGGTACATCTAGAACAAAAATTAAAGTTTGTTAAAAAGGATAAAAGTTTTAAACCAACTAATTTGACCACTTTGGTGGCCCTGGTAAAAACTGAATTGAATCAACCCCCTAAAAAGGACAATATGCTGAGTAAAGTGGGTAAACAATTTATCAGTTTTATGTTTGCATAGTTGATTATGGAATACATGCAAACTAACAAGGCAGTTTTGGAAATCCTACTAAATTGTGAAAAGGATAAGTACAAAATTTATTTTTTTGCCTTGGTGTTGGTGAAGTATCGTAAAGAGGAAATAATCAGGTGACAGGTTTAAAATACTTGATGTAATCTTCTTTTTTAATGGTTTTACAAATTCATTTTTCAGCAGTATGTACAGTTCAGTGGGCATGATCATTGGTCAGATGTCTATATGTGGATTGTAGTTAAAATATTGTTATTGTGCAATTTGTGGCATGTAGGAAATGTTTGTAAGTGCACAACTTATACAAACTCTTTGTTTACTATGCATGACATTTGTACATTTGTAAGTCTTATTGATAGACTTAATATTTGTAACTGTTAGGTATAGTTGTAAATGGTATGTACAAGTTTTGCACTAACAAGCTGTGAGTGCAGGTTACATTTGCATTGTTGACAGTGGTGAGTACAGGATCAGGATGTACAAAGGAATATGGCAGTTGCAGTGTCATATCAGTTGCAGTTTAGGCCATTGAGTTATATTACTATTATTGGCATTTGATTATTGCAATTTTTATGGAAAAATTACCATGCTATAAACTGGGTTCTATGTTTGTATTATGCAGAGAATGTGTGTATAGTTCAACAGATTGAATTTCCATTTTGAGGTCAAAATGGTCTTACTGTGGAGGAGTGATCCAGAGGATTTTTCACTATGAAAATTTTCCCTAAAATTAGACCATGTTGAAGGGATTATTGAGACCTTTCTGATGGTATGCTGAACTCCAGAAACAGATTCTGTATGCAAATTCTATCGCCAGTCAAAGATGGGCCTCTAAACGGGTCAACTCTGGTCAATAGGTCAACCAGTGGACCAATGACAGGGTGACACGTGGAAGTTGGTGATAAGGAAAAATGGATGGTACTGTAATGTTTCAAAATCAGTTCCATGGTATAGAGCTCATCATAAGCTTTCCGACGCATTTTGAACGGACCAAATCTGAGTTCGTATGCGAAAGATATGCATAGTCAATGTTGCGGTCAAATGATGACGTGGCACACTCTTACTTCGACAAATGGCGTATTATGGGCGTGACACATGGCAGGTTTGTAGTGGATTTATATTTTAAAAAAATAATTTTAAAAATCTATTTAATCCATTCCATGTGAATAAACTCAAATCCCATGGTATAAGGAGGATTTTGTGGCCAAAAAAGCTATTTTAAGGCTTATCTTATCTCTTTCCCACCAAACATGGGGTTAATGGCTAAATTGGGCGCCTAAACCTATGGAAGGGGGATTTGAACCCTTTCCAAAATAGTAATCAGCCTTCCCAAGCTGCCACTTTGTAGCAAGTGATAGAGAAGGAGATCACATCTATTTAAAGGGAAGCTTTTGGTAGGTTGGAAAGGGGGGACCGCCAAGGACCAGTTTGCAGAGATCACAATTTTCGAGGCACTTATGATTCAAATTAGAACTTAGTGTAAAAATAAAAGTTGTTCACAATTATGAAATATTTCCAGAAAGGTAACTTTTGTTGTATGAAGTGATATATATTTTTCTATGTAGGCGTTTTTCCATCGCAGTTTCACAGAACAGGCACGAGGGGCAAGCAGAGATCTGTATTTTGCATCCACTTCTGATCCGAATCAGACCATGAAGTAAAAAGGAAAGTTTTTAATAATTTCCTAAAGTTTCTAGAAATGTAAACCTTATTTGTATAGTTCTTGTATATTTCAAGTTGTAAACATTTTTTGAACGTATTTGCACAGGGAACAAACAGAAGAAATACTGTAGGAGCCACGGATGAACTTGGGAATGATTATGGTAAATTGCAGAGTTCCATGAGATTTGAATCAGCTCATCTGCAGGTATAAAGGTCTGTTAAGTCAATATTGAAGGGATATTGTACTTCATTGGACGTTTAATGGATCGATTCACTTTTTGTGAATCCGGAGATGTAGCCTTCGGGTGAACTCCGTTATCAATTTCTTGTTTTGTGGATTTGTGCATTTTAGTTTTTAAAAGATTTTTATCAGTTAAAATTCATCATTGGATTAATTTTATTAATTGATAAAATAAGTATAAAACTAGAGTAAATGGATTGAAGGAACTTTCAGTATCCATAACCCATAACAAGATTTGAATACACTTATCATCTTAGATTCACATGTCAGTTTGAGTGTATGATTAAAAATCAACTGTGAAGTAAAATGGATTTGTATTAGATTCAATCGATTCACTTAAAGTTGAAAAATCAGATTAATTGGTCTTTTTGGAAGAGTTGAGGATTTGGGTTTCAAGACACCTAAAAATTGGATCGAATTAACTCAAGATCAATGTTGAGTCTGTAAATTTCAAAATCTGGAAATTTTCTAAGTACTTCAAAAAAAAATTAAGTACCATTTTCAGATCAGAAATCCTCCTCTATCAAATTTTGTCTTCTGTATTTCGTCTCTGCAATTAAGTAATAATGCACCTGTGTATATTCTTCCTTCCTTCAAACCTTACAAATACACACACACACACACACACACACACACACACACACACACACACACACACACACACACACACACACACACACAAGTGTATATTTAGTAAATTTAATCCCATTTAAATCTCCCAATAATCCTCCCAAAGCCCATGATTTTCTCTTATCCATATAAGTGGATTTTAGCATCAAAAATGGAGGAATAATCCCACATATAATGGGATATTACCAATTTTAGACTTTATCAAAGCCTTCAAATCCTCCATTTAATGTGTGTACTAAATCCACATGATGCTAACCACCCCCCTCCTTATCTCATGGAGATTTTCTTGGTTGTAAATTGGCTTTCCTTGGAAAAATGTGCCAAAAATTGGGAGAGGAGATTTGGTCAAAATTGATAAATTTAAGGTGCTTTATTAGGATTAATGAAACGGATATCTTAGGATTAATTTATTAATTAATAAAATATGTTAACTAAGGGTATCTTGTAGTTGGAATATTGGACAAATGTTCCACCTACATAATATCACTAGTTAGCATAAATAATTTGAAATTTTGAGGATTAAAAATAATCACGGTGGTCAAGAATCAACTTTCAAAATGTATAACTTTTTCTCACGGACTCAGTTTCTACCCATTAAAAAGGTGTCAAAAATAACTTATCGAGCTCTTGACTTTGCCAATGGTTTTCGTAGACTTCTGAAATTGATCAAAACATTTTTGTAGGGAAATCCTCTAGATCATTTTAGGCAATTCCCCAACAATTGGTGAAAATTTTATTACTGAAAGGCTTGAGAATTTTGTGGCTTCAATTATATTTGTAAGAAACAAAATCATATACGAAAAAAATCATCGAAACTCCTTTAATTTGCACTTCATGTTAATGGTATAGAAGAAAGTCAATGGTAGAATAAATTACTATAAAAATGATAGTTTATCAAATGGGTTGTTGCCTAGTCATGTGTATGATAGTGTAAAAGGTGTTGCCTAGGCATACACTAAGGTTGAAATCCCAAGAGAAAAATTAATGAAGGATGAGTTCAAGAAAAAATTGATGGAATGGAAACCCTCAATCCTTAATTGTTAAACCAAAGAAATCTCCACACCTACTCCATACTTAAACCTAGCAATTTTATGCACCTACCCCGCGTAATCTTCTAAGACACATAAATGTTTTCCAATATGTAAATATTAAATGTGAAATACATTCAAATCATCTAAAAAATGAGTGGGAAACACCTTAGGCCCTCGACTAAACAAGGATATACAATTTTTACATCTCATCATATGTAATTAGGAACCCATCAGAATATGAAGGTAGTGAATACCATATATAACATGTTCATTATCTGTTACGCATCCCTACCAAAAAAATAATTAAACCCAAGGTTAGTAAGTATATAATTGATTTCCATGTGATAAAACAACCAAAACAAAATAGAAATAAAAAATTTATACCCTGTGTTGTGACTAAACGTATTATATTTGGGTTTTACTGGAATCGATTTGACGAGCTTTTTCTTTATTTATTTTAATTGAAAAGCATAACCATATATTAATAATGAAGTACAATGCTAATAACGCAAAATAGGGTGGAAAATATCACATCCCATAAGCAGGATCACAATAGCCATAAAGGCTATGAGTAGCAAAGTGTTATGTCAACAGACGCATTTTCAATCAGAAAAGCTTAAAACAAAAAAGCCGAGAACCAAAGAGACTCCAAACATGGAGCTCGGTAGCAACAACAAACATGGAAGAAGGTGGCAGTGGTGCTAGGCTCCTTGGAGGGTCACCCCAACCACCAAGAGTAGTATCGGGGGCATCATCAAGCTGCTCCCAGCCATCAGCCTACTGTTGTTCCTCCTCGTTTCCCCACCAGGAGGGTGAAATAGCAAGAGAAAGCTGCGGAAACTTTGACTAGTTGGGTGCTTGCCTCCTAGAGCCACCACTGCCAAAGCCCAGCTGACCAAAAACCCTAGAAATAGGTGGAGTCCAAGAAGGAGGTGGAGATACCCGCCGATGAGGAGAGGTGCTACGCCGCCAATGATTCGGACCCTGGTCGAAGTTGCGCCACCCATGGGATGAGCGACGGCCTTGTGAGCGAGAGCGGCGGTGAGAGGAATCAGGTGGGATGCTACTAATAGCACAAGGGGCACTCCCCCAATGGTCTAGCAGAGTTTGCAAATGTTTAACCTCTATGCGAACTTCCTCCGCCTGTACCTAGATCTGAAGCGAAACATTGAAGATGATAGCAAGCTTGTTAGAAATAGCAAAAATTCTATCCATTGTCTCTTTATTAAAAATAACATCATTTCTAGATTTCCAAATGTGATATAAAATAGCCGCTCTAAAAGAATGCCAAATGTTGTAAAATTTTGCAGGAATAAATGTCGGATCCCCCAAAAGAACCATTTTCCACATGAAGAAGATGGGGAAAAAAGGTTGAAAAAGGGTATGAATCCAGCGCCAGGTAGACTAAGCATGAGGGCAGAACCAAAAGAGATGAAGAAGAGTCTCAATGTGGTTGCAGAATGGGAAACACGGTGGGGGATCTCTCAGAAGAACAAGGCGCTTGCCCACAGGAAGCCCTCGATAAAGAATGCTCCAGAGAAAGTGCGCAACTTTGGGCTCTATAGGAATGGCCCAAACGACATTAAAGCATTGCTTCTACCCAAAATGAGTGGAATGCAGGCTCCATCGAGCATTTAACTTTTGGAGAGGAAGTTGCTTCTAGGTGAGAAGCTTGTAGCCTAGCCAAGGTTTATAGTTTCTGAAGGGGGTGGCAGAGGGCCAGTGCCAATCAAACCACCATGGGCGCTGCATAGTAACACCAATTTTATACAAACAATCGCCAGGTATGAGATCTTGAATGAAAGAAATGGCTTGTTTTTCATTGTCATTTAGAGCAAAATTAGCTTTTAGGCTATCCCATGGAAGCCCATCCCTAGTGATGGGACAAAAAAGGTCCTGAATATACTGAATCCCTTTTTTGAATAGACGCAAACCCTTGAGCTGCAAGGAAAGAGAAAGGGGCTCGTCATGAAATTGAAGCACCAGATTCCACCACAAACTAAGAGAATTAAGAGAGCCCGTTTTGGAAACCACCACCCTGCCAGAGCAGATGGGGTTTGAGAAGTTCCCAAGATTTCCATATGCTTTTTGCCACAAAAGAGCCACCTATTTTAATAGTAGCAGGACATAGAAGTAAGGACTAATAGTTCAAACCCTGTCGTGCCTTTCGATTTAGTGGACACCCTTGAGAAATATAATTTTTGAGAATAATTTTCCAAGATTCCTCACCTTAAAGACTACAAAATATCCATTTGGCAGTGAGAGAAAACCCCTGCATATGAATGTTGATTAGGCCAAGACCACCAATGTCCTTAGGCATACAGCATATGTCCCAAGCAACACTGTGAAAACCATGGTTCCCTTCGGAGTTGGCCCACAGGAAATCAAGTAGAATTTTCTCCAGCCTGTGGTAAGCAGCTTTAGAGGGTGCCCAACATGATGAGTAATAGACATGAGTGGCAGCTAGAACCTTGGAGCAAACTTGGAATTTTCTAGCAAGAGACAAATGCTTGGTAATCCTAAAATATATTTTTTCTCAACTTGTTGAATCACATAATTCCAAAGTTCAGCAGGGGATGCCATAAAGGCAAAGGGAATGCCTAAAAATTTGAATTGAACACCAGGTTCAATACAAATCCATTGAAATCCCTTTAGCCAAGGAGGTTTGGCACCCACCCCTGTCTGTAACATTGGTTTTTCTTCGATTGGATAGTAGAAACAGAAGCAAGATAAAAAAATATCAAGGCATTTCATGGCATTAGTGACAGATGCCTTAGTTTCAGCCAAAGTGAGAAAAGAGTCATCTGTAAAGTGGCCATTAATCAACTACTTAGGAGAGGAAAGTAGTTGAACACCTTTAACTAAACTAGCATTAGAAGCATTAGCAAGCAAGTAGCTCAAACCTTCAGCAGCAATGACATAAAGAGAAGGAGCAAGAGGGAAACCTTGCCGGATGGAACGATGAAGGGAGAATCTCTTAGACTACTGACCATTGATAGTAATACAGGAACCTGCATTTTGAAAGAGAATATTGACAAAGTGGATGAATCTAGGTCAAAAATCAATAGCCTGTAGTATGGCTAGAATGAAAGGCCACTCAACTCTGTCATAGGCTTTTTCAAAATCAATTTTAACAAACAGAGTTGGTTGAGAAGTCTGACGAGCATATTCCATGCCCTCCCAAACTGCAAAAATATTGTCCAAAATATATTTGTTCTTGATAAAGTCAGTTTTCTCGCTCCTGATGATTAGGGGTAGCAGATTAGTGAACCTGATAGTAAGGCCTTTGGCAATAATTTATTATGAGACATTGAGAAAATTTATTGGTCGCCAGCTGGTGATAAGTTCGGGATCCCCAGACTTGGGAATGAATTTGATGTTGCCTTGGTTGATCAGATCGCCCAGGGTGTTGGAGGACATCACTTCCAGATAGACCTGATGCAGATCCGAACCAACAGGAAACCATAGAGACTGGTAGAACTCACAAGGAAAACCATTTACACCGAGGGATTTATCAAAATCCATCTGCATAACAGCTTCCTTCAAGTCATCAAGAGTGAGGGGTCTATCATAGGCGATGCACTAACTTTCAGAGAGCTTGCAAGGAACAACGTCAATACATTGGAGGAGAGCAGCCTCACGAGCTGGAGTAGTAGGTTGAGCAGCAAAAACATCATAATAGTGATGTAAAAAAGCTTGCAGAATGTCAGGTAAGAGAGTAATGTTAGGAAATAAGGGATAAAATATGTGGAATAATCCCTCACAGAATCACAACAGAAGAAACTAATATGCAGAAATTATTACAGATCTCAAATAAAATTGCAAAATAAAATAACACAACACAAAGAGACAGTATTTAACGTGGTTCACCCAATTTGGGCTACGTCCACCAAGAATCACTTGCTCATATTTTATTACAAGCCACTGCTCTCTCAATATAATACCCAAATCCGTTTGGAGCTATGCTCAACAAACTCTACAAAATTCACAGCCGAATTCAAAACACATCTGCAATACATTTGCTTGTACATCTATCATATGCATAAGACCATATAAATAGACAACTGCTTAAGCAGTTTTACAAAACCGTGGGTATCAAAACCATGGGAAAAACCCGTCCCATAAACCTATGGGTCAAAAAACTCACCCAAATGAGAAAAGCACGTTTCCCAATATTTTGGGTGTAATTTTTCGAGGCCAAAAAAATTTACGCCTAAATTTTTTTTTTTTACAGTTGCAGGAAAACATGGAAGAATCCAAGAAAGAATATGCAGTGATAGAGGATCTTCCGGATGGGAAAGTGACCCATGAATCAATTCAGGAACCTACTCAACAGGAACCCCAAACTCCTACAATGAGGAGGTCTTCTAGGGTAAGAAAAGAACCTGAGCGGTTTTCTCCTTCTCTTTATTATTTATTACTCACTGATAGTGGAGAGCCAAAGAGCTTTGATGAAGCAATGCAGGTAGATGCCAGTAAGAAGTGGGAGCAAGCCATGGATGAGGAGCATAAGTCTCTCATGGAGAACCAGACTTGGGATTTGGTGAAGCTACCGGAAGGCAAAAGAGCATTGCAGAACAAGTGGGTCTACAGAGTTAAAGATGAAGAAGGAAAGAAAATATATAAGGCCCGGTTGGTGGTCAAGGGGTTTTCACAGAAACAAGGTATAGATTTTGATGAGATTTTTTCTCCTGTAGTAAAAATGTCTTCTATTAGAACTGTTCTTGGAATAGTGGCAGCAGAAGACTTGCACTTAGAACACTTAGATGTAAAGACTGCATTTCTCCATGGTGATTTGGAGGAGGAACTATATATGCAGCAACCAGAGGGCTATGAGGTCAAAGGTAAAGAGGAGATGGTGTGTAAACTGAAGAAGAGCTTGTATGGCTTGAAACAATCTCCATGTCAATGGTATAAGAAGTTTGATAGCTTCATGATGGAGAAAGGTTATATTAGATGTCATTCTGACCATTGCATGTATACAAAGAAATTTGAGGATGGAAGTTATATTATCCTGTGTTTGTATGTTGATGACATGTTGGTTGCAGGTAAAAACATGCAGGAAATAAAAGGACTCAAGAAACAGCTAAGTGAATCCTTTGATATGAAGGATTTGGGGGCAGCCAGAAAAATCCTTGTATGAGGATAACTCGGGATAGGAAGGAACAGAAGTTGACTTATCTCAGGAAGAGTACATTAAGAAGGTATTAGACATGTTTAACATGCAGGATGCTAAACCGGTTGGGACTCCTTTGGCAGGCCATTTCAAGTTATCAAAGGAGTAGTGTCCCATGACAGAACAGGAAAGAAACCAAATGTCCAAGGTACCTTACTCATCAGCAGTTGGTAGTTTGATGTATGCCATGGTATGCACTAGGCCTTATATTGCCCATGCAGTGGGAGCTGTGAGTAGATTTATGAGTGATCCAGGTAAAGAGCATTGGCAAGCAGTAAAGTGGATCCTTCGGTATTTGAGAGGGACCATGGGGACAGTTTTGTGCTATAGTGGATCAAACACCACTTTACATGGTTATGTAGATTCAGATATGGCTGGAGATGTAGACAGCAGGAGGAGCATGACATGTTATATTTACACTGTAGGTGGGACAACATTGAGTTGGATTTCACGACTACAGAAGTTGGTGGCTTTGTCAACCACAGAGGCTGAGTATGTTGCTACCACAAAGGCAAGCAAAGAGATTATTTGGTTACAACAATTGCTTGAGGAGTTGGGGCATAAGCAGGAGGAATGTAAGCTGCATAGTGATAGTCAGAGTGCTATACACCTAGCTAAGAACTCTTCTTTCCACTCTAGGACAAAGCATATACAGTTAAGGTACCATTTCATCAGGACAGCTTTGGAGGAAGAGAAGTTGAAGTTGGAGAAGATTCATACCAGTCAGAATCCTGCAGACATGATGACCAAGGTGGTCACAAGGGAAAAACTAAAGTTGTGTTCAGTTTTAATTGGTCTTCACATAAACTAGTGAAGGGTTGAGAAGCTTGCTCATAGGAAAACTAGTCTCCAAGTGGGAGATTGTTAGGTTGTGGAGCCTGTTTTCATGTGTGAAAGTGTTGAAGACTGTACACTAAGAGTATTGTACACTTTTCATGTATCCTCGCCGGGGTTCAGGGCCAGGCCGGGCCTCGAGTGGGGGTCCAGGGACGGCAGCCCCTGAAAAGAAAAAAATAGGCATAAATTTTTTTGGCCTCGAAAAACTACACCCGAAATATCAGGAAACGTGATTTTCTCATTTGGGCGAGTTTTTTGACCCATAGGTTTATGGGATGGGTTTTGCCCATGGTTTTGATACCCACGGTTTTGTAAAACTGCTTAAGTAGTTGTCTATTTATATGGTCTTATGCATATGATAGATGTACAAGCAAATGTATTGCAGATGTGTTTTGAATTCACTGTGAATTATGTAGAGTTGTTGAGCATAGCTCCAAACGGATCTAGGTATTGTATTGAGAGAGCAGTGGCTTGTAATAAAATCTGAGCAGTGATTCTTGGTGGACGTAGCCCAAATTGGGTGAACCACGTTAAATACTGTCTCTTTGTGTTGTATTATTTTATTCTGCAATTTTATTTGAGATCTGTAATAATTTCTGCATATTACTTTCTTCTGTTGTGATTTTGTGAGGGATTATTCCGCATATTTTATCCCTTATTTCCTAACAAGTAAGCCTTTAATTGTCATCCTTGATTGCTTTGATTTTGGTGAGAGATTGATTAGTTTTAAGGGAAGAAAAAACTCCTTAGTAACTCTTTCACCAATGCGAAGCCAATGTAAACGGGCTCGAACTTGGGCTCCTCTAGCCTTATAGTGCTCCTCAATTTGAAGCTTATGTTTCCAGTGAGTAGTTTGCACTTGCAAATGAGTGTTGAAGGGAGACATATTAAGTTCTTGAATAGCCCTCGAATATTCAACATGAGAGGCTTCATGATCATTCTTGCAAAAAAGAGTAGCTTGTTTCCCATAGATCCAAAGGAAAGAAGTAGTACGAGCGATGGCATGAGACCACCAGTCAATCCAACCAATCCCATCAACAGGTCTCGGATCAAGATTCCAAATATGTCTTATATAATCCAATGTCTTGGGATGAGAAAGGTGGGGCATATTTAAATAGAATTGGGTGGACTTGGGCTTGGGGCACTGAAAGTTCTATTGAATCCCAAAGAAAATAGGCTTATGGTCAGAAACCAAAGCATTGCCCACCACCAAGACCAGGAATCTGTATGAAGAGGCGAAGGAAAACCATTGCTATTCTAAAAGTAGAGCTCTGTCAAAATGCTTATAAACTCTGTCATCGCTAGCTCTAAAATTATACCAAGTCAACCAAAGAGTGGTAGCAGAAGAGTGTTTACGGTGGTTGGGATAAAAAAGACAAAGCTTATTGCGTAAATAAAACTAGGCTTCACATTCACCAGTACACCAACGCATTGGAAGCCAGCCTAATTTGTCTTTGGGGGATTCAACCATGTTGAAATCTCTACAGAAAAGCTAGGTAGCAGAGAGGAGATGATTAGCCAACCACCACCAAAAAGAAGAACGTTCACATGCATCGTTGGAAGCATAAATATTGGCCAACCCAAGAATGTGGCCATCAAAATCAAAAGGGGTCCACACCACCCGATGAGTGGGGCCAGAACCCCAAGATATGATATTGGAGTTGAGGTCGGGGCTTAAAAGAGTGACAACACCCCCTCAACCGTTATCATGAGCTGACATCCGGTAGAGAGAACCAGGCCAAATGGTACGCATAGCAGTAGAAAGATGGAAGCCAGATATTTTGACTTCCTATAGACACAACACCTGAAACTTTGCAAAATGCTTGCAACTGTCTCTGACAAGATATATGTGAGTCAAATCAATAAGACCCATGACATTCCATGAGTAAACTAGCATGGAGAACTATTAAGGTGCATGTTTCCCTCCTCGAGGCCAACTAACGCTCCAAAGTGGTTAGAGAAAGTGACTTGTCACGCATTCCCATGAATAAAATCAACGAGCTCGAACTGACGGCGGGTCTCTGCGAGAAATATTCCTCAGAAGGAGGGGAAGGACTTCAGGAATGGTGTAAGGTAGCCTTTCTATTTGTCTAAGAATCCGAACCACCGACTGTGAGATACAGAAAGCTTGAGGTCTCGAGAAATGACGGGTGAGGGCTGATGACAACTGCATCTTGTGGAGACTGGGAGATGGCGGTTGTGGGCTTGGGAAGGGTCGCAGAAAACAGCTTCAAAGGGGTAGAAGTAGGGGTGACCATCGGTTTATAAGTAGCCTGTTGGTGTTTATTGCGGGTCGAGGCTGAAGGTTTTCTGCCATTGAGAGTAGTCCATCCATCAGAGGAAGGAGTGTTGGATTTAAGGTCTATCGGGATTTTCTCTGAAACCGGCGGTGGGTTTGGATTCATGAGAGGACAATCCTTGATCATATGGTCAGCACATTGGCATCGAAAACAAGTGTTGGGAAAATTGATGTATAGAAATTTCTGCAAAAAGCGTGTTTCTCCAACCTGGATATCAAGGGTATCTTTGAGGTCTTTTGAGAGATCAATTTCTACACAGACCCATTTTTGGGGTTGAGCCGAGTAGAACTTAATTTTCTCGTGGCAGATGAGGTGACCCAAGGGTTTGGTAAGTTGATCAATGAATCCCCAAAGGCCAAGGGAGGCCTGGAATTTGACCCAAATAGGAATTTGAGTTTAGCTTGCTCAGAGACTTGAAAATCTTGAGTCCAATGGGAGAAAACCACAAGGGTATTGTGAATAAACCAAGGACCGTGGTTAACAATGGCTTTGCAATGTTCAACATTGATAAAGCGAAACAGAAAAAAAACCCTTGGTCATGTTTTGGACTTCCCTCTACCTTGACTCCATGAGGGTTTCCAATGGTTATGAATCCATTGGCGGAGGATACCTTCAAGGGGAAACTCGGCCCACAAAATAAGCAACAAGAGAAAATGATTCAAACCAGTTGCAAGATTTGTCAAAAGCTGGTAAATCAAGAACAATATTTGGGGAAGGAGTATCAGTATCCTTACCTTGTCGAATACCTTTAGGACGAACTTCCTCACTCATTTCGGCACCATTGTCCAGAGCTCCTTCAATAAGACCAGCATCAATAGATGCATGGCCTAAGGAGGTGGTCATTTTATAAGCCACCTCCTAAGGGGTGGACTGGCGATCAATTCAAAATTAATGCAGATAATCCTACTTGGATCTACAGATCGGTGGTGTGATGCGATGGTAGCGTACAACAAGGCCAAGAATTCACTACGAAAATAGCTCACTGAGCTTAAACCCTAGCAGAGCTTTCATATCTATCATTTAGAAGTTATTTCAATATTCAACTTTTTCTTTGTTTTGGTTTGCAAATGTTGGCTCAATATATGTTTCTACTTTCGTTTTACAACAAGACAATCCATCTCCTGGCACGCTTTAAACCTTCAGATTTGATCCCCGTGGAGGGTGCGAGTTTGTTTGGAATGGGGTGGCTGGCATGGAAACAACAGGCAAGTGTTGTTGCCTTGGCAGCTCGTTGTCAATGGAGAGACCGAAATAGGCCTCTCGGGGGGTAGAATTGAATGGGGGTAGGTTGGCGGAAATAGGACGGAGGGGGAGTGTGGGGAGGGGGGGGAGGTGGAGTGTTGGTGGTGTAGGATGTATGGTGGGGTGGATTTTTGGAGGAGAGGTGATGGGGCTTTTGTGTGGGGGGGGGTGGGTGAAGGGGTGATTAGGTGGGGAAGGGTCAGAGGTTTGGGCGGTGGTGTGTGGATTGGTGTAGGGGAGTGGGGGGGATGAGAGTGCGGTTAGGACGAGATTATTTTTGTGGGGGGGAAATTAGAAGAAGTTTCTGGTAATTGTGTGTGGGGTTGGGTTTTGGTGGTGTTTAAGGGGTAGTGGGTGTGTGTCGAAAGAGGGGGGTGACTGGGGGTTTATTGTACGGTGGGGTTGTTGGGGGAGAGTGTGAGATGGGTGCGGGAGGGGGAGGTGCTGGGGTGGGGGGTCCTTCCTTATTTTTGGTTTTCCTGTAGAATTTGTGGGATTCTCATTGGGGAAGATGATCTTCACCAAGGCCTTGCTTATGAATGTGCGCCCATTTTCAAGACAAAAAGCTAAGCTCTTCAATGACAAACATCAAATTATAGAGGTAAATAAAAGAAGCATACTTGTCCATTATATGTTGCAAGGACAATTATCAGCTCATGAGGGATCTCTCCAAGTTAAAAGGGCAACAACAATTTCCTCTTCCCTGGATTTTTGAAGCTGTGTTCGTGGCTAGTCTTTGGAAATAAGTGGTCCCAAAATGCATTGGAGTTGTCATACAAGCAGGCACCTGATTCTTTTCCCATCTAACCAGTTTTTTGTTAGAACTAACATGTGGATAAATAGTTAAGATCATGGCTATTGTTCAAACATTAATATTGAAAAAATGTTCTTGAAAGAAAAAACACTTTTAATTAGCACTCACAGCCAAATACTAGCTAAATTTTGAGTTCACAGTACTAAATAAATAAATAAAACTAGAACAAAACGCAACTCCATGGTAAAGCATGACCAATACACAATTGCGGTCTGAAGTAACTTGGTCTTCGATGCATCTATGAAATGCCACATCTTCGCCAAGATGCGATCGCAGAGATGTCATAACTTCAGTATGAAAAACCCTAGACTCTGTTTGCATATGAAAATTCTGAAATTTAAAATACTATTAAGTCTATTTTATCCTTCAATCCTGAAATCCACCTCATTTCCTAACAAATATGTGATGTGGATGGTGCAGAATCAAGAGTATGTCAACGTCGCCTACACTTCATTTCCATCTATTCGATGAACCGCACTGTGTCAGAATCAGGGGGCTCTTTCTCACTTGTAGATACCTTTCGGCATAATTACATTTGTATTTAAAGGGATTCAACATCACAATATGAATTATTATTTGGTACAATTATCAGTTGACATTGTTACCCAATGTATATCCTTGCTTCTTCTCTTTCTGTTCTTTTTGCCTTCTTCTGATCATTAGATGCAACATTAAATTTCTTATGCAAAAAAGTTATGCATGACTCAAGTAGAGTTTTGTCAAGTACATATTGTATTCTTATTATGTTTCAAAGCTACAATGTTCTACTCCCAGTTAACATGAAGCAGGTTTAGGTACAACGATTTCTAATTTATTGGAACTTTGGGTCTCATATGATGCAGAAACTTCCATACATAAAATACGAAATATATAGGTTTAGATCTAGTCGGGTTAGAAGTGGGTTGGGTTAGGTTATGGAAAATCTTTATTTTATTTTATTAAAGGTAGCTCCCAGGCCTTGGGTTCATCCCAGAAAAGGCCTAGAAACACCCTTTATAACTTCAAGTGGATTGGAGACAGTCTACTTTTTAATCTAGCTATACAGTTCATCACATGCTAATCATAGTTGTATCTATGCTTGATAATATGTATGTGTAATTTGATTCTCTGATGATTTAGCACAAACATATTCAAGGCAATTTTCCCTCTTTGCGATGCTATCATGCTTTCTTGTCTTAAACATACATAAAATACGAAATATATAGGTTTAGAGCTGGTCGGGTTAGAAGTGGGTTGGGTTAGGTTATGGAAAATCTTTATTTTATTTTAATAAAGGCAGCTCCCAGGCCTTGGGTTCATCCAAGAAAAGGCCTGGAAACACCCTTTATAACTTCAAGTGGACTGGAGACAGTCTACTTTTTAATCTAGCTATACAGTTCATCACATGCTAATCATAGTTGTATCTATGCTTGATAATATGTATGTGTGATCTGATTCTCTGATGATTTAGCACAAACAAATTCAAGGCAATTTCCCCTCTTTGCGATGCTATGATGCTTTCTTGTCTTAAACAAATGAGTGTTGACATGTGAAAGGGATAAGTGTCCATATCTTGGGCAAGTTGTTGCCTTTTGTGTTTTAAAATTTTTCCCTATCTTGATGGTTTTATGAAGTTTGTAATGGTCTTAGCTTTCCCTCATTTCTCTTATTCAATTATTTCATTAAGTCTTTCTACATTCACATGAATACAAGAATGGATTTATTTTAGTGATATAATCAATTGGAAACTTTGACTATGTGTCAAAAACCAAAGCATCAACAAAATTATCCCTTCTAGATATCGTGTATTTAGGTTTCCCTTCTGATAATTTCGAAGTATAATATTGCAGACTATAGAAAAGATAAGAATAGAATATGAAAAAGAAGATTATCCAACTCAAACATCATGATGACAAAGGAGAGGATCCTCATCCGGTTGATGTTATAAGGACTCTAACAAATAATTTACAAACAAGAATAAATGTCACAATTCAAGTAGTTGACTCAACATCGAAGAGAATACATAAGTTGAGGGATGAGGAGTTGCAACCACAAGTTGCCAAGTTAATACAAGGGTAAGTTCTCATGTTTATCTGATTGTGCTCATGCTATATATCTCGTGCATGTGGCTTCTATTGGATTTTAAAGAATTTCATCTAATGATTTGTATGAGGTTTCACTTGCATAGGACAACAATGGGATTGAGAGTGTCATGATCTCTACTGTAGTGCATAAAGATGCATGTCTTGTTGTCAACAAAATCAAATATTCCTATCTAACTTAATTTTGCAATAAGAAAGTATAGTTGGCACTCTCTTATTGGAATTTCTTTTCTATATGATTTATATATTATGCATGTTGTATCAGAATGTATTAATTTCTCTAGGTCCAAAAATGCCTCTACTTGTTTGTTTTTATGGGTTTCTTTGTTTTATTGAGAGAAACTATACCATTTTGGTCTTGCAAGCCACATCATGCAACTTCAGGTAAATTTTCCTTGTTTCTTCCGAGCTAGTATAGATCCCAAAAACACTTGTCATCTTCACAAGGTAGAATATGAGTTAGATGTTATGGTCTTAAATACATGCATATCTTCAAGGAACTTATTTTACAGATTTCATGTGTGATGTACATTGCAATCTTGATCAAAGACCCCTTAAGTCTCCATACGTGAGCTAGTTTTAGATCAATCTTCAAACAACTTAATTCTTACCATACACTATTTATATATAAATAGGAAATGCTATCAGTGGAACTATAAATAGTTAATAGTAATGTCTAACAGTATTACCCATGAGGCTCCTCATGCTTTGTGTACCTAATCTAGTCTGGTCAACAATTGTATTACAATATTTGAGCATAGTTACCCCATTTTTTTACTCAAAAAAGGAATGCATATTTATTAAATATGTGGGGATTAAAATAATTTGTGTACATACAACTCTAATATTATGAATTTTTTGAGACGAAAGATTTTATCATGACAGTACATACATAGAGGGAATTGTGGTTTTTTGGCATATCAATTCCAAAGTTCAACTTCATACAAAAATACTACATAGTCAGTCAAAAAATCAAATATAATAGATACCCTGAGTTATACTTCAAGAGTTAAAACTTTAGCATTTGTCAGCATTTAGCTTATTTCACTCATTCATAAAATACAATTCCCTATCAATTCCTTTCTTCGCCTTAAATATATTTGCTTCCACAAGGTTTACTATTTCATAGCCTTGTTATATATCGTAAATATATTTATACACAAAACATATAAATATATTATTTTTTTGTCATAGATTTATCACATATTACATGAATTAAGGACCCTGTTACTTTTTTATGTAGATTTCATTTTCTATTAATTGATGAGAGATGAATGCAATTTAGTTGTACCACTATACAAAGTTAGAAAAACTCTTTTAAAAGAGAAACAAACAAATTTAAAAATCATGTTTGAAATATCAAATTTTTAATCACCTTTATCAAATAATAAGAAAAACTTCATAATGATTGTGTCATTCAATATTCACAAAAACTATAAACAATAAATATGATTACATAAATTAATATCCAATTATAAATATATTTTTACATAGATAAAAACTAATATATTCCTCGAGAAATAAGCTTTAAAACATACATAAAAATTTATTAGTTTTTAATAAATATTGTGAACAATTAAAAACTGTAATAATATCCTAAACAATAGTCTACAAACAGAGAGAAGAAAAGCTACTAAATATGATTATACTCCATAAAATGCAAAGCTAAAACATATCTGAGTTGGATCCAGCTAGCGAGGAAAACGATAGACTCCATAGCAGCGTCTTACAGGGGATCCCAAAACCAGACGCTTGATTTTCGATTTCAACCTGTTGGACTGCAGGTAAAGGTATTCTAAATTGTTAAGCTTGCCAAAATGAGACGGAATGTTTCCTGTCAACATGTTGTGAGAAAAAGCAATGTAATATAATTCAGAACAGTTACTGAGAGAAGGAGGGATAGAACCAGTTAGCATGTTGCCTTCAAAGTAAAGATAGGACAGATTTTTAATCAAGCTCAAAACAGGGGGGATTGTACCAGTGAGATTATTGTAGCCAATGCTCAATTGAATGAGAGATGTGCAGTTGCTCAGAGAAATTGGAATGTTCCCAACCAGATCATTGTGAGACAAGCGGAGTTGATTCAAATTGCCCAAGCCACCAAATTCTGCAGGTATGCTCCCCGTCAAATTGTTGTATGAAAGTCTGATCCACTGAAGGTGCATGCAATTAGCAAGGGCTGTGGGGATGGAACCCTGGAGTCCATTGAAGCTAAGGTCTAATATCCTCAATGCTTTCAGGTTTCTAAGCTGAGGTGGAATCTTCCCCGTAAAAGAATTATGGGAGAGATTGACAGTGTGTAACAAAGAGAGGCCTCCTATTGAGGGAGAAATAGTACCTTCCAAACCCAATTGAGGGAGAATAATGGCCACCACTCTCCGAGTACCTTTTCTGCACCAAATACCATTCCATGAGCACAACTGGTCTGAAGTGTTAACAGTCCAGGTGGAGAGCGATTGCATTGGGTCGAGTGTGATGGCATTTTTGAAAGACGGGAGAGCTTCAACATCCCTCTTATCAGCATCATTATCACTCCCATCCTGACCTGACCATGTTGAATCTGAATCCACTAACACACGATGTTTCACAACAGAAAACCTTCCCTGTATATCAGGGCTATGCAAAGCAATCTCCCCAGTACTATAAGAATGAGGATACCAATTGCTGTTATTAAAGGCATTGGCACTGAGAATGATTAATAACATTTCCAACCACAACATTTCCATTAAAACACGTCTCTCCATTTGCAGTTTACTTGTTCTTCAACTCAAAACTGAATGAAAATATTTCACACAACACACCCTTAATATAATAAGGAAAACAAAACAAATTTAACTTAAAATAGTATGATACACGGCAGATGTTAATTTAATTTAACAATCAATACTTTGATTACATGATTCCTAGTCTATGGTTTCACGACTTTTAAAAAGTTTGGAGTAACGAAGAAATTAGAAAAATATAGTCTATGGTTTTATGACTTTTAACAAGGATTGGAGAATCGAGAAAGCAAGACAAACATACTTAATGGTTTAGAGACTTCTAAAAAGGTTTGGACTAAGGAATAAGCTAGAAAAACATAGTAAATGGTTTTATGACTTTTTTGGTTTTATGACTTTTTAAAAAAATTGGCAAAAGAGTAAACAAGACAAACATAATCAATAGTTTTATGACTTCTAAAAAGATTTAGAGTAAGAATTAAATAAGACCTTAAAAAAATGTTAATTTAACAATAATTTGGAAAAAAAAATTATTATTTCTAAGATTTACATTTTTCACGCCCTCATTTTAGTTCACAAACTTTAGGGTCTGTTGGTAGCACTACGAGCTCACCGATGGAGTTATAGACTATTAACAAAGGAAATTCAATGACAACGAGACAGTAAATTAATTCAACTAAGGGAAAATATTGATCTAGCTTCTCTAGCCCAATTTGCTTAGTATCATCATTGCATAACAACTTGTTATTCTATGTTTACAACATAAAGTGCTAAATGTCAAATAAATAACACAATTAGATTTTGTGGTGTCCTAAATGCCACTTGTCATTTTGAGTTACTGGGGCAACCTTCCAAGACTAATTTATTATTGTTTTTTATTGGTTTTGGGGTTAAAAGGCTTATGGAATGTATATAATGTAGTTACTTTAACCTTTATAAACTTTGCCATCTTGTGTTGGCTATTTCATTGTATATGCCTTTTTGACAAAGAATCTTCAAAGGCTAGTCCTCTATTAGGCCAAAAAAACTGTAAAAAATTTCAAATAAATATTCAACATGATGTTTATTTACCGAGCAATTTTATTATCCCTTTGCTTAATATTTTATTTAATAGTTATCATGGTATATGCAATATTATTGGCAAAGAATCTTTTACCGCTCATAACTACAACAAAACAAAACAAATTTAACTTAAAATAGTACATTATACACGGGAGATGTTAATTTAACAATAATCTGGGCAAATTTTTGAGTAAATGACTTTACAAGATTTTTGTGAATTGTGATTGTGATTGTGATTGTGAAGAGACTAGGAAAAGTAATTGATGGTTTCATACCTTTTAAAAAGGTTTAGGGTAAAAGACAAACGTAGTCTATCTTTTCATGACTTTTAAAAAGGTTCAAAGTAAGTAAGACAAATGTAGTCTATGATTTCATGACTTTTAAAAAGGTTGGAGTAAGCAAGACTCCATAATTAATTGGGAGGTGACCTACTCATTTGGATTGGAAGTAGTTTCCAAGGCTAGATGAAAAATAATTGTAAAAATTTATTTAGTCTGAAAAGGGTTATATCATATATGGAAAAGTGGAAGTATTTTGATTTGAATTCTATCATATCAATTGGAGATCTCATATGATATTGATAATCTTTGCCAAAATTGACATCTATAGCTAAAAATATTTACCCTATATAAATGCTTATTATCTTTTAAGGGGCCTTAAAAATTAGGGACATCAACTTAAACATAAAATATAATGCACCAGATATTAGTTTAATATTACTTTTATAGCTCGTGATTGTTGATTTTCATTAGACTCGAACTAAAGTTGATGTTTTCATGAATTTTAAAAATGTTTGGAGTAAGCAATGTCATATGAATGAAAGTTTGAACTTTACATAAAATTAGTTGAAAATTTTAAATGATGTCGATAAACATTTCTTATATTAAAATCTTCCAAGTTGTCTTAAAAATCAAGTATACGATACAAATGTATTTAATAGTATGAAAGTTTGAATTCTATAAAATTAATTGGAAAATTCAAATTATGACAACTATATTTTCCAAAATTGACATCAATGGCTAAAGAGAAAGTGTTAGTAGTTTGAGTTCTATCATATTAGTTGGAAAATTCAAATATACTTATATCAAAGAAGGGATTGGTAGTAAAGTTTGAGTTCTATCAATTCAAAATTAGAAAATTCAAATGACGCCAATAAATATTTCTAAATTTGGCATCTTTCAAACCTCCTTAAAAATCAAGTATAGGACAAGCACGGATTTGATAGTATGAAAGTTTGAATTCCATTAAATCAATTGGAAATTTTCCAAAATTGACATCAATGGGGTTGCTTAGGGTGGTGTAAGTTTGGTTTTAAAGTTATGCACTTTAATTGAAGTGTGCCAATGAAGGTGATTTTTTTGAACTCATTTTAAAAGGTAGTTTTTTTATTCTACTTGATTATGTATGCTCACATATTTTAAATACTCAAAAAGTGATGTGGTAGAGTGCTAACTATAGTTCTAAATGGGAGTTAATGGTTTACTCAACACTAGAAGGTTCTACAAACATTTTTGTCATACAAATAGATATTTTTACTTTGAACAAAACTGTAATGATGTCGCCATTATAAAAAAAATGGAATATGAACTGAGGTTTTGAGGTGAAGAGCATACCATGTTCGAATGATTAATCAGAAATTGACATGTCACCAATTAGTAAGATTAACAATCAATATGGGAATGAATGATAACAGATGGAGTTTAGATAAAGTCCTCCGGTCTAGGAATAACAAAATAATTTGTGGGTCATTTGTTCCCTTTATCTTTCAAAACAATAATTTCATTTCCCTTCCCAAGCTCTATTTCATCGATCACTAGCCAAGAATATACCAACTCCATAGTGCTAATTTTCATCATCTCAAATTAGAGAAATAAATCCATGATTTTAGAGAAGAGACTTGGGAGAATGCAACCCATGGTTCTATGACTTTTTAAAAGCGTTTGAATAAGAAATATGCAATATCAATTAAGAGGTGACCTACTTGGGGGATGTTGATTTGTTGCATGCTTGGGAAGAGATGTTTAGTGCTCAAGAGATCTGATTTGATCGATTGGAGAAATCAAATGATCCTCCAAAACATACTCCCTACGTTGTTGATTTGTTGTCTCCAAAACAAACGTACGATTTTGCATAAAGACTTGTTGTTTGGAGTGTTGCATGTGTTGCTCCTTCTCTCCAAAAGTACAAAAAACCTCCTATTTTATTAACCTTATAGGATAGCTTGGTTTAGTGAGGGTTGGGTAGAAACTAGGGACAACATGTGGGATACCACAACTTCTGAAAACATTAGGGCAAGGTTTAGTGAAGTTGTGTAGTACCTTGGGTGGAGATGGGAGGGAGTTTTACAAAGTATGAGGAGTGCTTTGGGCATGATAAACTTGTGGAGCATCAAATGAAGCACAAGGAAGCAAAGGATATTCCTGGTTTTAGAAGGTAACAATGGATTTTTCTTTTTTAGGACAAGGGAGAAGAAAACATTTGAGATGGAAAGGGGAGAATTATAGAAATGGAGATAGATTTTCTTTTTCTAGCCTAAATGGGCATCTTCTCAGCTTGTGATGCAATGGAAAAATATTGAGGAAAATTGTTGCTTCCTAGGGATTGAATCAACATAGATAAATCAGTGTCAAAGGATCTCAAATAATACAAGATTGTCATACCTTGTGAGGATTTGAATTCTTCAAGAATTATGTATCAAGTCCTTGTAAATATGATGTTGAAATTAGAGATAAACTACATTGGAGCCTATTGTATTTTGTTGAGATCTTCCATGAGGCAAATGGCATATGTATTCTCCTTGAACTAGTTGTGTAGTTATTCTCCCAGCTAATCACATGTGGAAATGGATTGTAAAGCCAAACAATCTCTTACTTTACCTATGAATGATGAAACAAAAAGTTTGAGGCAAATGTTCTCTTTTATGATATTGTGAATGACACAATGGTTTGCTATATCTTAAATGTGATCAATAGGAGATGGATCTCCATTTACATGGAATAGAGGTAGTCTTTTTAGGACTGATTTGGGAATATCATCCCACTGTTGCAAATGGAGGAGGCTGAAATTGAAATGTGAGAATGTAAAATCTCTTTGGAGAGCCATGAATGAAATGAAAACATTAAAATGAGTGGAAGAGTAAAGGGAAAGGTATGCAAATGAGATATTAGATTGTTTGGATCAGTGGATTCATTAGATGTGTTGAAAATATGCCTCCAAAGGATGAATACCACAAAGAACACATCAATCCTGTTAGTATGAACATGTAAACTTCTTTACAATGGTCCCACTTGGTGTTCCATAACTGTTAGAGCTCAAAATTACACCTGTAATAAATCACAATGATCTAGGGATTTGAATAAATATGGGACTATCTCCAAGTTGTGGGACTTACACCGAGACAGACCTTCAGAGAAGGATGGTTCCTCTACCTATTCCTGCTGATAAAAAAACTCCTAGGAAATGAAATTTAACTATTTAAATCTACTTTACCATTCTAAGGGACCAAGGTGAGAAGAAGATGCATAAAATTGAAATCCTAAACTGAAGAGAGATGATTACACCAAGAAGAGGGGGAAAGACACTCTTAAATGATGGGAAATGGGATGAAATGAAGGAGGAAAGGGCAAGTTTGAGTGCCTTGGTCCAAAATAACATTCAAACAACCATTTCCATGGAGCATAAAAAATTTAATCCCTACAAGGAGAATCAAACATGCATAATATACCTACAAACACAATGAAAGGAAAGAAAATGCAATAGAACACAAGATACTACAGATAATAACCACAAAACAAGTATTTCATTACTTCAAATAGATACACATTTCATTAAAATGAAGGAGAAAGGAAAAAATCACCTTGCAATGTCCAAATCTAAGGCCTGTAATTCAAAATTCACATGCAACACTTGTGGAAGGATGCACTAGCATTACAAGAATGTCAAACCTAAAAGTATCAAAATGTTTAACCTCTATGCGGACTTCCTCTGCCTGTACCTAGATTTGAAGCGAAACATTGGAGATGATAGCAAGCTCGTTAGAAATAGCAAAAATTCTATCCATTGTCTCTTTATTAAAAATAACATCATTTCTAGATTTCCAAATGTGATATAAAATATCCGCTCTAAAAGAATGCCAAATGTTGTAAAATTTTGTAGGAATAAAGGCCGGATCCCCCAAAAGAACCATTTTCCACATGAAGAAGGTGGGGAAGAAAAGGTTTGAAATAGGGTATGATTCCAGCGCCAGGTAGGACTGAGCATGAGGGAAGAACCAAAAGAGATGAAGAAGAGTCTCAATGCGGTTGCAGAATGGGCAACACGCAGTGGGGGAGCTCTCAGAAGGACAAGTCACTTGCCCACATGAAGCCCTCGATGAAGAATGCTCCAGAGAAAGTGCGCAACTTTGGGCTCTATAGGAATGGCCCAAACAACATTAAGGCATTGCTTCCACCCAAAACGAGTGGAATGCAGGCTCCATCGAGCATTTAAATTTTGGAGAGAAAGTTGCTTTTGGGTGAGAAGCTTGTAGCCCAGCCAAGGTTTATAGTTTCTGAAGGGGGTGACAGAGGGCCAGTGCCAATCAAACCACCATGGGTGCTGCATAGTAACACCAATTTTATACAAACAATCGCCAGGTATGAGATCTTGAATGAAAGAAATGGGTTGTTTTTCATTGTCATTTAGAGCAAAAATTAGCTTTTAGGCTATCCCATGGAAGCCCATCCCTGGTGATGGGACAAAAAAGGTCCTGAATGTACTAAATCCCTTTTTTGAATAGATGCAAACCCTTGAGCTGTAAGGAAAGAGAAAGGGGCTCGTCATGAAAATGAAGAACCTGATTCCACCACAAACTAAGAAAATTAAGAGAGAGCATGTTTCAGAAACCACCATCTTGCTAGAGTAGATGGGGTTTGATAAGTTCCCAAGCTTTCCATATGATTTTTGCCACAAAAGAGCCACCTATTTTAATAGTAAAAGGACATAGAAGTAACGGACTAATAGTTCAAACCCTCTCATGTGCCTTTCGATTTAGTGGAGACCCTTGAGAAATATAATTTCTGAGAATAATTTTCCAAGATTCCTCAATTTCAAGACTGCGAAAAATCCATTTGGCAGTGAGAGAAAACCCCTGCATATGAATGTTGATTAGGCCAAGACCACCAATGTCCTTAGGCGTATAACATATGTCCCAAGCAGCTTTGTGAAAACCATGGTTCCCTTCAGAGTTGACCCATAGGAAATCACGTAGAATTTTCTCCAGCCTGTGGTAAGCAGCTTTAGAGGGTGCCCAACATGATGAGTAATAGACATGAGTGGTGGTCTAGAACCTTGGAGCAGACTTGGAATTTTCCAGGAAGAGACAAATGCTTGGTAATCCAAAAAAGAGATTTTTTTCTCAACTTGTTAAATCACATAATTCTAAAGGTTAGCAGGGGGTGTCATAAAGGCAAAGGGAATGCCTAAAAAATTTGAATTGAACACTAGGTTCAATACAAATATATTGAAATCCGTCTAGCTAAGGAGGTTTAGAACCCACCGCCTGTCTGTAACATTGAGTTTTTCTTCAATTAGGATAGCAGAACCAAAAGCAAGATAAAAAAATATCAAGGCATTTCATGGCATTAGTGACAGAGTCCTCAGTTTCATCCAAAGTGAGAAAAGAGTCATCTGCAAAGTGGCCATTAATCAACTGATTACAAGAGGAAAGTAGTTGAATACCTTTAACTAAACTAGCATTGGAAGCATTAGCAAGCAAGTAGCTCAAACCTTTAGCAGCAATGACATAAAGAGAAGGAGCAAGAGGGAAACCTTGTTGGATGGAATGATGAAGAGAGAATCTCTTATAATGCTAACCATTGATAGTAATACAAGAACCTGCATTTTGAAAGAGTATATTGACAGAGTGGATGAATCTGGGTCAAAAACCAATCGCCTATACTATCGCTAGAATGAAAGGCCACTCAACTCTGTCATAGGATTTTTCAAAATCAATTTTAACAAATAGAGTTGGTTGAGAAGTCTGATGGGAATATTCCATGCCCTCCCAAACTGTAAAAATATTGTCCAAAATATATCTATTCTTGATAAAGAAAGTTTTGCTCACTCCTGATGATCAGGGGGCATCAGATTAGTGATCCTAATAGAAAGGCCTTTGCCAATAATTTTGTATGAGACATTGAGAAAATTTATTGGTCGCCATCTTGTGATAAGTTTGGGATCCCCAGACTTGAGAGTGAATTTGATGTTGCCTTGGTTGATCAGATTGCCCAGGGTGTTGGAGGAAATCGCTTCCAGATAGACCTGATGTGGATCCGGACCAACAGGCAACCATAGAGACTGGTAGAACTCACAGGGAAAACCATTTACACCAAGGGATTTATCAAAAACCATCTGCATAATAGCTTCCTTCAAGTCATCAAGAGTGAGGGGACTATCACAGGCAATGTGATGAATTTCAGAGAGCTTGTAAGGAACATCGTCAATGCATTGGAGGAGAGCAGCGTCACAAGCCAGAGTAGTAGGTTGAGCAGCAAAAGCATTATGATAGTGATGTAAAAAAGCTTGCATAATGTCAGGTAAGAGAGCATGCATAATGTCAGGTAAGAGAGCAAGCCTTTTATTGTCATCCTTGATTACTTTGATTTTGGTTGTGAGTTTTATTAGTTTTAAGGGAAGAAAAAAAATCTCCTTAGTAACTTTGTCACCAATATGAAGCCAATGTAAATGGGCTCAAACATGGGCTCCTCTAGCCTTATAGTGCTCCTCAATTTGAAGCATATGTTTCCAGCGAGCAGTTTGCACTTGCAATTGAGTGTTGAAGGGAGACATATTCAGCTCTTGAATAGCCCTCGAATATTCAACATGAGAGGCTTCATGATCATTCTTGCAAAAAAGAGTAGCTTGTTTCCCATAGATCCGAAGGAAAGAAGTGGTATGAGCGATGGCATGAGACAACCAATCAATCCAGCCAATCCCATCAATAGGTCTCGGATCAAGATTCCAAATACGTCTTATATAATCCAATGTCTTGGGATGAGAAAGGTGGGACATATTTAAATAGAATTGGGTGGACTTGGGCTTGGGGCACTGAAAGTTCTATTGAATCCCAAATAAAATAGGCTTATGGTCAGAAACCAAAGCATTGTCCACCACCAAGACCGGGAGGCTATATGAAGAGTCAAAGGAAAACCATTGCTATTCTAAAAGTAGAGCTCTGTTAAGACGCTTATAAACTCTGTCATCGCCAGCTCTAAAATTAGACCAAGTCAACCAAAGAGTGGCAGCAGAAGAGTGTTTGCGGTGGTTGGGATAAAAAAGACAAAGCTTATTGCGTAAATAAAACTAGGCTTCACATTCGTCAGTACACCAACGCATTGGAAGTCGGCCCAATTTGTCTTTGGGGGATTCAACCATGTTGAAATCTCTGCAGAAAAGCCAGGTAGCAGAGGGGAGATGATCAGCCAACCACCATCAAAAAGAAGAACGTTCAGATGCATCGTTGGAAGCATAAATATTGGCCAACCCAAGAATGTGGCCATCAAAATAAAAAAGAGTCCACACCACCCGATGAGTGGGGGTCAGAACCCCAAGATATGATATTGGAGTTGAGGTCAGGGCTTAAAAGAGTGACAACATCCCCCTTGACCATTATCATGAGCTGACATCTGGTAGAGAGAGCCAGGCCAGATGGTACGCATAGCAGCAGAAAAGATGGAAGCCAGAGATTTTGACTTCCTGCAGACACAACACCTGAAACTTTGCAAAATGCTTGCAACTATCTCTAACAAGATATCTATGAGTCAGATCAATAAGCCCCCTGACATTCCATGAGTAAACTAGCATGGAGAACTATCAAGGTGCATGTTTTCCTCCTCGAGGCCAGCTAACGCTCCAAAGTGGGTTAGAGAAAGTGACTTGCCATGCATTCCCATGAATAAAATCACGAGCTCAAACTGACGGCGGGGTCTCTGTGATAGATCTTCCTGAGAAGGAGGGGAAGGACTTCAGGAATGGGTCGTAAGGTAGCGTTTCTATCTGTCTGAGAATCTGAACCACCGGCCGTGAGATCCAGAAAGCTATTGAGGTCTCGAGAAATGACGGGTGAGGGCTGATGACAACTGCATCTTGTCGGAGACTGAGAGATGGCGGTCATGGGCTTGGGAAGGGTCACAGTCAGAAACGGGCTTCAAAGGGGTAGAAGTAGGGGTGACCACCGGTTTGTAAGTAGCCTGTTGGTGCTTATTGCGGGTCGAGGCCTGAAGGTTTTCTGTCATTGAGATAGTCCATCCATCAAAGGAAGGAGCGTTGGATTTAGGTTCTATCAGGGTTTTCTCTAAAACCAGCGGTGGGTTTGGATTCATGAGAGGACAATCCTTGATCATATGGTCAGCAAATTGGCACCAAAAACAAGTGTTGGGAAAATTGATGTATAGAAATTTCTGTGAAAAGCGTGTGTCTCCAACCTGGATATCAAGGGTATCTTTGAGGTCTTTTGAGAGATCAATTTCTACACAGACCCGTTTTTGGGGTCGAGCCGAGTAGAACTTAATTTTCTCGTGGCAGATGAGGTGACCCAAGGGTTTGGTAAGTTGATCAACGAATCCCCACAAAGGCAAAGGGAGGCCTGGAAATTTGACCCAAATAGGAATTTTGAGTTTAGCTTGCTCAGAGACTTGAAAATCTCGAGTCCAGTGGGAGAAAACCACAAGGGTATTGTGAATAAACCAAGGACCATGGTTAACAATGGCTTTGCAATGTTCAGCATTGGTAAAGTGAAACAGAAAAAAACCCTTGGTCATGTTTTGGACTCCCTCTACCTTGACTCCATGAGGTTGCCAATGGTTATGAATCCATTGGCGGAGGATACCTTCAGGGGGAACTCGGCCCACAAAATAAGCAACAAGAGAAAAGATTCAAACCAATTGCAAGCCTTTTCAAAAGCTGGTAAATCAAGAACAATATCCAGGGAAGGAGTATCAGTGTCCTTACCTCATTGAATACCTTCAGGATGAATTTCCTCACTCGTTTCAGCACCATTGTCCAGAGTTCCTGTGATAATACTAGCATCAATATATGCATGGCCCGAGGAGGTGGTCATTTTATAAGCACATTGCCCAAGGGGTGGACTGGCGATCAATACAAAATTAATGCAGATAATCCTGCTTGGATCTGCAGATCGGTGGTGTGATGTGATGGCGGCGTACGGCAAGGCCGAGCATTCACTGCGAAAATAGCTCACTGAGCTTAAACCCTAGCAGAGCTTTCATATCTATCGTTTAGAAGTTATTTCAATATTCAACTTTTTCTCTGTTTTAGGTTTGCAATGTTGCTCAATACTATTGTTTTCTACTTTCGTTTTGCAACAAAGACATCCATCTCCTGGCACGCTTTAAACTTTAGATTAATCCCCTTTGATTGTTGCGAGTTGTTGGGAATGGGGTGGCTGGGCAGTGGAAACAACAGGCAGGTGTTGTTGCCTTGGAGCTCGTTGTCAATGGAGAGACTCGAAATAGGCCCCTCGGGAATGCAGTAGTGGTGGGCATGTAGAATTTGTGGGATTCTCCATTGGGGAAGATGATCTTCACCAAGGCCTTGCTTATGAATGTGCGCCCATTTTCAAGACAAAAAGCTAAGCTCTTTTATGACAAACATCAAATTATAGAGGTAAATAAAAGAAGAATACTTGTCCATTATATGTTGTAAGGACAATTATCAGCTCATGAGGGATCTCTCCAAGTTAAAAGGGAAACAACAATTTCCTCTTCCCCTGGATTTTTGAAACTGTGTTTGTGGCTAGTCTTTGGAAATAAGTGGTCCCAAACATGCATTGGAGTTGTCATACAAGCAGGCACCTGATTATTTTCCCATGTAACCAATTTTTTGTTGGAACTGACATGTGGATAAATAGTTAAGATCATGGCTATCGTTCAAACATTGATACTGAAAAATTGTTCCTGAAAGAAAAAAACACTTTTAATTAGCACTCACAGCCAAATACCAGCTAAATTTTGAGTTCATAGTACTAAATAAATAAATAAAACTAGAACAAAACGCACCTCCATGGTAAAGCATGACCAATACACAATGGTGGTTTGAAGTAACTTGGTCTTCAATGCATCTCTGAAGTGTCACATCTTCGCCAAGATGTGATTGCAGAGATGTCATAACTTCAATATGCAAAACCCTAGACTCTGTTTGCATATGGCAATTCTAAAATTTAAACTACTATTAAGTCTATTTTATCCTTCAATCCTGAAATCCACCTCATTTCCTAACAAATATGTGATGTGGATGGTGCAGAATCAAGAGTACGTCCATGTCACCTACACTTCATTTCCATCTATTCGATGACCCGCACTATGTCAGAATCAGGAGGCTCTTTCTCACTTGTAGATCCCTTTCGGCATAATTACATTTGTATTTAAAGGGATTCAACATCAAAATATGAATTATTATTTGGTACAATTATCAGTTGACATTGTTACCCAATGTATATCTTGCTTCTTCTCGTTCTGTTCTTTTTGCCTTCTTCTGATCATTAGATGCAACATTAAATTTCTTATGCAAAAAAGTTATGCATGACTCAAGTAGAGTTTTGTCAAGTACATATTGTATTCTTATTATGTTTCAAAGCTACAATGTTCTACTCCCAGTTAACATGAAGCAGGTTTAGGTACAACGATTTCTGATTTATTGGAACTTTGGGTCTCATATGATGCAGAAACTTCCATACATAAAATAAGAAATATATAGGTTTAGAGTTGGTCGGGTTAGCTTTCTTGTCTTAAACATACATAAAAAGTTTAGAGCTGGTCAGGTTAGAAGTGGGTTGGGTTAGGTTATGGAAAATATTTATTTTATTTTATTAAAGGCAGCTCCCAGGCCTTGGGTTCATCCAAGAAAAGGCTTGGAAACACCCTTTATAACTTCAAGTGGACTGGAGACAGTCTACTTTTTAATCTAGCTATACAGTTCATCACATGCTAATCATAGTTGTATCTATGCTTGATAATATGTATGTGTAATTTGATTCTCTGATGATTTAGCACAAACATATTCAAGGAAATTTTACCTCTTTGCGATGCTATGATGCTTTCTTGTCTTAAACAAATGAGTGTTGACATGTGAAAGGGATAAGTGTCCATATCTTGGGCAAGTTGTTGCCTTCTGTGTTTTAAAATTTTTCCCTATCTTGATGATTTTATGAAGTTTGTAATGGTCTTAGCTTTCCCTCATTTCGCTTATTCAAGTATTTCATTAAGTCTTTCTATATTCACATGAATATAAGAATGGATTTATTTTAGTGATATAATCAATTGGAAACTTTGAATATGTGTCGAAAACCAAAGCATCGACAAAAGTGTCCCTTCTAGATATCGTGTATTTAGGTTTCCCTTTTGATAATTTCGAAGTATAATATTGCAGGCTGTAGAAAAGATAAGAATAGAATATGAAAAAGAAGATTATCCAACTCAAATATCATGATGACAAAGGAGAGGATCCTCATCCTGTTGATGTTATAAGGACTCTAACAAATAATTTACAAACAAGAATTAATTTCGCAGTTCAAGTAGTTGACTCAACATCGAGGATAATACATAAGTTGAGGGATGAGGAGCTGCAACCACAAGTTGCCAAGTTAATACAAGGGTAAGTTCTCATATTTATCTAATTGTGTTCATGCTATATATCTCGTGCATGTGGCTTCTATTGGATTTTAAAGAATTTCATATAATGATTTGTATGAGGTGTCACTTACCTAGGACAACAATGGGACTGACAGTGTCCTGATCTCTACTGTAGTGCATCAAGATGCATGTCTTGTTGTCAACAAAATCAAATATTCCTATCTAACTTAATTTTGCAACAAGAAAGTATAGTTGACACTCTGTTATTGGAATTTCTTTTCTATATGATTTATATATTATGCATGTTGTATCGGAATGTGTTAATTTCTCTAGGTCCAAAAATACCTTTACTTGTTTGTTTTTATGGTTTTCTTTGTTTTATTGAGAGAAAATTTACCATTTTGGTCCTGCAAGCCACATCATGCAACTTCAGGTAAATTTTCCTTGTTTTTTATGAGCTTGTATAGATCCCAAAAACACTTGTTATCTTAACAAGGTAGAATATGAGTTGGATGTTATGGTCTTAAATACATGCATATGTTCAAGGAACTTATTTTACAGATTTCATGTGTGATGTACATTGCAATCTTGATCAAAGACCCCTTAAGTCTCCATTCGTGAGCTAGTTTTAGATCAATCTTCAAACAACTTAATTCTTACCATACACTACTTATATATAAATAGGAAATGCTATCAGTGGAACTATAAATAGTTAATAGTAATGTCTAACAGTATCACCCATGAGGCTCCTCATGCTTTGTGTACCTAATCTAGTCTGGTCAACAATTGTATTACAATATTTGAGCATAGTTACCCCATTTTTTTACTCAAAAAAGGAATGCATATTTATTAAATAGGTGGGGATTAAAATAATTTGTGTACATACAACTCTAATATTATGAATTTTTTGAGACGAAAGATTTTATCATGACAGTACATACACAGAGGGAATTGTGGTTTTTTGGCATATCAATTCCAAAGTTCAACTTCATACAAAAATACTACATAGTCAATAAAAAAATCAAATATAATAGATAACCTGAGTTGTACTTCAAGAGTTAAAAACTTTAGCATTTGTCAGCATTGAGCTTATTTCACTCATTCATAAAATACAATTCCCTATCAATTCCTTTCTTCACCGTAAATGTATTTGCTTCCACAGGATTTACTATTTCATGGCCTTGTTATATATCGTAAATATATTTATACACAAAACATATAAATATATAATTTTTTTGTCATAGATTTATCACATATTACATGAATTAAGGACCCTGTTACCTTTTTATGTAGATTTCATTTTCTATTAATTGATGAGAGATGAATGCAATTTAGTTGTACCAGAGTTAGAAAAACTCTTTTAAAAGAGAAACAAACAAATTTAAAAATCATGTTTGAAATATCAAAATTTTAATCACCTTTATCAAATAATAAGAAAAACTTCATAATGATTGTGTCATTCGATATTCACAAAAACTATAAACAATAAATATGATTACATAAACTAATATCCAATTTCATTAGAGATAAATAAATAGATAAAAACTAATATATTCCTCGAGAAATAAGCTTTAAAACATACATAAAAATTTATTAGTTTTTAATAAACATTGGGAACAATTAAAAACTGTAATAATATCCTAAACAATACAGTCTACAAACAGAGAGAAGAAAAGCTACTAAATATGATTATACTCCATAAAATGCAAAGCTAAAACATATCTGAGTTGGATCCAGCTAGCGAGGAAAACGGTAGACTCCATAGCAGCGTCTTACAGGGGATCCCAAAACCAGACGCCTCATCCTCTCCCATCCCACTATCAACGACACGGCTCCGGCGAATCCAATCCCAAAGCCCAACCCCACAGCAACCAGTGACACGTGTTCTTCCACCCTCGTCCACACTGAACTCTTCTCCTTTCGTACAGGAAGAACTTGGGAAGAGACTGTTGCATTCTTCTTGCACTTGTCAAAAGGGTATCCGCATAAACACGGAGGATTTCCCCTGTAAAATACCTTCGCAAAAGTGACAAACTGAGGTCCTCCGGGTATTCGCCCACAGAGTCTGTTGAAAGAAACATTGAAGTAGGCCAAGAGGAACAATCTAGAGAGTTCCTCTGGTATCTCCCCACTCAAATTATTTGCAGACAAGTCCAATTGCTCCAGAGTTGATATTTGCCCCAGAGAAGCCGGAATCCTACCTTCCAAATGATTTCCAGACAGGTTCAATAATCTCATGCTGCTCAGATTCCCATGTTTGCTGGTATTTCCCCTGTAAGATTGTTGTTTGACAAGTCCAATATTGTGTTAGCTGCCAGCACATAGGTGAGGGTATACTCATTTCCTTTTATCACTATGGGTATATCCTCATACAGTGTATTACCACTCACCTGTAAAGATTCAAGGTTTCTAAATCCCTCCAGGCCCTCCAGGGCAGAGGGAATTTTTCCTCCAAATTGATTATTGGATAAATCCAACACCTGGAGCTTAGACAAGTTTGTAATGCATAGAGGAATACCTCCATCGAGCTGATTAGAGGCAAGACTTACAACTCTCAACTCTTGACAATTTGCTAGCAGGTGTGAAGGAATCTCACCTGTCAATCTGTTCTTGCTGAAATCCAGAAGCTTAAGCTGAGTACAATTGGCCAACGATGGAGGCAGGGTCCCTGAGAATTTATTTGAATGAGCAGACAGAACCTCTGTTGAAGAAGAAAATTTAATATCTAGATCCCCGAAGAATGAGTTGCCGGAAAGTTTTAGCCTCTTCAATGCTGTGTGGTTACCCAATGTTGCAGGAATTCTTCCCGACAAAAAGTTGTCCGCGAGTATCAAATCGGTTATACGCTTGCAGTTGGCTGTGGATTGCGGAAATTTTCCGCTCAGCTGATTATCAGATACATCTAATTTCTCAAGTGAAATCAAATCCCCAATGCTTTCAGGAATTTCCCCGGAAATTGTGTTTCTGTAGATGGCAAGCTGAGTAAGATTCTTGAGTTGTCCAATGCCATGTGGTATAAATCCTGCTAAACTGTTTGCAAACAAAAACAAAATTTTTAAAGATTTGAGTTCTCCAATGTCCTCTGGAATCGTACCTGTAAAATTGTTCTGGTCAAGGTAAAGATTTTCAAGCTTGGTCAAATTGGTTATTCTTTTAGGTAGGCTACCAGTTAACCTATTCGTACCTAAATTTAAAAAGGTCAACTCAGTAAGCTCTTCAATGCCACGAGGAATGGTTCCCCTGAATTTGTTTCCACCAAGATCTACGTAAGTCAACTGGGTCATATTGGAGATGGATACTGGTAGTCTCCCTTCAAAATTATTTATTACTAAAGAAAGGGTGGAGACCGGAAGCTTGGTGATACTCATGGGAAATGGTCCGTTCATCTTGTTAGTTCCAACATCAAGCCACACAAGATTGCTACAATTTCCTATTTCTGCGGGAACAGGGCCTGTAAGATTGCCGGGGCCATACAGTGACAATTGACCAAGCTGTTTCAAATTTCCAAGTTCAGCTGGTAAATTTCCAAACAGGGAGTTATCCCCCAAAAACAATACCTCAAGAGAAGAACAATTACCGAGAGCTGCAGGGATTTTCGATTTCAACCTGTTGGACTGCAGGAACAGGTATTGTAAATTGTAAAGCTTGCCAAAATGAGACGGAATGCTTCCTGTCAACATGTTGTGAGAAAATGCAATGTAATATAATTCAGAACAATTACTGAGAGAAGGAGGGATAGACCCGGTTAGCATGTTGCCTTCAAAGTAAAGATAGGACAGATTCTTAATCAAGCTCAAAACAGGGGGGATTGTACCAGTGAGATTATTGTAGCCAATGCTCAATTGAATGAGAGATGTGCAGTTGCTCAGAGAAATTGGAATGTTCCCAACCAGACCATTGTATGACAAGCGGAGTTGCTTCAAATTTACCAAGCCACCAAATTCTACAGGTATGCTCCCCGTCAAGTTGTTATATGAAAGTCTGATCAACTGAAGGTGCTTGCAATTAGCAAGGGATGTGGGGATTGAACCCTGGAGTCCATTGAAGCTAAGGTCTAATATGTTCAATGCTTTCAGGTTGCTAAGCTGAGGTGGAATCCTCCCCGTAAAAGAATTATGAGAGAGATTGAAAGTGTGTAACAAAGAGAGAGCCTCCTATAGAGGGAGAAATCGTACCTTCCAACCCCAATTGAGGGAGAATAATGGCCACCACTCTCTGAGTACCCTTTCTGCACCAAATACCATTCCATGAGCACAACTGATCTGAAGTGTTAACAGTCCAGGTGGAGAGCGATTGCATTGAGTCGAGTGTGATGGCATTTTTGAAAGACAGGAGAGCTTCAACGTCCCTCTTATCAGCATCATTATCAATCCCATCCTGACCTGGCCATGTTGAATCTGAATCCACTAACACACGATGTTTCACAACAGAAAACCTTCCCTGTATATCAGGGCGATGCAAAGCAATCTCCCGAGTATACCAATTGCCGCTATTCTTGGCATTGGCACTGAGAATGATTAATAACATTGCCAACCACAACATTTCCATCAAAACACATCTCTCCATTAATGGTTACTTGTTCTTCAACTCAAAACTGAATAAAAATATTTCACACAAAACACCCTTTATGTAATAAGGAAAACAAAACAAATTTAACTTAAAATAGTAGATTATACACAGGAAATGTTAATTTAACAATAATCTAGACTAAATTTTGATTGAATAACTTCACAAGATTTTTATGAGTTGTGATTGTGATTGTAATTGTGATTGGTACGAAACTAGGAAAAGGTAGTGATGGTTTCGTATCTTCTAAAAAGATTTTAGAGTAAAAGAGAAATGTAGTCTATGGTTTTATGACTTTTAAAAAGGTTGGGAGTAGGCAAGACTCCATAATTAATTGGGAGGTGACCTATTTGGTTGGATTGGAAGTAATTTCTAAGGTTCGAAGAAAAAATTTGTCGAAATTTGTTTAGTGAGTAAAGGGTTATATCATGTGGAAAAGAGGGAGTGTTTGTTGGTTTGAATTTTATCATATCAATTGGAAAATTCATATGATATTGATAATTTTTCCCAAAATTGACATCTATGGCTGGAAAAATTTACCCTATCAACATAGACTGTCAATATAACAGTTAACTTTGTAACCCCCAGCTAACGAGACTTCTCCTCTGTCCCATGCTCATCTCCGTTAACCCTCCAACGCCTGCACTATTTCCAACATCTGATGGACCCCCCTCAGTTCAATCATTTGATTAGTTTTTTCAAAATTCTCCCGCCCAGCATTGCCTATCAAACACTCTGCTCTATGCCATGCTCCACAATGAAACTCTTGTATGCATTTGATATTTTCTTTTTCATTGCTCAACATAATATAGTGTATTTGCTACAACTCAAGGTGTTTGCAAGCGCTGTCATGGACTATGATATTGCAACGTACAGAAGATATGGGTATCCTCATGAGGTAGTCCCATTGTTTCATCATGTATAACAAACAAGTCTACAACTTGATCAATTTACATTTTGCAGAGTACTACCAGCCTTTGCAAAACGGGAGTCTTGAAACAAGGTATGAACATTCATCAAAGCAAAAAAGAATAGAGAAATTGTGTCAGATGTTGTAGTTGCAACTACATTGGCAAACATGTATTTGATGGAATACCACAAAGAAATGTGTTCTCCTGGACTGCAATGACTATAGGATATGTAGAATATGCATTTGTTGGAAACATACGTGATCTGTTTGATAGAATTCCTCAAAGAAATGTGATCTCATGGAATACCATGATTGCAGGATATGAACAAAATGGATTTGTTGAAAATAATTTAGAAAGTTTCAAGCAAATGCAATTGGCAGGTGTAAAGCCAGATTCCAAAACTTTTGCCACCATCCTCTCAGCCTGTGCTAAAATGGGAGGTTTTGAACATGGCATGGACATCCATAAAAGTATAAAGGATAAAAGAATTTCATCAAATATTGTAGCTACAACTGCTCTGGTAGACATGTCTGCAAACTATTTGAAAAAATGCCACAATGAAATGTGTTCCCGAGGATAACAATGATCGTAGACTATGCACAAAATATATTTGTTGAAAGGCTTTAGAAAATTTCAATAAAATGCAATTGGCAGGTGCAAAGTCAGATTCTAAAACCTTTGCTTGTGTTCTATGTGTATGATTTTGAACAAGTGATGCTAAATAACAACAATAGCCCCTATTCCATGTAGCCATGAGTAGCCCATATTGCATTACACCTAGAAATGATCATTATCTATGAATGGTTGACCTTCTTACCTGTGTTGGCTATCTTGAAGACACCCTGAACTTTATCATCAAGGTGGAAGTTAACCCTGTGGAGGTGCACTATGAATATAGGACTATTTACTGCAAAATTTTAAAGATTGGAGTTTTCCTATGTCCTTTGGAATCGTCCCTGTCAAATTATTAGTGTCAAGGTAAATATTTTCAAGCTTGGTCAAATTGGTTATGCTTTGAGGTAGGCTACCAGTTAACCAATATATACCTAAATTTAAAAAGGTCAACTCAGTAAGCTCTGCAATGCCGTAGGGAATGGATCCCCTAAATTTGTTGTTACCAAGATCTAAGCGACTCAACTTAGCAAGCTCTCCAATGCCATGGGGAATGATTCCCCTGCATTTGTTTACACCAAGACTTAGCTCAGTCAACTGGGTCATATTGGAGATGGATTCTAGTAGGCTCCATTCAAAATTATTTTTCACTAAAGATAGGGTCTCTCTATGTGTGTAGGGGTGCACGGATGCATCCATTGTATACGTGATATAACTAGTCATCGGTTGTATATTTCATCTCACACTCACAATGTCCGTTAATTCCATGATAATTACAAAATGGTTGACATTTGATTTTGTCAAGCCAATAGGGGATATTAATGAGTAGGTAACAAAGTGATTAAAAGTAGATCATATATAATATCATGTTGTATAACATTCTTGTCAAACCAAAGAGGTGCTTTCTTATGTGATTGCCTTGATATTCAAGATTGATCTTTTGGAGCATACACATTGTTACCTCTATATAGGACTTTCACTTCACTTGTATGAGCACATGGATTATGCATAACATTTATATCACATTGCTTTTTGGTAGCCTTAGAAATAGATTGATCATGATGCACGGAGACATTATGGACATGGGCATGGGGGGAATCCTTTAGATATGTTATCTCATCCTAATTGAGAGATTTGATCTCGGTACTCATCACTTGAAATTGGACTTGAAAACAATGGTGTAATTCTTTACTTTAGTTTAGGTCAGCCTTATTAAAGGTGCTAGCAGTAGTAATAGAAGGGTTTGAAATATATTTCCAAATTGAATACATGTGGGAAGATGTCATATCAATAGTGTGTAAAGGGTTATATCATATATGGAAAAGAGGGAGAGTTTGTTGGTTTGAATTTTACCATATCAATTGAAAAATTCATATGATATTGATAATCTTTGCCAAAATTGACCATCTATGCTGAAAAACTAACCTTATTAGTGATGACTTTTAAAAAATTTGGGAGTAGGAAAGATTCCATAATTAATTGGTAGGTGACCTACTTGGTTGGAAGTAATTTCTAAGGTCGGGAGAATTTTTTTGTAGAAATTTGTATAGTGTGTAAAGGGTTATATCATATATGGAAAAGAGGGAGTGTTTGTTGGTTTTGAATTTTATCATATCAATTGAAAAATTCATATGATATTGATAATCTTTGCCAAAACTGACATCTATGGTTGAAAAACTTACCTTATCAGCGATGACTTTTAAAAAAGTTGGGAGTAGGAAAGATTCCATAATTAATTAGTAGGTGACCTACTTGGTTGGAAGTAATTTCTAAGGTCAGGAGAGTGTTTTGTAAAAAATTGTATAGTGTGTAAAGGGTTATATCATATATATGGAAAAGAGGGGGTGTTTGTTGGTTTGAATTCTATCATATCAATTGAAAAATTCATATGATATTGATAATCTTTGCCAAAATTGACATCTATGGCTGAAAAAACTTACCTCATCAGCGATGACGTTTTAAAAAGTTGGGAGTAGGAAAGATTCCATAATTAATTGGTAGGTGACCTACTTGGTTGGAAGTAATTTTCTAAGGTCGGGAGAATTTTTTTGTAGAAATTTGTATAGTGTGTAAAGGGTTATATCATGTGTTAAAGAGGGAGTGTTTGTTGGTTTGAATTTTATCATATCAATTGAAAAATTCATATGATATTGATAATCTTTGCCAAAATTGACATCTATGGCTGAAAAAACTTACCTCATCAGCGATGACGTTTTAAAAAGTTGGGAGTAGGAAAGATTCCATAATTAATTGGTAGGTGACCTACTTGGTTGGAAGTAATTTCTAAGGTCGGGAGAATTTTTTTGTAGAAATTTGTATAGTGTGTAAAGGGTTATATCATATATGGAAAAGAGGGAGTGTTTGTTGGTTTGAATTTTATCATATCAATTGAAAAATTCATATGATATTGATAATCTTTGCCAAAATTGACATCTATGGCTGAAAAAACTTACCTTATCAGCGAAGACTGCCAATATGATAGTTGACTCCGTAACACCCAGCGAATGAGGCTTCACCTCTGTCCCATGCTCATCTCTGTTAACCCTCCCATGCCTGCACTGTTTCCAACATCTGACAGACCCCCCTCAGCTCGATCATTTGATTAGTTTTTTCAAAATCCTCCCGCCCAACACTACCATGCTCCATAATGAAACTCTTGTATGCATGCTCCACAATAATTTTTTGGAGGAGGGTCTTCAAATGAACTTTTCCCTTCAAAACAAAGGCTGCAGAGGACTGTGTGAAGTTGTCTATGAAGTTTCGAAAGGCATTCGCCTCCCCCACTCGAAATTCCCTTCCATCTCTCCTTCCCGTGGGAACATCACAATGAGGCCCACCTTCCTGCACATGCACTTCTCTTATTTTTCTTAATATCCTAAACCTAACAATGTACTACATTATTGATCTTTACAAAATGGATGTAACTTTCAAATATAACAATGCATTATGTTATTGATCTTTACACAATTGATCATAAGAAAATTATGGAACAATTATGGTTTGAATTTTATTAAAACACTACAAATTTTCAAACGCGATAAATATAATAACAAATAATATTATTATACTCTCATATAAATAACGATTGTATTAAAGTATTGTTTAGGGGTTAATATAAATTAAGATTAAAAAATTGTTAAATATGTTAGGTTTTTAACTGTCAACTCAGCTAAAATACACAGTATATAAATTATTTATATTAAAATGATTTATATGACATAAATAATCAAGACCACCCCTGATAAATAAGCTCATACATTTACGTATTGCATCATTATTAGCGAACAATTATAGTCATCCACATAATTTTGCTATTAGTTTTACTAAGATTCTACACTTCGTGCATTGTGTAAATGGATTGACAAGACTCGATCAATAATTCGTTACCTAACCTTATTTTGCTATTAGTTTTACTAAGATTCTACACTTCGTGCATTGTGTAAATGGATTGACAAGACTCGATCAATAATTCGTTACCTAACCTTATTTTGTGATTAGTTTTAGTAAGATTCTACACTTCGTGCATTGTGTAAATGGATTGACAAGACTCGATCAATAATTCGTTACCTAACCTTCTTCCCGAGGTTAGTTCGTACGCATATAAAATTATACCTCCCTTTTCAAATGAATCTAAAGGTTCATTCAAAATTAAGAATATTTTTTTAGGTGCACGGTAAGGTGTAATTTTTAGCTTTAGGCATGTGGGTACACAATTAACTTTTACTTCGAAGTAAAATACAATGCGAGTAATGACTACTCATGAATTTGTATATAAAAAATGTTGACAAAGTTATTATTCATAGTAAGTAATGATAGGGATGGTTTTTTTACTTATTTTATATTCCATAATGGAACTAATTTAGAAATGGTTTAAGTTTAGATAGATTATTAGATTTTCTTTTTATACATAAATATTTAATTTAATTTATTTTCTGCTATTTCAAATCAAGGGATTATTGTGCATCATCTGAATTGATACCTCTAATTTTGGGTATGCATTTATTTAGAAGAATGTTATCATTATTTTACAAATATTTTGGGTATGCATTCATTTAAAAGAATAGTATCACTATTTTACAAAAAAAAATTAAAAATACTAAAACCAAATGTGAGTTGGAAGGTACTGAATTCAAGCATCAATACCTAGAGAAGAAATGGCTAGAAGAGTACACTCCATCCATTATATTTATTAATGTGTGACTAAAACCCTTGACCCAACAATGGAAGTATATTTCATCTTTCCAATCAACCATTGAGTAGCATTCAAACAATGTTGTGACCAATTTGGGTGGCTAATCTCCCTGAAATGAAGATCAACGACAAGGTACATATTAGGCTACAACATCTCTTATAGCTAAAGCAATAATATCAACACAAGACCCTTTTTAGAAAAATATTGCATCAATATGATTTTATGAGAACATAGAGATATCATCAAGATTGCCACATGACACACATTAGCCACAAGTCAAAATTATAATTATTCATACTCTAATTGTAATAAAGGAAATTGAGCCTAATATATGTGAAGTAATTCATTGTTATTGTCTATTAGCATGTCATATAATATATACTCAATCAATAATTTTAAGTTCATATATATGTCCACTCATGTACAAATTTTGATTTTTTCACAAGTATCCTTACACTATTCCTATTTTTGTTTAAGCACATGCTAAGAGGATTAGAAATGATTTTTGACTCATGTTGTACACGTATAAATTGCATTAGCTTGAAAATCTACAAAAACATTTCAACAAGTCCATTTAGTTCATATCTTGAATTCATTTTAGTCCACAAGAACACATTTTGTTGAGGTATTTTGTTGAACAATTGATGTTTCATCCGTGTATTTCTCCTTCTCACATTTATGGCTATAAAGGAATCCACAATTATTACTCCAAATAAAAATATTCTTAATTTTTTTCTACTTTTAAGAACCTCTATAAATAAGATACTTAAAACTTAAATTCCATTAGTCGACATGATCATGGTTCAAAATGGAGCATTTTCTTGTAGTATTCCTCCCTTGCAAGTGGTTATCTATCAACTTAAATCATGGATAGAGTTCCGTTAATGTCCCATTCGAGGCTATCTGAGGTGTTTTGTATTTGAATCTTCTTGTGTGATATATTTTTCCTTGATTGCATCCATAAGATCTAATATGTTTTTCAATTTGAATACCAAAGATGAATATTATGTAGATAAAGATTGCATATAATGTTGCACAATTTTTGAGTATCAAAGAAACATGTCCATTATACCTCATTTCTTTCACATAATTTCAGCCAATAACTTACAAGACTTATCCATGCACAATAACAACATGTTCAATTATGATTTTATAATTGTCTTTTTATTTTAGCTCTTCAAATATTGGTGCATCACTGGATTGTAAAAACTTTCTAAAAAATAATTTAAGCTATTAATGTAACGCCCTCTAAAATCTCCCACTTGAGACCCAAGAACAACCTAGGTTTAGTTAGAAAAATTATGGAATCAACTTTTTTTTAAAGGTGTTCACAACAAAAATTTTAGAGTCCATTACAACAATTATCAAATCACCTTACAAAACACTAAGAGAGAGAAAGTTATCCCGAGCACAGTTAAATTTCCCTTAGGTGATAATCTAACCATTTAAAATTAGATTAACACTAAGCCAAACAATTCTTAATTAAAATCAGAGGGTAAGAAGAGCCAAAACAATTAAATACCCTAGGTATTTAATTCTACAAGGTTTCAATAATTAACAAGGTCTAATTATAAGGGGAGAATACACATTTAAACTAACAGGGTAGATTCTCACTTACCCACTCCAAGAACTCTCTTAAAAGATTCAACCTGATTTTTCTCATAATTTAACGCACTCAAAACTTCCTAAAAACATTCCCATTAGATAGGAAATTTCCTCACCTTTCCAGTGATATAAAGAAGTCCTCCTAACTCCTCATATTTCTCAAGTTATGGGCCGAGCGGGCCTTGGGATGAAAATTTTCCCCAAAAGCGGGTTTGCGGGCCTGGGGAGGAAAATTTTCCCTAACTCGGGCCTACAGGCTTCGGAGAGAAATTTCTCCCAGAGGAGAAATGAGGACCGGCGGAGCGGGCAAGTAAACTTTTCCCAGTTGTGGGCCGGCGGAGCGGGGAAGGAATTTAGTGCTTTTGCCCTTTTGGGACAAAGGTGCAATTTACCTCCGCGTGCCCGTGAGCCCGAAAGGGGATATGTGTCAAAATTTCCAAACCAAAGGGAAGGCGGGTCACTGGAGACCAAATTTAAGAATTTTCTTTTTTTTGCCGAAAAGTATTAAGGGATCAAAATGATCCACTGCCTCCGCCGATGCCCAGAGGTGCCACGTGTCAAGGCCAACCATTGGCTGCGGGAAAATGGGCTTGCAGAGAAACTTAAGAAATTTTTGCCAAAAGACTTTTAAAAAGTTAAGGTTAAAATTAACCACTCTTCACCGATGTCAGAGAAACTTTAAATGAAGCCATGTGTCAATCTCTCATTGGCTGTAGGGTGGCGGGCGCTAGTGGAGAAATTAGGAAATTTTCCAAATTTTTTTAAAAAGTTAAGTTTTTAGAACGCGAGCCTCGTCGTGCCCGTGATGCCAAGTGCTTTTCCAAGGCAAGGGCGGGGATGCGGGGCTATGGAGAAAAGTAGGAATTTTTCACCAAAAGGAAAAAAGGTTAAGTTAAGGGTTGTGGGCCCATGCACGCCCGTGGAAATGCTTCCAAAAGCGAAGGGCGGGGATGGGGCCATGGGGAAATTTTTTTCAAATTTTCCTTTTTCGAACTTAGGTTATTTTTGACAAAAAAAGATGTTTTCGGGTTAGTGGAGTGGCAGGAGGCTTCATGCCTTTAGCACTTTTTGGGAAAAAATCAAAAAGGAAAAGTTTAAGCCCGTGGGTCCCCAAGAATATTTTATTCATTTAAATTTGACAGTTAGATTATTTTTGAAGCCAAATGAAGTAAAAACTTTAGAAGGCCATAACTTTTGATTGGGAACTCAGTTTTTGGAAAACGAGGACTTTCTGGAAATCTCTCGACATCCTCTTTGCACAAAAACCTTAAGAATTTAATTTTGATAAAGTTTTAAGGGTAAATTTTGAGAAAACATTTTTCTGTCACTTAAAAGTGAACTGGTCATTTTAACTTATGAATTTTGTTCAAATTTGTCATTCTTTCTCCTTCAACATGTCAAACAGACATGGAGATCTGCATTTGGAAGAATGTGGGGTAGAAAAAAAAGGTCAATTTGTTTGATTGATTTGCATTTCAAAAATTACCAATGTTTACACAGCAGAATACCTGTAATTTCACCTTTACTCGATTTGAAAGGTTCTTTAAAAATTTCTTCAGTGTTTTAGTTTAGTTTGGGGATCATTTTGATCTCATTAAGTCCAATTGAATATTTCATTTGTCTCTTATAGATTTGCCAGGGTTGTTTTGGACATTTGATAAAAAGGAATTTGCAAAGTATACAGTGAAGTAGAAATGAAGTTTGTACATTTCAAGAACAAAGATTAAACTATCTCTTTTGCCATGCAATAAAAACATTGAATTTATTCCATGCTAGTTTTAAATAGTTTTCTTTCCTTCAATCAAATGATAGAGACAAGAATGCAACTTCTATTTTTTTAAAATTAAACATTTCAAATGAGACAGAGCAGTGCAATATTTCTTCATACGTGCTTCCTTTTCACTTTTACAAACAAAGATTTCCTACTGTATATTAAACACAAATTTCCAATGGAAATAATATCATATGAACAAGAAAAACACTTCTATTAATTCAAAGGAATCTCTTACAACTTCTTTCCCATTTATTTTCAAAATACAACATACCAAATGCATATCTTTCTTTTCTGTTCACAGAACTGAATACAAGATATATTCTTCCATAATCAATTACAACTTTCATAGCTAAAACAAAGTAGTCTTTCCAACACAATAATATACAAGATCATCCACTTCAAAGTGGGAAAGGTTACAAAAGAAGTTTCACAAGGGACTGTCAGAACTCTGTCTTCTTCCTCAATTACAATATACAAAATACAATTTCTTCCACATTTATTCAAAATTGAAAACCTAGTATATCTCTTTCACATTTCAAATTGCAACTTTCATAGCCAATACAAAACATCTTTCCATCACAAATAATGTACAAGGTCATCCACTTCAAAGTGGGAAAGGGTTACAATAAGAATAATCTCAACAAGGACTGTCAAACTTGTCTTTTTCCTCTGCTCCAGAACAACAACATGAATATCCTCCTTTTTTTCAATTTGATCACAACAGAACAAGGGGAAAGGCAATGCTCTCCACCCAACCAAGACATCCAACAAAAAAGAGAAGCCATCCTTCTTCATTGCCCCCGAGCCCCAACCACAATGCAATAAGAAATGTGTTTCAACTCATGCAACAATAGGCTTCCACAACACACAAGAAAATTTCACATTTAAAACACAGTCCAAAACAGAACTGTAGTTTGCAACCACAAGATAAAAACAACAAACAACACTCAGGCTTCATCATGCAAGCCAAAGGAGCAAGAAACTATGGGGGATGTTGCTTATGCCTCCCAAAGGGGAAATGGGTATCACCACTTGAGACAAACTGCCAAAATATATCATTTCAAATCCCTGACATGCCCTTATGCCTCCCCCAAGTACCCCTTATTCCTCACATTTCCTTATGCCTCCCCAACCTCTTATGGCACCCCATAATGAGTAAAGAAATGCAAGCTATTTCTTTTTAAGGTGGAACCCAAATCCCAACTCCCTCCACACTTATACCTCCCCAAAACACTTATGCCTCCCACAAAAATACCCCATAGTCTTCTCTTACACCATTCCTAGTCCATCTACCCAACCAGCCAACAATAAAACAAACACATTCAAACATTCAACCATTCACATATGCATAAAAATGAAAAAGAGCATTTCCAAGAGCCAAGCTCTTACCTCTCCATGATGGAGTTTGTTCCAAGTTCAAAACAAGCAAGCTTTCCAATGCAAAACAAGTCCAAGATCAACAATCAACAAGCATGCAACAAATCTCAAATCTCCTCCAAAAGCAAGAGCTCCAAAAACCAAAATAAGTCACCCCAAAATGAAGTAAAAAGTGAAGCAACCAGTAAAAAACAAGCCAAGGAATTCGAATATATAGAGAGGGAAGAGAAGAGGATGAGTTGGATCCAAGTGGGATGCCACATCACACATACTCAACTCCAACTCATAAGTCAACTTCATTATCCAAGGCACAATAAATAAGTAGGTGAATAAATGACAGTTTTACTTACACACTCAAATCAAGCCCACACCCCAAAGGACTGAAATTAAAACATGTAAGAAAAGTGCAATTAAACATACAATTTGACTTACAAAAATGCATAATGAAGGGATAATTTTAACTCTCCAACCATAGGTAAGGTTGGTATGTAAATTTAAGAGGTATGGGACAAGTTTAACTTGTCCCACAAGCCTCCAAAATCAGCCTCCAAGGACAAATTCGAATTTCAAAGAAGGTGGAGTGTTTCATACTCCAAAATTTACTTACACATCTCTTACACATCACTTACACATTACTTACACTTATCTCACAACATTTAATACAAGAGCCAACAACTCCAATAATTACTTTCTTATGTCCCAATTTGATTAATTAATTCTTAACAACATGATTACTCACATTAATTTACCACAATTAATAATTAATAAAAAGGGTAAACACATCACTTATAAACACATACATACATCAAAAAAAGGAACCAAATAAATAAATACACATAACCCTTGGTCACATTTAAAGGTGATCCCCCCCATGGGAATCCCTAACAAACAATCAACACACACACACACAAACAATACAAGTTTCCATGGTGACCTTGTTGAATTCATCTAGAATTCCAATGTGGTTGGTCTCCAATCCCCCGATGTTTGTTGTGATATTTTAACCTACAAAACACAAATACCTCCTTCGGCCTTGGCCATATCAGAACATCCAAATGAATATAAATATAATTTCAAAATCATCATATATATATATGAATCACAACAACATCTAGACAATCAACAATATCACTTACGATTTCATCAACAACTATATCATCATCAATTTTAATTCAATTTTCTAGGTCTTCTCAATATATCCAAATATCACATGTCCTAACAACATCCATATATATAACCATGTCAACAGTATGTCAACATCAATATATAAAATGTCTCTAGTAATCATCATGCATCATATATGAATCAAAGTCAACAATAATCCATAATCTGACATCTAACACCATACTAAATCAAAACTATAATAATGTCCATAATATAGTCAGCAGTATCATGATCAATATCAAAAGTGTCGAAGGGAAGTGGGCACTACATCCCCCTCCCCTTAGACTCGACTTCCTCCTAGAAGTCACTGGAAAGAGAGATAGGAACAAATGCAATAGAAAAAGGATCACTCCCATTATGGGATTGCTTGCTTCAAACAAGTGTGGGTCTACAGAACCCAAGTTTGGTCCAATGCAATTCAGCAAGAAGAAGGGAGATTGTAAGGGATGAGTTCTAAACTTTCTGCATGCAAGGCTAAGAACACTTAAATCTAGAGAGTAACTTTACGCTATCAACCAAGATACAACACATAACAATATAACATGAAGAGTTCAAAAGAGTCTTAAGAGTAACCACCAAGTAGAGGAATAATAAGGAGAATTCCATGAGTTTGAGAAAGACCACATAGTTTCCCATGGAATACAACATACTACAGTAACAAAAATTAAGGTTTCCACTAAGGTTAAATTATGCTTTCATAGTTCGTTGTTTAGACAAGGCTAGCAGAATCAACCATGGCCAAAATTTTGTACGAGAGACATGTTTACTCAAGGTCCCACAATTTGAGGTCACACAAGATGAGGTTAATCAACAAGGAAGGACACCTAAATCAGCAAAACATTTACAATCAAGGAAACTATTTATGGAAAGCACTTATATAACTCGAGAGGGTACAGTCAAATTTTCATGGTAATACTAAGCAAATTCATGACCACAAGGTTTCCTATAGTCTGATTTTTACACTTTTGTTTTTTTAAGAATCGAACACACCACACCAACCAAATCTAGAGACGTCAACCATTTAGCAAAATAAAAATATATATATATCTCCCCTAGCAACTAACATATCAATACAAGAAGTACCATTCACAATAACACAATGGGATTTATTTATCTTATTTCCTGCTCAAGCTCGGAATAACCATAAAGAGAGCACAAGCATAAATCATAACACAAGGAGCACTCAAGGTAGCTAGGGAGAAGAACAAGTAACAAGGGGGTCCAACTACAATCCAAGGTGCATTGTGACAAAAGTGAATAACATCATCTTGCACTTTCCATCCTAACGGAAAAGGGGAAAAAATAACAAGGTGACCCAAGAAAATATGAAGAAAAGAAGACTTCCCAAAGTTATTTTATATCCTTAACATATGTTGCCTTAAAATTAAATTAACTTAGGTCTCCAAGGACCAGACAACACACAAGGAGGTTCTTCTTAAACAAGAGGTAAGTCTCAATCCAAAAAGGTCACAACTCACACTCGATCGAGCTATGGGACAATAAGGGTACATCAACCCAAAACTCCCACAAGGGAAAAGCACATACACCTATGAACAAGGGAGTACTAAGCAACTAGAACACATCACTATTAGCAAGGTGTTTCACAATTCTGGGTAGGTGGATAAAACTACAGGTTCAACCATACATTGCACTCAAAACAAAATCTTACTTATTTTATAACTCAACTAATTAATCAAAGTTAGTTTCATTTGCTAAGCACATTCCTTTACAAATTTTTCTTAATTAATCTTCCTCCTATTATGACATCACATGTTTGTGTTATAAGGACCACTAAGGGGCCATGATATCTCACCATTCTGTAAAGGCAGAAAAAAAAAGTATTTATTTTACTCCTAGGGAAGGTAGATGGAAAGTTTTTCCTTTATGTTCTTCTACATGGTTTTTATTTCTTCTATTAATCTACCAAGGTTAAAGCAAGGACCATTTTCTCTTTCTATGTTCCAGTTTATTTGTTAAGCTTCAAGGCCAAATCTCCTCAATTATAGCTTTATGGTGTTTGGGTGAATCATCTTATCACTTAGTTTTTTTTTAACGAGAAGGAAGATTCAAACATATCACATTATTACTTTTATGGAAAACAACATATCACGTTTTTAATTCTAAAGGAATAAGAGGCATTCAACATAGCAAACACATTATTAATTTTGTAAGAACTAGGAAACAATCAACCAACATGGATCACAACAATATTTCAGGATTTTTCCACTAATTACAAGTATCATAAAACATTCCTAGTGGGTTTCTACAAGTTCTCAAAAGAAGTTACAAGGAAGGCCCATTAAGGAAGCATAATTACTTTTACTGAATCTACTAAGGTTTAACAATGTTTGTTGTTTTGGTGAAAACATTTTACTCACATGATAAGACAAGGAAAGTTTTCAAATCTACACCCATATTACCACAGGATACCACCAACCAAGAAACAAAATGAAAAGGAAATATTTTAACTATAAGAACACCACATTCCTACTAGAAAACGCATCAAATGCAAGTAGTCAATCAGTTCATCTATTAAACATATGCTTTACGACCAAGAGTTACAGTTTCACAAGAAGAATCACATTATAAAATACCACCGAGATTAAATCATCAAGGTCTAATTACACTAACATCACCAATGGCATGGTCCAAAAGACTCAAAGCATCCATAAGTGTCTCCACGTAATTCAAAATTAATAGGTCATAGAGTGTTATTCATAGTAACTTAAAAAGTTAAGGAAAGGGTAGACTTATTTATAGGTCAAGAGGGAAAACAAACACACTTAATTTACACACAATACTCGAATGGGATTAATTCTAACCATAATTACCAAGATGCATACAATCCTCAAGTCACTACTTTATATAATGAAATAAGGAAATCCTGATAAAACTTAGCATGCCATCGAAGAAAAGCCACTACCAGACAAACACTTTTCCACTAACATCCACAGCCAGCCAAAAGCAATCCGATCCTAACATAATTCATCAGCCCACAATTAAACACCTCTACTCCGACGAGGTTCAAGCTCTTACCAGATTGTAAGAGAATCACCACCACACTAATAGACTACTAACTAGACCAAACCATACAACAAACTCTCTATCTAGCAAGGTCGAGTAATGAAAAAGTCACTCTAAGATCCTAGACACACTCAAGGTTCCATGCATCCAACACCAAGGCACAACTTAAAGCACCTAAGAAGACATTCAAGACACCAAGGGTGTACCCCCATACGACGAATTGTCACAATACAAATAGTGTAGAACCAGCTCATCATTAAGAAAGAAGGAATCATGTAACATTTAGCTAAGTAGCCAACAATATCAATGAGCTCTGAGTCACCAATCAAAATAAAGTCCAAGAAATATCGGCAATCAAGGAAAGTGGCTAAGTAGCCACATTGCAAAGTCTGAAAATTCTTGCAAAAATAAATATAAATAAAAAGAGCCTTAGAGCTTCTCAAATCAATCATAAAATAAGATGTTGGTCCTTGATAAAATAACACAAGATTACGAATGTAAAACACAAAATTTAACACCACATTCACTCTGCATAGCCCTTCATGGCCGCCAATAGGGGTACTCTGCCTCGAGGTCAGTTCGAAGGACACATACATAGGATTGGGTCATAAGGTGACACCAAGACTTAATGTCCACTCTCTCTTATGGGTAACAAAATCACCAAAGTGACAACCAAAACCAACTTTCCTAACCACTGAAGGAAGGAAGCTCTAAACAACTTCTAGTTAACTCTTCCTGACCCCAAAACACAACCACTATTGTCCAACCACAAGAATCACACCATACAATTTATCATTCCAACAACTCCAATAAGGAAGGGTCTCAAAAGGGCTTAACGCATCATACAATTAAATCAAGATTTAGGACTTGTAAAACAACACATTTTCAAAGGAGAACCAAGTTTCCACTACACTAGAAGTTCACAAAAATCAATTTAATTTGACATTCTTAGTTACTCGGGTTTAGACAAAATGCCGCTAAGCAAGTACAACAATTCAAACAACTTATTATTTTATTATTATTTTAATTCTGGAGTTCAAATGAACAGAGTAATGTAATATTTCTTCATACGTATTTCTTTTTCAATTTTCAAACAAGGTTGTTTTCTAGATTTAAAAGTGTGCTAGGTTTACAGTTCATGTCTAAAACTTTCTAGTGTGCCCAAGGGTCCAAGATTTGAACCCACGGCTCTGATACCAAGTGTAACACTTGCTAAAAAACTACCACTTGAGACCCAAGAACAACCTAGGTTTAGTTAGAAAAATTATGGAATTATTTTTTTTAAAAGTGTTCACAAGGCTTCAAGGATAAAAAAACTCAGAATAACATTACAACAATTATCAAATCCACCTTACAGAACACTAAGAGAGAGATAAATTTACACGTCAAATCCTCCAGGCTTAGAGTATTAACTAAGTTGTTATAACCAAAATTAGATTGACACTAAGCCAAAAAATTCTTGATTAAACTTTTAGGGTAAGAAGATATCCAAAAAATTAAATACCCTAGGTATTTAATTATACAAGGTTTCAACAATTAACAAGGTCTAATTGTAAGGGGATTAGAATACATATTTAAAATTATCAGAGTAAATTCTCACTTACCCACTCCCAGAACTCTCTTAAAAGATTCAACCTGATTTTTCTCATATTTAACACACTCAAAAATTCTTGAAAACATTCCCATTAAATAGGAAATTTCCTCACCTTTCCAGTGATATAAAGAATTCCTCTTAACTCCTCATATTTCTCGAGTTATGGGCCGGCGGGCCTTGGGATGAAAATTTTCCCCAAGAGCGGGCCTGTGGAGGAAACTTTTCCCTAACTTGGGCCTACAGGCTTCAGAGAGAAATTTCTCCCTTGGAGGAGAAATGTGGACCGAAAAGTGGTTGGCGGGGAGAAAACTTTTCCCATACATGGGCTAGCGGAAGGAGGAATTTAGTGCTTTTCCCTTTTGGGACAAAGGCACAATTTCCTCCTCGCACCCGCGAGCCTGTAAGGGGACATGTGTCGATCAAAAATTTATCCGGGGTGGGAAGGCGGGTCGTGGAGAAAATTTAAGAAATTTCTAACTTTTATCTTAAAAAGGGAAAAAAGGGATCAAAATTACCCATGCCTCCGCCGTGATGCTCAGAGGACGCCACCTGTCAGGCTCTCATTGGTTGCGGGTGGCGGGTGGAAAAATTAGGAAAAATTTAAAATTTTAGTCCAAAAGAAATTTTAAAATGTTAAGGTTGAGAAATCAACTCCGCTCTTCCACCGAAGCCTAAGGAAGCCACATGGCAGTCCCTCATTAGTGTGCAGGTTGGCGGGCCAACGGGGAGATTTTTTAGAAATTTTCCCAAATTTGAAAAAAAAAGTTAAGTTTTAGTTATGCAATCCCACGCGCCCGTGGAGAAAGAGCTTTTCCAAGGAAAGGGCGGGGATGCGGGGCCGCGGAGAAAAGTAAGATTTTTTAAATTTTTAAAAAGGTTAAGTTAAGTGGTTATGGGCCGCGCTCCTGCAGAAATGTTTCCAAAAGCGAAGGGCGGGGCGGCGGGGCCACGGGGAAAATTTTGTCCAAATTTTCCTTTTTCGAACTTAGATTATTTTTGACAAAAAAGATGGTTCACGGGTAGTGGAGTGGCAGGGAACCTTCATGACTTTGAAAGGTTTTTGGGAAAAAAGTGAAAAAAGGAAAATTTTAGCCCGCGGGTCTGCCCAAGAATATTTTATTAATTAAATTTGACAGTTAGAATATTTTTGAAGCCAAATGAAGTAAAAACTTTAGAAGGCCATAACGTTTTTCTGGGAACTTGGTTTTTGGAAAACAACGAATTTCTGGAAAGCTCTCGACGTCCTCTTTACACATCAACCTTAAGAATTTAATTTTGATAAAGTTTTAAGGGTCAATTTTGAGAAAACGTTTTTATGTCACTTAAAAGTGCGCTGCTCTTTTTAAACTTATAAATTTCGTTCAAATTTTCATTCTTTCTTTTGAACATGCCAAACAGACATGGAGGATTTCATTTGGAAGGTTTTGGGATAGATTGCAAAGGTAAATTTCTTTTGATTGATTTGCATTTCAAAAATTACCAATGTTTACACAGAAGAATACCTGAAATTTTTCCTTTACTCGATTTGAAAGGTTCTTTAAAAATTTATTCAATGTTTTAGTTTAGTTTGGGGATCATTCTGATCTCATTAAGTCCAATTGAATATTTCATTTGTCTCTTATAGATTGCCATGGTTGTTTTGGACATTTGATAAAAAGGAATTTGCAAAGTATACAGTGAAGTAGAAATGAAGTTTGTACATTTCAAGAACAGAGATTAAACTATCTCTTTTTCCATGCAATAAAAACATTGAATTTATTCCATGCTAGTTTTAAATAGTTTTCTTTCCTTCAATCAAATGATAGAGACAAGAATGCAACTTCTATTTTTTTTTTAAATTAAACATTTCAAATGAGACAGAGCAGTGCAATATTTCTTCATACGTGCTTCCTTTTCACTTTTACAAACAAAGATTTCCTACTGTATATTAAACATAGATTTCCAATGGAAATAATATCATATGAACAAGGCAAAACACTTCTATTAATTCAAAGGAATATCTTACAACTTCTTTCCCATTTATTTTCAAAATACAACATACCAAATGCATATCTTTCTTTTCTATTCACAGAACTAAATACAAGATATATTCTTCCATAATTAATTACAACTTTCATAGCTAAAACATAGTCTTTCCAACACAATAATATACAAGATCATCCACTTCAAAGTGGGAAATGTTACAAAAGAAGTTTCACAAGTGACTATAAAAACTCTTTCTTCTTCCTCAATTACAATATACAGAATACAATTTCTTCCACATTTATTCAAAAATAGAAAACAGAGTATATCTCTTTCACATTTCGAATTACAACTTTCATAGCCAATACAAAACATCTTTCCATCACAAATAATGTATAAGGTCATCCACTTCAAAGTGGGAAAGGGTTATTGTTGACAATTTTTGCACTTGTGTAAAAATGTTCAACTCGAATCTTCGTTATGATGGAAAGCATTGGTGAAGTATACCTAAGATAAGGGATATTTTTTCAGATAATGTTGTTACTACTGATTTAGTTAAATGATTACATGATATCTACATCCATATGTGCTGTTACACAACATAACATATCACATAGTCTGAAATTTCATGACTAGCTTCAACAAAAAGAACACAGGCCCTGAAGGATAGCTGTATTGTCTTGATGAGGACATTCAATTACAGAATAGGTGAAATGCTAAGTTTTGGAACAACAAACATAAGTGCAGATTGCAGAAATCATATTTCATTACTGGATGTTACATGTTTTCTTAAGGTTCCTTCCTTCATGATTAAGACATTCAATTATATTACTGAGTTGTTTAGTTCATCATATAATCCATACAGAAAGTTGAAATGTATAAAGAAATATACAACTCATTTTCAGAATTCAATGTTTTATTCGTAAGGATTTTTCAAATGTTTCCCACACAAGTCATGGGATGTAACTGAAAATTAAAGTACAACTACTGAAATAAGAGGTGCACGTGCATGAAAGAGAAAGTAAAGGAGTATGAGTGAACCCATCATTGCCTTGGGGTTTTTCTTCTTTGGTTGAATCATCTCCATTCCCAAATTTTGTTCCTTATTCATCTTTGTTGTAGAAGTCACTATATCTGAAAAGAAGAAAAAGAGAAAATTATCAGTTATGAGCTCAGGGATCAGTTCATATTCCTATACTATCCTAATTCATGTATATGAATCTCTTAACAACAGGAGATATAGTCTACTTGAAGATCAACTGCATACATGCTTTACTCACTTAGAAAGAAGAAAAATAAAAGAAAAGAAAAACCATGGACATAAGAGAGGCCAAAAAGCCTAGATATTTTCTAACTATTTTATTAAGTGTGCAGGTACAAGTTGTAGCCAAGAAGAAATAGATAAATCATAAGTACTTGTTGGAAAGAAGGAAGAATGTAACTCATGTTTCAAAAACTGACCTACATATGGGAGAAGTTACAGTATAGATCTGGAATTTAATTCAAAAGAGACTGGCAAATAGAAGTATACTTTTGAGTTTGCACCCAAAGAAATCAGATTTCAAGAAGCTGAAGCTAACTGGAAGGATTTATTACAGTTGAAATAGATACTCAAAGAATTATGGGAAAAATTTTACAGGGCTTCGCCATGTAAAATGGACATTTAAAAATTTTCTAGCATGCATATCAGAGTTGTAATAAAAGGAAATATAGTATATAATGCAGAAAAGAAATGGATTGCACTTTCAGTCATCAGATTGAACTACTTGGAGCATTCATTATAGATTAACAACTGAATAACATGAAATTTTAAGTAATCTTACAATTACATCCCTTCTATGAATTTTAGTTTTCAATAAAGCAAGTATGAATCACAGAGATGTTTCCATATCAAAGAAGTACAACTATTTATGCAAGGAAAGAGATCAAGAGAAAATTAACCTCAGGTTCATCACAGTAAGTTAAGAACAATCAAGCACTAATATTGTAGGTTCCAGGATCAAATGATCAAGTACAGATGAATCATACTATAACGACCATAAAAACAACCCATTTGAGACCCAAGAACAACCTAGGAATAGTTAGGAAAATTATGGAATATTTTAAAAAAAAAAAAGAATCTATAACCAAGTTACAAGACAACAGTTGTCACAAGTAATTTTCAAATCCAAATGCTATTAATATCTTATATTTTTATTAATACGACAATTATAAAAGATCACAAGGTCCAAACTTAGGGTTAGATTAATCAAATAGGTTAAGAGGGTGATTTCTCACTATATCACTCTCTAACAAGATTACAATATTCAAATTGATTTTTCTCAAAATTAATGCACTCAAAACTTCCCAAAAACATTCCCATTAAATGGGAAAATTTCTCACCTTTCCGGTGATATAAATAAGTCCTCCTAACTCCTCATATTTCTCAAGTTATGGGCCGATGGACCTTGGGAGGAAAATTTTCCCAAGAGCGGGTCTGCGGGCTTGGGGAAGAAAATTTTCCCATGCGCAGGCCGGCATAGTGGGGAGATTTTTAGCACATTTTCCCTTTTACAACAAAAGCATGATCTGCCTCCATGCACCTGTGAGTCTGAAGAGGACATGTGTCGGCATTTCTAAACTCTAGCAGAAAATCGGGTCGTCAGAGGATTTTTAGACAAGGATCCTTTTTGGCCGAAAAACACTATGGAATCAAAAGATCTGGGCCTCCGCCGACGCCCAAGGCCCCACGTGTCAAGCGCTAATGTGTCATGGGAGAAACAAACTTGCGGGGAAACTTAAATATTTTAGACTTTACGGTTAAAATCACAAAGGATTAAAATAGTTCGCACCTTTGACTTCCCCGAACGATGTTACGTGTTAATCAATGATTGGTTGCGGCCCATCGGACTGTCGGAGCAATTTAGAAAATTTTGAATTTTATGAGAAAAAGGTTTAAAGACTTAAAAATTTCCACGCCTCCGCTGATGCATTGTGAAGACACGTGTCAACCATCCATTGGATGCAGATAGGCGGGCCAATGGGAGAATTTAGGAAATTTTTCCCAAAACTTTCTGAAGCACTAAGCTAAAAAGGGAATCTGCTCCTTCGCAGATGCCTCATGACACCACGTGGCAGCACCTAATTGGCTGTGGGTCAGTAGGGTGGTGGAGGAAACTTAGAAAATTTTCCCAGCTTACTTTAAAAGTTAAATTAACTATTGCAGGCCTGCGCGGCCACAAAAAACAACCAAAAGGCAAAAGCGGGGCTACGGGTCCGCAGGGGAAATTTTTCCAAAATTTCTTTTTTGAACTTAGGTGATTTTTGACAAAAGAAAGAGCTTGCGGGTCAGTGGAGCGACAAGAAAATTTGTGCCTTTTTTGTTTTTGACCAAGAAGCACTAAGGAAAAATTCAGGCCCGTGGGTCCGCCAAGGAAATTTTTCCCAATTTTTTTACGGTTAGAATTATTTTTGACACCAAATGAAGAAAAACTTCAAAAGGCCATAACTTTTGATTGGGAGATCGTTTTTGGGAAAACGAGAACTTTTTGGAAATCTCTCGACGTCCTCTTTGCACAGGAATCATTAATTTTTTTCATTTTGATAATGATGAAGTGGTTAATTTCACGAAAATGATCTGCAAGATTTTAAAAGGCAAGTTGGTAATTTTTAACTTATGAAATTTTAATCAATTGATCTTCTTCCTCTCTCAACATGACAATTAGACATGGAGAATTGTATTTGCCAGTTTGAAAATAAAAAACAGGGATCAAATTGTAAAGGATGTATTTTCCATTTTCATCTTCCAAGTATTATAATTCATTCAAATTCTAATCTAATACATTTAGTTGATTCAAATCAAACTATTCAAAATCAAAATGCAATTCAAATTTCCAATTTTACACATTTCAAAAGACAGAGTTTTGTATTTTCCTCACACGCATTTCTTCCTTTTAAAAAAATATTGCAAATAGATTTCAAACTCAAATTTTAAACAGTAGTAGTTCCAATTGTGGAAAATAATGCAATTTTTATTTAAAAGAAAAGATTTATTTCTTTTACAACTTCTCTTTTCTGTTGATTTTCACAATACAATATACAAAATACATCTCTTTCTTTCAAAACAGAAATAGATTATATATGTGCTTTACATTTCAAAAATACAACTTTCATATTCAATACAACATATTTCCATTATAAAACATATATGAGTTCATCCACCTCAAGTGGGAAAGGTTACAATAAGATTTCATTTCAACAAGGGATTTTCAAACTATTTTCTGGTTCCCCTTTGCTCCAGAACAACAACATGTAGATTTATCACTCTTCTAATTCTGATCACAACAAGAGTAGGGGAAAGGCAATGCTCTTCACCCAACCAAGATATCCAATGAAAAAGAGAATCCATCCTTCTTTATTGGCCCCCGAGCCCCAACCATAATGCAATAGAAGATGTGATTCAACTCATGGAAACAAAGGTGTCCACAACACACAAGCAACATTTTCACATTTAAAACATAGTCCAAAATAGAATGTAGTTTAAAACTACATTAAAGCATAACAAACAACACTACGGCTTCATTAAGCAAGCCAAAGGAGCAAGAAACTATGAGGGATGCTACTTATGCCTCCCAAAGGAGAAATGGGTATCACCACCTGATTTCAAACTGCCAAAATATAGTATATCAAAGCCCTGACATGCCCTTATATCTCCCACAAGCTCCCCTTATTCCTCACATTTACTTATGCCTCTCAAACCTCTCATGACACCCCATAACGAGTAAATAAATGCAAGATATTTCTTTGTAAGGTGGAACCCAAATCCCAACACCTTTCACACTTATACCCCCCCAAAACACTTGTGCCTCCCATAAAATAAACCCCATAGTCTTCTCCTACACGATTCCAGGGCCATCTACCCAAAATCCCACAAACATTCCAAAACATTCACAAAAATAACAATTTCATAAAAAAAATAGCATTACAAGATCCAAGCTCCTACCTCTCCATGATGGATTTGTTCCAAGTTCCAAAACAACAAGCTTTATCCCAATGAAAGCAATCCAAATCAACCAAGCACAATCATGCAACAATCTTCCAAAAAACTTATCCAAAGCAACTGCTCCAAAACAAAATAAGAATTCACCCCAAAAGGAGTTTCCAAAAGTGAAGCAAGAACAACCCAAAACAAGGAAAGCAATTTGAATTTTATAGAAGAGGGAAGAGAAGAGGATGAGGTAGATCCATGTAGGATACCACATCACACATCCTCAACCCCAACCCAAAATTCAACTTCATTCTCCAATGCATAATAAATAAGTAGGTGAATAATATGACAGTCTCACTTACACACTCAACTCAGGCCCATATCCTAAAGGACTGAAATTCATTTCAAGCAAGAAGTGTGATTAAAACGTTTAGCTAGGCTTACAAAAATGCATAATGAAAGCTAGATTTGAACTCTCTAACCATAGGTAAGGTTGGTATGCAAATTTAAGAGGTATGGGACAAGTTTAACTTGTCCCATAAGCCTCCAAAATTAGTCTCCAAGGACAATTTCAAATTCCAAAGAAGATGAAATGTTTCATACTCCAAATTTTACTTACATATCTCTTTCACATATCTTACAACATTTAATTCAAGACTCAACCACTCCAATAATTACTTTCTTATGTCCCAATTTGATTAATTTATTTTAACAATATGATTACTCACATTATATACCACAATTTATTTAAATAAAAGGGATAAACACATACAAACATCAATAAAACAGAACCAAATAAATAAATACACATAACCTTTGGTCACGTTAAAGGTGATCCCCCCATGGGAATCCCTAACACAATCAAACACACACAAAAAACAAGTTTCCATGGTGACCTTGTTGAATTCATCTAGAATTCCAATGTGGTTGGTCTCCAAACCCCGATGTTTGTTGTGATATTTTAACCTGCAAAACACAAGTACCTCCCTAGGCCTCGTGGCCATATCAAAAAATCTAAAATAATATAAATAAAATTTCAAAATCATCTAGATATATGAATCACAACATCATCCAAACAACCAACAAGATCATTTGCAATTTTACTCAACAACTATATCATCATCAAATAATTTCTATTTCTTGGTCTACTCACAATATCCAAATATCACATGTCCGAACAACATCCATAATATAACCATGTCAAAGAGCATATCATCATCAATATATAAAAATGTCTCTAATATTCATCATGCATCATAACTGAATCAAGGTCAACAATAATCCATGATCTAACATCTAACATCATCATATAATAAATTCCATAATCATGTCCATAATATAATCAGTAGTATCATGATCAGTATCAAAAGGTGTCAAAGGGAAGTGGGCACTACATCCCCCTCCCCTTAGACTTGGCTTCCTCCTAGAAGTCACTAGAATAAATGTGGAAACTAAACTCATAACAAAGTAGCATCCTCTCATGTAGTGCAGTCTCATCATATATGTCCCACTGCACCCAGACCTGATCAACCTCTCTACTCCAAAGGCCCAAGGTCTTGCGATCTAAGATACAAACAGGATCCACCATCACCTTCCCTTGATCCTGCACCTGCAATGATGTCTAATCTAACACATGAGAAGGATCTGTAACATATCTCCTAAGAACGGAAACATGAAACACATCATATACGTGAGACAATCTAGGTGGCAATGCTAGACAGTAGGCTAAAGGGCCAATACACTCCAAGATCTCAAAAAGACCAACAAATCTAGGAGCTAACTTAGAACCTTTTCCATAACAGATAGGGCTCTTATGTGACCTGACATGAAGGAACACCTTCATGCCCACATCAAAACTACGGTCAGTCCTATGTTGATCTGCGTACTTCTTCTGCCTGTGTTGTGCCTCCTGCAGTCTCTGTCTAATCAAAATCACCTCTTGCTCCATGTCTGGCAACAAAGCTGGTCCAAGAGAAACCTTGTCCTCTAACCTGTCCCAACTAAGAGGTGTCCTGCACTCTCTGCCATACAAATCCTGAAAACGAGCCATGCTTATAGAACTTTGAAAACTATTATTGTAGGAAAACTCCATCAAGTACATGTACTCCTCCCATCTAGACTGATGATCCATTAAATACATCCTTAGCATGTACACTAAAATCTTATTCACCCGCTCAGTTTGTCCATCTGTCTCGGGGTGATATGTTGTGCTGAAGTTCATTTTCATATTGAGGGCATACTACATGGTAGTCCAGAAATGAGAATTATACAAAGGATCTTAGTCACAAATAATCTTCCACGGAATCTCATGCAACCTGACAATCTCATCCAAATATACCCATGCCACTGCACTAGTTGTATAAGTGGTCTTCATCAGAGAAAAGTGAGCCACTTTTGTCAATTTATCAACTGTGACCATGATGGCATCATGGTGATATCTCGACATCGGTAGCCCAAAAATGAAGTCCATGGAAATGACGTCCCATTTCCACTTTGGTATAGCATGAGTAAAGAGAAGGATAGTTGGATGTTAATGCCCAGCCTTCACTTTCTGGCACTCTAAACAACATGACACAAACTAAGCCATGTCTCTGTGAAGTCCTTTCCAGTGATCTTATGCCTTTCTTGTGCCTCCTGGAGTCTCTGTTTGATCAAAATCACCTATTGGTCCATGTCCTGCAACAAAGCTGGTCCAAGAGAAAGCTTGTCCTCTAACATGTCCCAACTAAGAGGTGTTCTACATTCTCTACCATACAAATCCTGAAAAGGAGCCATGCCTATAGAACTCTGAAAACTATTATTGTAGGAAAACACCACAAAGTATAGGTTCTCCTCCCATCTAGACTGCTGATCCTGAGCATGCCCTCTAAAATCTAATTGACCCACTTAGTCTATCCATTTGTCTCGGGGTGATATACTATGCTGAAGTTGATTCTCATCTCGAGGGAATACTGCATGGTAGTCTAGAAATGGGAAGTATATAAAGGATCACAGTCACAAATAATCTTCTATAGAATCTCGTGCAACTTGACAATCTCATCCAAATATACCCGTTCCACTACACTAGCTATATAAGTGGTCTTCACCAGAGAAAAGTGAGCCACTTTTGTCAATTTATTAACCATGACCATGATGGCATCGTGGTGATATCTCGACATCGGTATCCCAAAAATGAAGTCCATGGAAATGGTGTCCCATTTCCACTCCGGCATAGCATGAGAAAAGAGAAGGCCAACTAGATGATGATGCTCGGTCTTCACTTTCTGGAACTCTAAATAGTGTGACACAAACTAAGCCACGTCTCTAAGAAGTCCTTTCTAGTGATACAATTGTCTCAAAGTAGCATCCATCTTCTTCACCTCAGGATGGGATGAATAGGGTGCATAATGTACCTCTGTCAGCATGTCTTTCCTCAAGCCTCCATCTCTGGTAACATAAATCTGACCTCTGTTCCTAAGAAGGCCATCTTCCTCTAGTGGGAAACCATCAAACTTCCCTTCAAGAGGTCCCTGGGACTCGATCTCTGCTCGAACTGTAATGTAGAAGTTGTCAAGAGGAAGATGCTAAAGAATCCTACTCCACAAATATGTGCCCACTGAAGTGGCCATAATCACATGTCTCTATCGGTTGAGAGTGTCTACCACAACATTCTCCTTCCCCTTCATATGCTCTATCTCCATATCATACTCTAAAAAAAAATCCATCCAATGCCACTGAAGAGCATTAAGATTGGGCTACATGAATAGGGCTCTTATGCAGTCTAAAATGAAGAAACACCTTTGTGCCCAACTCAAAACTATGATCTATCCTATGCTAGTCTGCATACTTCTTTTGTCTTTGTAATCTCTATCTGATCAAGGTAACCTGCTGCTCCATATCCTACAATAATGCTAGCCCAAGGGAAACCCTATTCTCAATCTTGTCCCAACTAAGAGGCGTCCTGCACTCTCTGCCATATAATGCCTAAAAAGGAGCCATGCCTATCGAACTCTAGAAACTATTATTGTAGGCAAAATCCACCAAATACAGATACTCCTCCCATCTCGATTGGTGATCCATAACGTACATCCTAAGCATGTCCTCCAGGATATGATTCACCCACTCAGTATGTCCATCTGTCTCAGGGTGATATGTTGTGCTGAAATTGATCCTCGTCCCGAGAGCATGTTGCATGGTGGTCCAGAAATGGGAAGTGTACAAAGGATTGCGGACATAAATGATCTTCTACGTAATCCCATGTAATATGACAATCTCATCAAGATATACACATGCCACAGCACTAGCTGTATAGGTGGTCTTCATCGGAGAAAAATGAGGCACTTTCGTCAATTTATCCACTGTGACCATGATGGCGTCATGGTGGTATCTCGACGTCAGTAACCCAAGGATGAAGTCCATGGAAATGGTGTCCCACTTCCATTCCGGTATGACATGAGGAAAAAGAAGGCCAGCTAGATTTTGACGCTCAGCCTTCACTCTCTGGCACTCTAAGCAGTGTGAGACAAACAAGGCCATGTCTCTCCGAATTCCTCTCCAAAAATACAACTGTCTCAAGGTGGCATACATCTTCTTCACCCCAAGATGGGCTAAATAAGGTGCATGATGAGCCTCTGTCAAAATTTCCTGCCTCAAGCCTCCATCTCTAGGAATATATATCCGAGCTATGTGTCTGAGAAGTCCATCTCTCTCTAATGAAAATCCATCAAATATCCCCTCAAGGGGTCTCTGAGACTCAACCTCTACTCTGGCTGCAAGGTAGAAGATGTCCTGATGAAGCTTCTCCAAAATCCTGCTCCATAAATCTTTTCCCACTGAAGTGGCCATAGCCACATGTCTCCGTCTACTCAAGGTGCCTGCAACCACATTCTCCTTCCCCTTCACATGATCTATCTCCATGTCATACTCACAAACCAAATCCGTCCAATGTCGCTGACGAGTGTTGAGATTGGGCTATGTAAAGAGGTGGCAAAGACTCAAGTGATCAGTCTTGAGTGTGAACCTCCAACCAAGAAGAAAATGTCTCCACCGCACTAAGGCATGCACAACTACTACAAGCTTAAGATCATGAGTTAGATAATTGAGCTCATAATCCTTGAGTTTGTGAGACTCAAAAGCAACTACTCTACCCTCCTACATCAAAACACCTCCAAGTCCTGCCAAAGAAGCATCTGTGTAAACGTAGAACTCACCTTGAGGATCTGACACTGTAAGAATAAGTGTTGTCGTGAGGTATTTCTTTAGTGTACTGAAATCCTGCTCACATCTATCTGACCATACAAAGTTCTTCCCTTTCCGCTGAAGGGAAGTGATGGGGTGCGCAATCTGAGAAAATTCCTGAATAATTCTCCTATAATATCCTGCTAAACCCATGAAGCTGCGCACCTCGCTCACACTAGTGGGTGTTGGCCAATCCATGATAGCTTGAATCTTGGGAGGATCAACTGTAATACCTTCCCTAGAAATGATGTGGCCCAAATATTGCACCTCTGTCTGAAAGAACACACACTTCTCCAAGTTTCAGTAAAGATGTTTCTCATGAAGGCACTAAAGAACTTGGCGAAGGTGCTCCTCGTGCTCCTCACACTTACGTGAGTAAATCATAATTTCATCAAGGAAGATGAGCACGAAGTGATCTAGAAAATTCCTGAATACCCCATTCATCAAACTCATAAACACTGTGGGGGAATTTGTTAGACCAAAAGGCACCACTGTGAACTCATAGTGGCCATATCTCGTGCAGAATGCGGTCTTATGAATATCCACCTTCATAATCCTAAGTTGATGGTACCATGACTTAAGATTTATCTTGGATAAAACTGTAGCCCCCTTCATCTGATCAAATAAATCATCAATGCATGGAAGGGGGTAACGATTCTTGATTGTTACCTGGTTCAGCTTACGGTAATCAATACACAACCAAGATATCCATCCTTCTTCTTCATGAAGATCACCGATGCACCCCAAGGGGATTCACTAGGACGGATTAGGCCCTTCTCCAGAAGGAAATCGAGCTACAACATGAGCTCACATAGCTTAGGAGTAGTCATCCGATAGGGTGCTTGTGAAATAGGCTCTGTGCCTGGAACTAGATCTATATGAAAATCTATCTCACTTGGGGGAGGTAACCCCGGTAGCTCCCCTGGAAACACATCAGTAAACTCTCTCAAGATGGGATGGTCATCAAGGGATGGTCCACTAGACTCATTCTTTGATCTTTCACTAACCCTAACAGCATACAACTAGTAACCCTGTTGCGTACACCGCTTAAGCTACATAGCGGAGATAGTGTGAATGGAAACGGGCCTCCTAACTCTTGATATTGCTGACTCCACCCCAAGATCATCTATGCAAGCAATAGTCTTATGGTAATATTCTACTCTAGCTCTGTGAGAAGACAACCATTCCATACCCAATATGACACCATAAGATCCTAATGGAAGGATTTGAAGATCCAAGTTAGTGGTGAAGGGTCCCAAATCCAATACACACTCCTTAACTAAGGAGTCTAGAGAAATTTTAGCTCCAGAAGCCATCCCAACATCCCAACTATGGCCCTGCCTAACTAACACCAACCTACAACTCTCTACTAAGGATGGTGCAATAAATGAATCAGAAGAATCGAATCAAATAATATAGAGGTGGAAATACCACCAATACTACCTATCATCTCAATCACGGTATTCTAGTACTCAGCCTTGCAGTTCTCGACTGCTGCGTAGATTCGATGACTCCATGCCATATCACCAATAGTAGGCTCTAAGCTCTACGTCCTACCCTTGTTAGGGTTATGTGGGAAATCTCTCCAATGATTTCCAACAACACCACAACCATAACAGCTACCTAGTCCTCTCCAGTGGGAAGCAGCTCCAACCGGTACTCTAGATGTCTGAGCTCTAGAGCTTGACAATTCGGCTACGGATTGTTGATGATCTCCTATTGACTGAACTATAGGTACACCTTGTGTCCTGATGGGACCTCTAGGAGGAGGCCCCATACTCTGTCCTCTCTACGCATCAAATATTTAACGAGGTCTGTAAGGTGGGCAGGTCTACTACTGCTACTGCTGTTGTGGTGGCCTGAATGAAGCCTGACCTAAACTCTGTCCACCCCGTGGAGGAGGAACTAAACCCTTCAATCTACCATCCTGCATCTTCTAGATATGGCTCTGAACTCTGTCTCTAGCCTGTTACGTCTTCCCCGTCTCTCCTCTGCAATATAGGCCTTCTCTATGACCTCTGCTAATGTTTGTGGGAAGTGAATGCGTACTGCGCCACCGAAATCCAAGTTCAGGCCCCGAATGAACCTATGAATCCGTACCTGATAATCATACATATAGTCAACGTAGTGGAGTAGGTCTAGAAATTGAATCTCATACTCGGCTAAAGTCATCGATGCCTGACGGAGGTCGTAAAACTCATCTATCTGCTACTATATAAACCTCCTAGGAAAATACCTACTCCTGAAAAAATCCTCAAATAGCTCCTAGGTGACTGCTAAATCAACATGGAGCTTCTGCTTCATGGTCCTCCACCAGACTCCTCTTCCATCCCTCAAAAGATGGATCGTAACATGAGATTTCGTGTTGCTAGTATAAGGACAGAGCTTGAAGCATCCTCTCAAGCTCACCAACCAGGCCTCTACCTGATATGATCTACAGCTGATGCCTTATGACCCCTAGGTATCTCTATATGCTCATCCCTCTATCTAGGGTTCCGAGACCTATCCCTATGTCCTGAGATCCTGTCCCCATGTCCTCTTTGTGGTGACTCTACCCTAGCCAAATCTGCGCAGAATTTCTCTACCCTATGCTCCTTGCTTTATTGAGGGGATCCCTGGGCATCTATTGACAGCTTCATACCATGTCTAGAAAATCGTCCTCCCAAGGGCTCTCTGCGTATAACGGTATTGACGTCCCGAATCATATGTAAAATCTGAGGTAGAATGGTCGCTACAGCCTGCTCTGGCAGTGGTATATCTAGGTCTATAAGAAAAAACCCCTCGCCTAATATGTGCCTCCTACATAGATCAAGATGAGATTTAGTTCATTTTTCTAGGTCCTATTTCATTTTTCTAAGTTTTCTATTTCATACAATTATCAACATTGTGGTTTTCTAGATTTAAAAGAATCAATTTTGCACTAGGTAAAATGTTCATGTTTCATGTTTTCTAAGTGTGCCCAAGGTTCCAAGCTTTGAACCCATGGCTCTAATACCAAGTGTAACGCCTGCTAAAAAAAATGCCCGCACGAGATCCAAGAACAACCTAGGTTTAATTAGAAAAATTATGGAATAAATTTTTTTGGAAAAGCATGACCACAAAAGTTTTCAAAAATGATTGTCGCCACATTAATGTCTCTAAGACTTTGACACAAATGAAAAATAATAATAATCCACGATAACACACTATTTAAAATCTACAATAACTTTAATACATTGATCTGATTAGGCAAGTTTAATCTCCCTAAGGATTATTTAAATAGTAAATTAGTTCCTACTAAGTTGAATATCCCCCATCGGGTGTCAAAGGTAGAAGTGGCTAATGAAATTAAATACTAAGGTTATTTAATTTCTACCATGTTGAAACAATTAGCAAGGTGGTATTCTTAAAAGTTGGGTTTGGAATAATGAGCACTTCCCTACCCCACAAAGTGACCCCTTAAAAGACAACCCATAATTTAGAATTAAAACACTTAAATTAAAAGGGCAATTTCTATTCACCCACTCCCCACATAATTTTTTTAGGGATGAATCTCATCTCTTGGATGGATTCAATTTGGTCCCTTGATGTGGAAAAAGGGTAATCAACCCTAAAACATCCTTAAGAAGTCTCCTTTCTGATTTCATTTGTCTGATTGTTTCTATTTTGTTTTGCAGGTTAGAGGAGAAGGAAGGGAAGCCATTAGAGGTCATTGCAAGCTTGTGAGGGATTAACATGTCCTATTTATTTTCATTTTATTTATACCCTCCTTAGGGTTTCTAAATGTATTTATGTATTTTATTAGCTTATTTCCCTTGTATTTGCCCAAATGGGCTTGTGGGTTTTGCCCATTTCATTTGTAAAACTATATTTAGTATGCATTTTCATTTTGTTTAAGGTATATATACAACCTATGTGTATATATACATTTAAATCCATTTTGTATCTATTTAATGGAAATGTGTATGTATGTATTTACTTATTTATTTTTCCTTATTTTTATTTTCCCTCTTTTTTTACCATGAATTTGAACCCGAAATAGGAATGTGTGTGTGTGTGTGTGTGTGTGTGTGTGTGTGGGCAAACAGCATATGCAGAAAATGCGCAGGTTTTGCTTGAGGTTTGTTTGGTCCCAAAGTGGCATGGTAGCCGGTTCGGTACCCCTACTTTTTCTTCGGGTTTAAAAAAAAAATTAAGGACTTGTGGGAGTGGGGTCACCTACCTCACCCACCCCCCTTTATTCCCAAACTTCTGTAGCAAGCTTACATGTATTTTTTTTTGAAAATTTTAATTTTCAATAAACTTTATTCCATGCAGGCCGTAGCCTTTAATTTAGGACAACATTTTTGTTTTGTAGTTTTTTTTTTTTGTTTTCCCCTTTTTTATATATACCTAACTTTTGATTATTTTAATTTTGAATACAATTAATAATATATATAATGTATGTAATATATATAAGGTATATAAAGTCTAATTTATAATATAAATAATAAGTAAAGTAGCCCCATGATTTTAGTATTACTTTTTTTTTATATAATTATTTTTTTTATAGATAATATTTTAGCATTATAATATTTAACACCAATAATAATTTGATTTTAATACCATTGTCAATTTAGTATTTTTTTTTAATGGCAATTCTTAGCGTTATACTTAAAATTTCTAGTATAGTTTGATAGTAGTTTTTTTTTTATACAATCAAGTTTTCTTTCCCTTCTACTAGTGAAAATAAAAGTTAATCTATTTTATAAATCAATCAAATATCGATACAAATTAAATTTCTTTCCATCCACTTGGGTAAAGTTTAACTTTCCTACAATAATGCAAGAAGATAATTTACTTTTCAATGCATGCCTCAAGTAACATATGAACTTTAATATTTCTTCATTGTCATCTCTAATAATATAAATACACAATGAAGAGAACTTTCCTTTCCTACAATACAACCTTCAAACATGGTAATGAACTTTCTTTTCCATTTCACAACTAATTCACACAAATATTTCTTTCTCTTTTCAAAGTATAATACACTTCCATAGCCACAATGGAATGAAATATGTTCCTTCCCAAGATCAAAACAATGTTCTCCACTTGAGGTGGGAAGTCATACAAAATGTGAATACAAGATTGAATTACATTATTACAATTTCTTCCACTCTATGTGGGTAAAAAAAATACAAGGAAGTTTCACATGAACACCAACATGACTCCAAACTCCAACACCAACAAGGTAGCTCCTCCAAGAAATTTCTTGATTCATAACAAAATAGGGGGAGAGGCAACGCTCTCCACCCAACCAAGATATCCACTGGAGAGGATAAGCCATCCTCTCCATTGACCCCCGAGCCTGAACCACATTACAATGGGAGAAGATTTCAACTCATGGAAACTACAAGCTTCCACAATAATTAACAAAAAGTTTCACATCCATTCCATTTACATACAAACACAACAACAACTCAACAAGAATCAATCAATCAAAACAACAATATAACAAGACTTATCAAGAAATCCAAAAGAGTAAGACCTATGGGGAGGCCCCTTATGCCTCCCAATGGGAATGGGTGCCCACGTAAAAGCCTCCAATGCAAAACAAAATTTCTCCTACCAACTCTTATGCTTCCCTCAAGTACCCCTTATACCTCCATACACTCTTATGCCTCCCTCAAAACTCTTATGTCTCCCTCATAATAAGGACAAGAAGAAGTGCAAGTATTCCCCATAATAGGTGGGGCACCCAACCCAAACTCCCTCCACAAGAAAGTGATCTCTTATGCCTCCCTATAAGAAAAAACTCCCCATAGTCTCCTCCCACTCCCAACTTAGGCAATCTACCCACACCCAACAAGCATTCCAAAGATACAACAACACTCAACACAACATAAAAACACATACAATAAAACAAATAACAAAATTTAAACTAAGGTGGAGCTCCTACCTCTCCATGTTAGAGCTTGTTCCAAGTATGAAGTTCTAAGCTTCTCCAAAGACCACGAAAGCATCCAAAAAGCTCCAAAAATCCACAAACTCTCAAATCCTCTCACTCTCAAAAAATTCAAGAGACTAAAAATGATCATCAAACCCCAAAACAATCAACATGAATTCAATAAATAGAGAAAGGAGAGGGAGGGATGATGTGGCTCCAAGTAGGATTCCACCTCATTTCCTCTCCACTCCACATCACTTGGTCAACCTCATATTCTAAAGCACAATTAATAAGTGGTTGGAGGAATGACAAGAACCTTACACACTCCATCTAAGACCACACCTCCAAAGGACAAAATTAAATATTTGAAAGAAAGTACAATTAAAATTTCACCTTTTTTACTCCCTAAAACACCTAAAAGAGCCTAAAATTGATCCCCAGCCCTTAGGTAGGGTTGGCATGAGCATTTAAAAGGTGTGGGACAAGTTTGACTTGTCCCACAAGCTTCCAAATTTGGCCTCTAAGGCCAAATTCGAGTTTCCCATGACGGGTATAGTGTGCTACACTCAAAATTCAAATACACTTCGCTCAACACAAAATCCAAGATGAACTCCTTTTTGGTCACATCTTTAATTTGTTTAGGACAAATTCAAATTAGCTTAGGTAAGACACTACAACCCATGACTAATAAAGGGGTAACCACAAATCAAAAAATCTAAATAATGGAACGAGTAAAATTTCATTACGAAAATAAAAACACAAACTAACATAATAGAAATGGAAATTAAAACAAACAAAACATGACCCCTAGGTCACAATGTTCTCCTAACTAAATAATTCTAACACACACACAATTACATGTTGCCATGGTGACCCTAGTTGAATTCTTCTCAAATTCCGATGTGGTTGGTCTCCACTCCCCCAATTTTGTTGTGAATATAATATACCTGTAAAACAAAGGATACCTCCTTCGGCCTTGTGGTCGCATTAAAACATTCATGCCAAATATGCGATATAAATATAAAATCAACTATATATGATTTAATATCATCTATGTAAACATGATATCATTTACAATTTATAGCACATTTCTATTCCACATCTCATTCATGTCAAAATGATCATCACATTAATCCAATTATCAATATCTACTTAATATGACTAAATATATCACATGTCAGAAATATAGATAAATAACCACATCAAAAGTATATCAATATCAACATTAAATGTCTCCAGTAGTCCATATGCATCACATAAGAATCAAATCAATAACAGTTCAGTATCTCTGATATCTAATAACATGCTATATCAAAAACTATAATATAGCCATAAGTGTAGACGATAGTATCGAAAAACAATATTAAAAAAGGTGTCGAACGGAAGTGGGCACTACATTCCCCTCCGCTTAGACTCGAATTCCTCCTGGAAGTCTCTAGAACATGTGTGGAAACTACACTCGTACCAAAGTGGCATCCTTCTAGGTAGCTGTAGTCTCATCATATTTGTGCCACTGGACCGAAACCTGATCAATCTCTATGCCGCGAAGGCCCAGGGTCCTGCGATCTATAATGCGCATGGGCTCCACAATCACCTACCCCTGATCTTGCACATGCAATGCAGTCCAATCTAGTACATGAGAAGGATCATAAATATATTTCCTAAGCACATAAACATGAAAAACATCATGGATGCAAGACAAGCTTGATGAAAATGTTAGACGACATGCCAAGGGACCGATGTGCTCCAAGATCTCAAAGGGACCCACAAACCTAAGAGAAAAATTAGAACCTTTTTCGTAATGGATAGGGCTCTTATGCAGTCTAACATGAAGAAACACCTTCATGCCAACCTCAAAATTATGATTTGTCATATGTTGTTCTGCATACTTCTTCTATCTGTCTTGTGCCTCCTACAATCTCTATCTGATCAAGGTAACCTACTGCTCCATATCTTACAATAATGTTGGCCGAAGGGAAACCCTATCCTCAATCCTATCCCAACTAAGAGGTGTCTTGCACTCTCTGCCATATAATTCCTGAAAAGGATCCATGCCTATTGAACTCTAGAAACTATTATTGTAGGCAAACTCCACCAAATATAGATACTCCTCCCATCTCGATTGGTGATCCATAACGTACATCCTAAGCATGTCCTCCAGGATCTAATTCACCCACTCAATCTTTTCATCATTCTTAGGGTGATATGTTGTGCTGAAATTGATCCTCATCCTGAGAGCATGCTACATGGTGGTCTAGAAATGGGAAGTGTACAAAGGATCGCAGTTGCAAATGATCTTCCACAGAATCCCATGTAATTTGACAATCTCATCAAAATATACACGTGCCATAGCACTATCTGTATATGTGGTCTTCACTGGAGAAAAATGAGGCACTTTTGTCAATTTATCCACCGTGACCATGATGGCGTCGTGGTGGTATCTCAACGTCAGTAACCCAATAATGAAGTCCATGGAAATGGTGTCTCACTTCCACTCTGGTATGACATGAAGAAAAATAAGGTGAGCTAGATGTTGATGCTCGGCCTTCACCCTCTAGCACTCTAAGTAGTGCGACACAAACAAGGCCACGTAAATACAACCGTCTCAAGGTGGCATACATCTTCTTCACCCCGGGATGGGCTGAATAAGGTGCACAATGAGCCTCTATCAGAATGTCTTGCATCAAGCCTCAATCTATAGGAACATATATCCAACCTCTGTGTCTGAGAAGGCCATCTGTCTCTAATGAAAATCCATCAAATCTCCCCTCAAGGGGTCTTTGAGACTCAACCTCTTCTCTGGCTGCAAGGTAGAAGTTGTCATGAGGAAGCTGTTGTAAAATCCTGCTCCGTAAATTTGTGCCCACTGAAGTGGTCATAGCCACATGTCTCCATCTACTCAAGGTGTCTGCAACCACATTCTCCTTCCCCTTCACATGCTCTATCTCCATGTCATACTCACAAAGAAACTTCATCCAATGCCACTGAAGAGTGTTGAGATTGGGTTGTGTGAAGAGGTGGCGAAGACTCAAGTGATCAGTCGTGAGTGTGAACCTCTGACCAAGAAGAAAATGTCTCCACCGCACTAAGGCATGCACAACTGCTGCAAGCTTAAGATCATGAGTTGGATAATTTAGCTCATAATCCTTGAGTTTTCGAGACTCAAAAGCATCTACTCTGCCCTCCTACATCAACACACCTCCAAGTCCTGCCAAAGAAGCATCTGTGCAAATGTAGAACTCACCCTGAGGATCCGAAACTGCAAGAATATGTGTTGTCGTGAGGAATTTCTTCAGTATACTGAAAGCCTACTCACATCTATCTGACCATAAAACTTCTTCCCTTTCTGCTAAAGGGAAGTGATGGGGTGTGTAATCCAAGAAAAGTCCTGAATAAATATCCTATAATATCCTGCTAAACCCATGAAGTTGCACACCTCGGTCACACTAGTGGGTGCTGGCCAATCCATGATAGCTCGAATCTTGGAAGGATCCACTTTAAAACATTACCCAGAAATGATGTGGCCCAAATACTGCACCTCTGTCTAAAAGAATGCACACTTCTCCAAGTTCCAGTAAAGATGTTGCTTACGAAGGCACTAAAGAACCTGGGAAAGGTGCTCCTCATGCTCCTCACGTGTACGTGAGTAAATCAAAATTTCATCAAGGAAGATGAGCATGAAGTGATCTAGAAAATTCCCGAATACCCCATTCATCAAACTCATAAACATTGCGGGGGCATTCCTCAAACCAAAAGGCATCACTGTGAACTCGTAGTGGCCATATCTCGTGCATAATGCGGTCTTATGAATATCCGCTTCCGTAATCCTGAGCTGATGGTACACTGACATAAGATCTATTTTAGAGAAAAATGTATCCCCCTTCATCTGATCAAATAAGTCATCAATGCATGGAAGGGGGTAATGATTTTTGATCGTTACCTTGTTCAGCTGACGGTAATCAATACACAATCGAAGAGATCCATCCTTCTTCTTCACGAAGATCACCGGTGCACCCCAAGGGGATATACTAGGATGGATTAGTCCCTTCTCCAGAAGGCCCTCAAGCTGCAACTTGAGCTCACATAGCTCAAGAGTAGTCATTCGATAGGGTGCTCGTGAGATAGGCTCTATGCCCGGAACTAGATCTATATGGAAATCTATCTCACATTGGGCAGGTAACCATGGTAGCTCCCCTGGAAACACATCAACAAACTCTCTCAAGATGGGATGGTCATCAAGGGATGGTCCACTAGACTCATTCTCCAATCTGTCACTAACTGTAACAACATACAACTGGAAAACCCATTGCGCACACCGCTTAAGCTACATAGCGGAGATAGTGCGAATGGAAACAAGCCTCCTAACTCCTGATATTGCTAACTCCACCCCAAGATCATCTATGTAAGAAATAGTCTTATGGTAACAGTCTACTCTAGCTCTGTGAGTAGAAAACCAGTCTATGCCCAATATGACACCATAAGATCCTAATGGAAGGATCCCAAATCCACTACACACTCCTTAACTAAGGAGTCTATAGAAATTTTAGCTCCAACAGCCATCTCAATGTCCCAACTACAGCCCTGCTTAACTGCCACCAGCCTGTAACTCTCTACTAAGGATGGTGCAATAAATGAATTAGAAGAACTGGAATTAGATAATATAGAGGTGGAAATACCACCAATACTACCTATCGTCTCAATCACGGTACTCTGGTGCTCAGCCTAGCAGTTCTCGACCACTGCGTACATCCGATGACTCTGAGCCATATCACCAACAATAGGCTCTGAGCTTTACATTCTACCCTTGTTAGGGTTCTGTGGGCAATATCTCCAATGATGTCTAACAACACCACAACCATAATAGACTACCTGGTCCTCTCCAGTGGGAAGTAGCTCCAGCCAGTACTCTAGATGTTTGAGCTATAAATCCTGATGATTCGGCTATGGACTGCTGAGGTCTCTACTAATGAGCTCCTGCTGACTGAGCTCTCGGTGCACCCTGTGTTATAATGGGACCTCTAGGAGTAGGCCCCATACTCTGTCCTCTTTGTGCATCAAATCTCTGAGGAGGTCTGTAAGGTGGGTGGGTCTGCTGCTGCTACTGCTATTGTGGTAGCCTAAATGAAGCTTTCCCTGAACTCTATCCACCCCATAAAGGAGGAACTGACCTCTTCAATCTACCATCCTACATCTCCTGGATATGGCTCCGAACTCTATCTCCATCCTGTTGCGTTTTCCCCCGTGTTTCCTATGCAATATAGGCCTTCTCCACAACCTCTGCTAATGTCTTTGGGCATTGAATGTGCACTGCACCACCGAAATCCATGTTTAGGCCCTGGATGAACCTATGAATCCATACCTGATCATCCTACATATAGTCAACATAGTGGATTAGGTCCAGAAATTGACTCTCATACTCGACTACAATCATCAATGCCTAACAGATGTCGTGAAACTCGTCTATCCACTGTTGTATGAAACTCATCTATGCACAGAATTTATCTTCCCTATGCTTCTCGCTGTGTTGAGGGGATACCTGGGCATCTACTAAGAGCTTCATACCATGTCTAGCAAATCGTCCTCCCAAGGGCTCTTTGCGTATAACGACATTGACGTCCTGAAGCATATGTAAAATCTGAAGTAGAATGGTCGCTACAGCCTACTCTGGCGGTGGTATAGCTAGGTCTATATGAAAAGACCCCTCACCTAATTCATGCCTCCTAAATAGATCAAGATGAGATTTAGTCCATTTTTCTAGGTCCTATTTCATTTTTCTAAGTTTTCTAATTCGTACAATTATCAACATTGTGGTTTTCTAGATTTAAAAGAATCAATTTTGTACTAGGTTAAATGTTCATGTTTCATGTTTTCTAAGTGTGCCCAAGGGTCCAAGCTTTGAACCCATGACTTTGATACCAAGTATAATGCCCGCTAAAAAAAACGCCCGCACGAGATCTAAGCACAACCTAGGTTTAATTAGAAAAATTATGGAATAATTTTTTTTGGAAAAGCGTGCCCACAAAATTTTTCAAAAATGACTGTTGCCACATTAATGTCTCTAAGAAGATGACACAAATGAAAAATAATAATAATCCATGATAACACAATATTAAAAAACTACAATAACTTTAATACATTGATCTGATTAGGCACGTTAAATCTCCCTAAGGATTATTTAAATAGTAAATTAATTCCTACTAAGTTGTATATCCCCCATGGGGTGTCAAGGGTAGAAGTGGCTAATGAAATTAAATACTAAGGATATTTAATTTCTACCATGTTGAAAAAATTAGCAAGGTCCTATTTTCAAAAGTTGGGTTTGGAATAATGAGCACTTCCCTACCCCACAAAGTAACCCCTTAAAAGAAAACCCATAATTTGGAATTAAAACACTTAAATTAAAAGGGCAATTTCTATTCACCCACTCCCCACCTACTTTTTGTAGGGTTGAATCTCATCTCTTGGATGGATTCAATTTGGTCCCTTGATGTGGAAAAAGGGTAATCAACCCTAAAACATCCTTAAGAAGTCTCCTTTCTCATTTCATTTGTCTGATTGTTTCTATTTTGTTTTGCAGGTTAGAGGAGAAGGAAGGGAAGCCATTGGAGGTCATTGCAAGCTTGTGAGGGATTAACATGTCCTATTCATTTTTATTTTATTTATACCCTCCTTAGGGTTTCAAAATGGATTTATGTATTTTATTAGCTTATTTCCGTTGTACTATATTCAGTATGCATTTTCATTTTGTTTAAGGTATATATACAACCTATGTGTATATATACATTTAAATCCATTTTGCATCTATTTCATGGAAATGTGTATGTATGTATTTACTTATCTATTTTTCCTTATTGTTATTTTCCCTCTTTTTTATTACCATGAATTTTAACCCGAAATAGGCACACAGAGAGAGAGAGAGAGAGAGAGAGAGAGAGAGAGAGAGATATATATATATATATATATATATATATATATATATATATATATATATATTTGTGTGCAGGCCGCATATGTAGAAAATGTGCAGGTTTTGCTTGAGGTTTGTTTGGTCCCAAAGTGGCATGGTAGCCGATTGGGTACCCCCCCTTTTTCTTCAAGTTTTAAAAAAAAAATTTAAGGACTTTTGGGAGTGGGGTCACCTACCCCACCCACCCCCATTTATTCCCAAACTTCTGCAGCAAGCTTACACGCATTTTTTTTTGAAAATTTTAATTTAAAATAAACTTTATTCCATGCAAGCCATAGCCTTTAATTTAGGACAATATTTTTGTTTTGTATTTTTTTTTGTGTTTTCCCCTTTTTTTAATATACCTAACTTTTGATTATTTTACTTTTGAATATAATTAATAATATATATATATATATATATATATATATAAGGTATATAAAGTCTAATTTATAATATAAATAATAAGTAAAGTAGCCCCATGATTTTAGTATTACTTTTTTTTTATATATAATTGTTTTTTTATAAATAATATTTTAGCATTATAATATTTAACATCAATAATAATTTGATTTTAATACCATTGTCAATTTAGCATTTTTTTTTAATGGCATCATACTAAAAAATAAAATCCATATAGCATCACTGATGAGCATTGAGATTGGGTTGCGTGAATAGGTGGTGAAGACTAAGGTGATCTATCCTAACTGTGAATCTCTGACCAAGCAGAAAGTGTCTCCGTTGAACCAAATTTGTGCACAACGTCCGCAAGCTCAAGATCATGAGTCGGATAATCAAGCTCATAATCTTTGAGTTTACGAGACTCAAAAGCCACTACTCTACCCTCCTGCATCAACACACCTCCAAGCCTGCTAAAGAAGCATCCATGTAAATGAAAAACTCACCCTGTGGATCCGGCACTGCAAGGATAGATGTTGTAGTGAGACATTCCTTCAGTTTCATGAAGGCCTACTCACACCTGTCCAACCAAAAAAACTTCTTCCCTTTTCATTAAAGGGAAGTGATGGTGTGCGTAATCTAAGAGAAGTCCTGAACAAATATCCTATAGTAACCTACTAATCCCATGATGTTTTGCACCTCAGTCATAGTAGTGGGTGTTGGCCAATCCATAATAGCTCTAATCTTGGAAGGATCGACGGTGATACCTTCCCTAAAAATGATATGACCCAAATATTGCACCTCTGTCTAAAAGAATGCACACTTCTGCAAGTTCTACCGAAGACACTAAGAACCTGGCGAAGGTACACCTTGATCTCCTCACGCGTACATGAGTAAATCAAAATTTCATCAAGGAAGATGCACATGAAGTGATCTAAGAAGGTCCTAAATACCCCATTCATCAAACTCATAAACACTGTGGGGGCATTCGTAAAACATAAAGGTACCACTGTGACCTCATAGTGGCCATATCTCGTACAAAAAGTGGTCTTATGAATGTCCACCTCCAAAATCCTCAGCTGATGGTAGTCTGACTTAAGGTCTATCTTAGAGAAAGTTATGGCTCCCTTCATCTAATCAAACAAATCATCAATGCACAAAAGGGGATAATGATTCTTGATTGTTACTTTATTTAGCTGGCTGTAATTAATACACAACCACAAGGATCCGTCCTTCTTCTTTACAAAGATCACCGGTGCACCCCAAGGGGACACACTAGGATGAATTAGGCCTTTCTCTAGAAGGCCCTCAAGCTGTAACTTGAGCTCATAGAGTTCTGGGGTGATCATCTGATAAGGTGCTCATGAGATAAGATCTATTCCCAGAACAAAATCTATATGAAAATCAATCTCACGTGGGGGTAGTAACCCAATTAGCTCCCTTTGAAAGACATCTCCAAACTCTCTCAATAAAGGATGATCATCTAGAGATGGTCCACTAGACCCATCCTCTGTTCTGTCACTAACTATAACAACATACATTTGACAACCCCATCGTACACACCGCCTAAGCTATAGAACATATATGGCGTGAATAGAAATGGGTCTCCTGACCCCTTAAATCACTGACTCAACTCCCAAATCATCTGCACAAGATATGATCTTGTGGTAAAAATCCACTCTGGCTCTGTGTGCAGATAACCAGTCCATGCCCAAGATGACTCTATAAGAGCCCAAAGGAAGGATACGAAGATCTAATGTAGTGGTGAAAGGTCCCAAATCCACTACACACTTCTTAACTAAGGAGTTTACAGAGATCTTGGCTCTATAAGCCATCTCAACATCCCAACTATGACCCTGCCTAACTGCCACTAGCCTCCATCACTCTACTAAAGATGGTGCAATAAAAGAATCAGAAGAACCATAATCAAACAAAGTAGAGGTAAAAATACCACCTGTTACCTTTAGTCTCAATAACTGTATTATGTTGCTCTTCCTAGAGGTTCTTGACCATTGTGTACATCCTACGACTGTGCCCCATGTCACCAACAGTAGGCTCTGAGATCTGGGCCTTACCCTTGTTTTTAGGGTTATGTGGGTAGTCTCTCCAAAAATGTCCAATAACACCACAACCAAAACAAACGCCTGATCTTTTCCCCTGCGTAGTAGGTCCGAACGGTACTCTGGAGGTTTTTGGTGTGGATCCTGATGATCTGGTTGCGTTCTGTTGAGGTCTCTGTTGGCAAGCTTCTGCTGAGTGAGCTCTCTGGGAACCTTGTTTGAATCTCGGCTCTGTTTGAAGCTTATGATCGAGGTGGTTGGGGGTTTCCCCTCTAATATCGTGATCTCTCCATTATCGTTCCTCTGTCGAGCTTGACTTTTTAGTTCTCTAGAAATGCGGTAACCAATTTTGGGTTAGAGCTCAACCTTTGCTTAAAAGATCTCTGTGCCTTGCACAGTTCTAAAAGGATTCTGTAGAAGGTGTGGTCGCCATTATCGTGAGCTATCGAGTTCGGGTCATCCTTTCTACCTTCTGGAGAGCTATGTGAGTTTTCTTGGTAATCATTATAGTGTATAAAACTGCAATACACCATTCTTATGTGCCTATAGGATCTAAATCCATTCCCTCCTACTATGAGGACAACAAATTAGCAACATATTACATTGTTACCCCTGATAATGATGATCTAACTCATTACTAGGTTACAAAAGATATACTGTGTACTATATAAAACTATAATTTCATATCTTATTGTTCCTATAGGATCTACATCAAAGTAGGTGGTTACTCAACGTAATATGTTGTTACTTTGACAACTTACACTTTTAATGTTTGTTTTACAATAAATAACACTCCAAAGTTATTTCATTCAATTAAATTGGAATATTTTAGAATTCATTCCCTCACACTTAAATCACAACAGTGCAACAACATATTACGTTGTCACCCAAACTAAATGAATAAACATGTTATTTTTACAAGCTATAGTTGTTATAGATTATGAATGATTCCTCCAATCATGTTGATGATAATGAATTTGTTCTAGCCTATGTTGTTTAGAGTGGAGGCATGTTTGAGACCTAAAATGATTTCCATACTTTAATATTGATGCTTGTGATGATTTGTGATACCCTTGAGAGCTATTTTTGGGTTGATTCTCTTCTATAAGGCAGCAGCTGATTTTAAACAATTCTCAACCTTGAATAACTTAGAAAAGATACTCTATTATATAATCTGATGATTTGGTTCTTCGCAACCTTTGGCTATTAAGTTATATTCGCCAACTTCTATGTGCATCTATAGTTTTGGATTTCATGAGAAAAAGGATAGATCATGATCTACATACTTCATGTTTCTTTTTCATATTTCCTATTATTGCATTCATATTTTTTCCTATTGAAAACATGAGCGGAAATCATTGAGGGAAGTACAAGATGCTTTAATTTTTGAAGAGGAGTTTTTGGGTTTGCATGTTTCTAGCTTCTAACCTTTAGGCTGCCTGTTGAAAAGAAAGAGGCAGTGAGAGATCATGTGAGGGAGAAGGATTGGTTTTATAATAAACAATATTCAAATAATTTTAGTTGTTTTTTAGTGATATGAGAGTGAAATTAAGATGGCTAGCTCAATTTTATGAGATTCTTGATGTCTTTTTTACTCTTTTTGTTGACCTGATTTTTTTAATAATGATCCTCAATTTCTTGAACAATTGTAAATGCAGGTCTTATCATTTTAGCGGTAGCTATAATATAAATATCAAATGGTTGGTGTTATTGTCTAATTGTATAGTGTGTTATCTTGAGCATTTTTTTTCCAAATTTTAATAATTTTTAGTGTTATTAACATCAATGTATAATCAAAGAGACTCAAAGTGGAAGCGCTTGATAGACATTCATATTCAATTTCATCTAGAAGGATTGTTCTCTGCATCAGATGTAGTTTGGAGAAAAGTTAAAGATAATCGTGGAGTGGAAGGGGATTTTTTTACATGAGTAGAAGTTGGACGAGTAGATGATTTTATTAAAGGGGAATGTCAATGGACATCATTTCCAACAAGTTATTACAAACGTTGGAGTCATTCATCACCCATAAGGGAAAGTACACACTAGGTTCGAATTGATAGCACCGTCAGTTATATAATGTACGATGTGGCAATGTTAGGTGATGCTTTTAATGTAGTTTTAAAATTGTTGTTTATTTTATTATGACTCACTTTTAGTGAAATTTTGTAGATATTGGTGTAGCTATGGGCTTGAAGGCTTTAAAGAAGAGGATGATTTTCCATATGATAAGTCAAAGGTTCCAACTAGAGGGACGAGGAGTAGACCTGGACATAAACATATAAAACGTGGGTGCGAATGCAATTTTAATGTGCACATTCTTATGAAAAGAAATGAATATGCACTTATCACATATCTTCAAATGGATCATGTGGATAACAACAATCATATATGCCATGGCCAAAAAAATCACAACTTTGAAGGGACACGAGTTTATTATGAGCCACATATTAGTAAGGAGTTCCAAGAATGGGTAGAAAAGTTATTGTTATAAGGAATGTCAGTTGATATTGTGTTGCAAAAGCACCATGAAATGGTTCATGAGAAGCTAACCTTGTTTGATGGGTAAACAAAACGTGATGATTTCTTGTCTTCACATGATGTTCAAAATATTGATACAAAAATAAAAGCAGCAAAGTACATGTATGATAGAAATAATGCCCAAAGTGTGAGAGTATGACAAGATCAAAATCCAAATATATGTTTTGAATACCAAGAGTATGAAGGAAATGTTGAGGAAGATGGTCACGTGTCATTTATCATGGGCATTCAAATGCCACAACAACTTGAGTGGATGTTGAAATATGGCTGTAACAACATACTTGCAATGGACGCCACTTTTGGGACCAATGGAGTGAAGGTATTCTCTTTTACATAATATTATCAATAACAAATTTCTGCAAAAAATATGTTACATTTTCTTACCAATAATCTACTAATGCGCATTGTTATTGCATTGTCAACTCTCCATAGCATAAACTCTATACCATCCTCGCATTCGATTCCAAACACATGGGCCTACCGGTTGCATGGGTCTAATGTCAAGAGCTACAACTAGTGACTTAACCCGATGGATGAAAAATTTGGTGAATAGAGCACATGCCCATATGCTTGAGTGGAAACTAAATGCTTTCATGGTATATGATGTTACAATTGAAATCAATGTTATTAGGTTGTATATTACTCTTTGTGTATATTGTTAGAATATATAAATTTAACTTATAGATATTAATTTTGCTATCAAATTTTTAAAATTCTCATAAAATTCATTTTCAAATACAGATAAGTTTTTGGGTGCGAAGTATACTTATGCAGCTGGCATGTAAGAGGGCATGGTTGAAGAATCTTGTTGTCAAGGTTAAGGAAGATCAAAAAAGACATGTAATGTTTAATAGGTTGGGGGAATAATGCACCATTCAAATAATGAGGAGATTGATATTCAAATGACACTTGAGATTTTGTTATAGAATTTGTGGAAGAGATAAAATTTATTAAATATTGGCAGAAACATTTGCTTCTAAGAATTGGAATGTGGGTGAGACATCTACAGAATTTAAAGCATGATGGGAAAGAAACAAATGTTGCAATAGAGGCATATCACTCTATACTTAAGAGTAAGTGGTTATCCACCATTCGAAAAGCATCTCATCGCAGGGTTGACTGGCTGATACATCAACTAATCACAGATGTTTTTATATATTATTGGTGGAGTCAATGTTGTAAGGAAAGTGGGTTCTACCATAACTTCAAAGTGGAGAAACTAGAAATAGCCAATGGTTGCATGCACAATCCATTCCTGATTATTATGTCACCTTTCATACCTTTGACCCACGCTTAGCATGGGTTCGTAGCCAAATGGATGATACCTGTCACTATGAAGTATGGTATCAAACCCCACATTTGGAAATGTTGTGAATGTGGAGTATCAAAGAATGGGTACCTATGTAAGCATGTAGTTAAAGTGAATATGATGAAAAAGAATTCAGCAAGAGAAAACTTTAACGTTATTCTGGGCATAATGATTTTCAATATTTTCCAACATAGTAATTTATTTGATCTAAATTCTATTAATTTTGGTTTTTATTCAAATCTATGATTTATTATACTAATTTGTAATGTTCTCCAGGGTTTATTTTGTGCTCCAAATTTTGCATGTGGAGATGAACATGTGGTTGACGATCCTTTTGGTCAAGCCTGGAATCCTCCAAACACCTGTGAAGACCTTATGCATGTTTTGCAACAAGATAAACATGTTATAAATGAAGAAGATGAACACTTGAGCCCACAAGTGAGCAGGATAAGAACAATAGTATATAACAGTCTTGTTGGTCCTCTCAACAAGTCATTTGTTACTTTATTAGAGATTACAGTTGTGGAAACAACAAACCAATTGAGGGGAAGCCAAATATCTTCTATATTAGGTATGCAACATCCTAAGGCACAACCATTTAGACCTGTAGATGATGGATTCAACAATACACTTCATTGAGAGATATTTTCTAGAGAAGATGTTGAATCGAAGGCACCCATGTCCAAAAAATATGAAAGCTAGTTTTCTTATTGTAAAAAAGAGTCATGTATCATGTCAACTAACATGGGAGGATGAATTAAAAAGAGCTGCAGAATGAGATATGAAAAGGGGGCTTGCTAAAGAATGCGAAGACGAGACCAACATAAATGGAATTTAGGTTATTTTATATAACTATTGTTATATAGTCTTTGTATATTTTACCCATTTTGATAGTCCACAAGGGCATATTCCTTTTGGTCATTTTTCAACCACAATGTGCAATGTCTATATACTTGTGTTTGATATGCAAATCTATGAGTGCATTTTGCACATATATATCCTTGAATCGTAGAATTCTATCTTACAATCATTCTTCCCTCATATCAATATCAATATTTTATCCTTTTCGAAAAAATATTGTAGATATTATATTTTGTTTTTGTTACAGAAATTAAATTTTATGTGTTGTAAAAATTATATTTAGTTTTTGTTGCATAAATTATAGTCATTCCCTCCTACTTTGATTGCAGCAATTCAACAACATATTACGTTGTTACCCTTGATAAATGATGAACAAACACATTTTTCTTACAAGACATGCTCATTATAATATCTAAAACTGTGATACCAACTTTTTATGCTCCTATATGATCTATACCAAAGTAGGTTGTTTCTCAACGTAATACGTTGTTGCCTCAACAAAATGTATTTTTAATGTTTATTTTGCATTTTATAATGTTATGTATCTATTCAAGTTTGTTTCATTCAATTACTTTGGAATAATTTCCCACTTATGCCCTTCTACTTTAATTAAAATAGTTCAACAATGTACTGTGTTGTCATCCTATAATAAATGATGCAAGTTTCAATCTTTATACAAATTTGCCACTTTTTAATAGAGGATATCCATTTATCTCTTTAGCAGAGTTACCTTAATCATGTCTATACATGTTTTTTAACAAATCCATACATGAAGCGTGAAGCATGTTTATGCATGCACATGTTTATGATATATATACCTCATATACCTTTAGAAAATTTAGAGTCCCAGATTTGCGAAATCAATTATAATGTTTACATGGTATTAATGGTCTTCTTAAGATACCTTCAAAAATCCACATTCATTCATTCACTCATTCATCCACTAGTGGAGAGAGAATACTATAATATTTTTTGGTTCTATTTTACACTTGACCATGCATCTCACTATCTGGTCAATCATCTTCTTACACAACTGTAAAACATCTATTCTTTTATAGAGCATGGTCACTAATACATCTCCGTTATTTCAGGATCTAAACCCTCAATTCATAAGACTGAATTGCTAACAGTGTTTTTGTTGCAAATAATGTTTATTATTTATCATGTTACCTTCCTTCTAAAACATGCTACAACCAATTCACCAAGATAATTATCCAGCAGATTAATTTATGGCTTCACACTAGCTTTCAGCACTATAATTTGAGGCATTTTTTCAGCCAGATGAGGGATAGTTGAAAAAGACTGTAAAATCGTTCATATTTTAAATTACGCTATGGATTATGAAAAATAAGTCTCTGATTACTTTAAGAGCTTCTGTCTCCAGGGCCTTTTAAAAAGTATGTGCAACATAACTAGTTACGATATGACCCAAGTTTGGATTTATGTCTCACCTAAACTGTCAAGTTAAGGCTCAATTTGACTATTTAGGACAGCTAGAAGCTAATGACTAGATTTGTTTCTTCCTACCCTCCTTTAGAATGACACTAGCCTTTTCCCCTTGTTATTCAACTTTCGGCAAAAGTAAGTGAGGTTTAGGGTGGAGTAAGTGTTATCCATCTCTTACAACTCATTCCCATATCACATTATTGTGACTTTTCAGAGTTATCATCACCAGCAAACATCATGGTGAGCTCCCCTAAATGTCATGTTTACATACATACAATGTCATTTGGACTTTCAGTCACATGTAAGGGAAAGTGTTTAACCATGCTGATTTAACACATAAAAATCTTAAGCTTGTGTTATACGTATGGCATAGCTGGGGCTAGATATATACTCAATGTTTGAATTTACCTACAGTTGTGCTAAAACAACTTAGTGATACATGATTTCAGTCCTTTTCAATCAAATTGAATGCTCTCTTTGAGATTTTAATTTAAATTTCTTTCAATTTTAACAGGTAGGTAGAAGATAAGGACTCTCTGTCTCAGCAAATTAGACCAGATTTAGTGGATGAATATATGAAAGAGATTAAGAAATTTCCTCTATTTTATGAAAGAGATTTAGAATTTGTTTCACTTATACGACGCATATCGACGTATTAATATTATATATAAAATGTTTCTATTTATATATATATATATATATATTTATTTATTTATTTAAATTTCATAGAAAAAAAAGAAAATTGTTATTACAAAGAATTATGGACAAATATTTGTTACAATTTACAAGATTTGTTACATAATAGTTTTGTGACAAAAATGACTACATAATAATTTTGAAACGAAGACGTATAAACTTGGATGTTATATGTTAGGAAATAAGAGATAAAATATGCCGAATAATCCCTCACAAAATCGCAACTTGTAGAAACTAATATGCAGAAATTATTACAGATCTCAAATAAAAGTGTAGAATAAATAACACAACACAGAGAGACAATATTTAACGTGGTTCACCCAGTTTGGGCTACGTCCACCAAGAATCACTTGCTCAGATTTTATTACAAGCCTTCACTCTCTCAATACAATACCCAGATCCGTTTGGAGCTATGCTCAACAAACTCTACAGAATTCAAACCCGAATTCAAAACACATCTGTAATACATTTGCTTGTTCATCTATCATATGCATAAGACCATATAAATAGACAACTGCTTAAGCAGTTTGATACAAAACCGTGGGTATCAAAACAATGGGCAAAAGACCGAAAAAACCATGGGCCCAAAAATAGCCCATAACGGTTACCCATTACCCATGGGTTAATAAACCACCCATGAAAATTTGCTTCAAGGGCTTCACCCGAACCCCCCTGACCCGCTCACCGGCGAGCGGGACCGCCGTAAATAATACCCGAGTGTAACACATAGAAGGTGTACCACACTCTAACATGAAAATAGGCTCCACAAACATAACATTATATTAATGAAAGTATCCAAACTCCTTACATTTACAAGTCATGTCAAAAGTAGGTGCCAAAAGAGGATTTTGGCATAAAACTGGCACTACATATGCATCTTACATTATTTTCTCATTCAATGAGAAAAACCAGAACATTAAACTTGATTTTTGCTTTGACATAACTGAATATCTTGGCAAGTATTTTACAAATAATGATACAATTTATGGTAATATCAAAACTTCAACAAATTAAAGTTGAGAGATCTTCAAATTTCTTTGTTGTTTGTTAACAACAATGGAGTTTCATGCTTTGATCCATCCTTGAATTTTTCTTTTATTTCCTTTAATATCATCGGGTGTAAGGTGTGTGAACTGATGTAACACTCTTCATACCCTTTAATCTCTTTCATAGGTACATTTACAAACAATGGTCATATCGGTAAATAAAACTATGCAAATGTAAATGATATAAGTTTATCAAAATTATAAATAAGATATTGTGTGGTCACCTGTTGTTGGGAAGAATGGATCCTTTCTGAAAGTTGCATCTCAGTATCACCTTCACTATTACGTTTCTACAAAAATGAAGGATTATTGATGCACATTAACTCAAAGAAAAACACAAAAAAATATTTAAATGTTTTTATATTTGACTCCTAGAAGAAATTAACAATGTAAAAGATCTTAGTTTATGTTACTTACCAAATCAGATGAAGCATGAACCGTATTATGTATGGATTGCATGGAATCAAGAATATTGGATAAGATTTTTACGTTTCTTACCACAATGTTTTTTAGTTGTTCCTCTTCATTCTACAAACAATCAATTCATATAAATATTATATAATACAATTAAAGAACATGATTGTTAAAAAGAAAGAAAAATATAAGTAAAATGATATTGGCATAAGGGAAGCTCCTGTAACAGCTGCAACGGTCAAGTAAGGGAAGCTCCTGTAACAGCTGCAACAATCAAGTAAGGGAAGAAAATTTGGTATGCAAATTACATAGTTTCATCTTGAATAATATGTTTTCATCATCTAAAATATTATAGGGAAAATGCAAACCAGATTTGAAAGATAAATACATATAGGAATACTGCATAAGAATGTAATGGAAGGAAATGTATAGGGAAGTAGGAAGAAATTTAGACATTAGACTAGAAACGAAAATCCTACATTTTTCTTCTTTTCCTTATGTCACCTATGCATGGTAAAATCTGAGTATGATCTCTCACAATTCTATTGAATACTAAAATAAATAATGCATCATTGATATAGTCAATCAATTGGAAAAAAATAATGTACATCAAAACATAGTTTTACCTCAATTGCAACATTGTCATCTGAATATTATTTCATCCGCTGCAAACATGAAATAATGGATAAGTATACTTATACTAGATAAAAAATCAATCAAATGTGCTAAAAAAAATAACATCAATAAAAATACAAATTAACACACCTTTGTCTCTTTTCCATCCTCTTTCTGGTTAATTGCCTTCAAGCAATCTTTAAACTAGATGTAATATGTCTTCTTCAATTCACCAACAGTATCTGCTCCAATATGTGTAAAATGTAATCAAGTGTCATCTACATATGAATCTTCTATGCATATGACAACGTAATCCATTTCTAAAGATCGTGCATTGCATTTTGTTCATGGTCTAGTTGCATGAATTTTAGCAATGCCAACTTTTTTTACATGGTCAGGCTCTAGGAACATAAAAAATTCTTCTCCTATTGTGACTTCATAGGCAGCCATGTCCTTCACCTCATTCTTTGGTTTTCCCGGTTCCACCTCAACAATTTTTAGAAAATCAGTCACCTCAATCAATGGATCAGCCATATTTTTTCCCTTATGATCCTCTTTGTTGATTTTTTCTTTATCATGCATTTCATTTTCCTCACTTTTCTTTGTTCTAAAGGAAATAGGTGTTATTTGTATCGGTGGTTCATGTACCCATGCACTTGAATTGTATGGTTCAACGTTTTTCTCTTCCTCATCACCCTGAAGTGGTAAAACCCAATTTTTCAAGTGCAACAACATAATAACTAATTGTAAATAAAAGATGTATGTATATAAATTCCAAATTAGAAATATGATTAAGCGAGAAGAACTTAAAATATATAGAAAAGACAACTATTTATATTATTAATTTACAACTGCACCTTGTTTTCCATTGGAATGTTGTTTAGATTCTTTTTTCATATCAGATTTTCCCCATAAATGCCAGCTGAATCCTATTCATGCATTCAAGTCACGAAACGTGTTAGACTCATATTTACACAAGATTTCAACAAGTTAATGAATGAAAAATGAGATTTTATTATTCCAACAATGCTGCTAATGTTTTTAATGAAAGCATGTTTCCTTACATGATCAACATTAATGGATTATTCTTGGATAATATCCTACACAAATGAAAAGTTAATTTAAAACAACATACAAAGCAATGTAAATAAAAACAATTAAAATAATTTTAAATTATAATAAAAATTGTAAATACCTTATCCTTTTGTGCATTTAGTTCATAATTTGTACAATCGGTTTTCATCATATCCATTTTATATTGCAGCGTTAAAAGGGTTTTTTCCTTCTTTTCTCCCTCTTTTCTATAGTATCATACTCCTCTATAAGCTTAGAAATCAGATCTTTATCTTGTTGCCTAAGTGATGAAAAAAATTTCACCTTTTCTTCCTGACAGTAACACTCAATTAACCTAGATTTGTACATATATTTAGAATTATTCAAGTTCTAGTCAACATTTCACTTTTCAACCATTTTTTGTACTATTTTTTTTGTTTTCCTTTGATACTTCTCTGTCACATGTTTACCCATCTTACGCCTATGTAATGGAGGGAGTCCATTGTGATCATGGAGGCGGTGATAGTTGATGTCTTTCAAATGCCATTTTATTCCTTGCATTTCATAGTTACAGCAAGGAAAGACCATGCATTTGAATTTGTCCCTCTTTCCAATTTCTTTTATAATTTTACACTGCTGCAAATACTGATTAACATCCAATAATTAAATAGTTTATGAGTAACAATTTATGTGTAGGAAAATCCTATAACTCTTTAGTTCAAATTCTTATGCAAATGTAAAAATATATGGACACTTAAAGAACAAAAAATTAGAAATCCTAATAAATCTAAAACATGATAACATAAGTTGAATAATTGAATAAAAGTGTTTTATTCATGCAAAACAAAACTTTTAAATAACACTACTTACTAATCTTTGATGTTTGCACTCTTTGGATGCTTTATGGCTCAGACTAGGCGCCCAATATTCATCTTCATCCTCCTCCTCTACTTTATAATCTTCATCATTATGATCACTATTGTCATCTATGTTTAGTTCCATGTCAAATTCTTCTTCAACATGACTATCCTTACCCTTTTCCTTTTCAAAATCTGAATTCTCTCTTGTTTGATCAACAAATTATTTTTCTTCTTCAATGTTTTCATCGTTAATCTATGTTTATGTTACAAAATCAAACAATATGTTGTCATAAATAAGCATTTGATAACACATAATCCACTACAAAAATTATATTTCAATAAAAAAAAACAATCACATTTCCTTACCCATTTCAGAAAGGCCATTGCAGCACGTTTTGTCATTCTTTTTGTTTGTGGTTGATTTTTTCCACAACCATTTTCTTCATTCATTTGATTTGATTTCTTTGAGGTTAAAAAATTAAAATTTAAAATTAATATATAATATATGGACATGCATAATCAAAATAAACAATATTGATGAAAAAACATTGTTAAAAGTTTCATCAATACCTTTTTTGTTACTTGCGATTCAATTTTTTGAATGTCGTCCAATGTTTCAATATTTATTGCGCTTGGCCTATAGTTTCATAAGAAGATGGTGTAGAAGAAAATAAACTCATTTTCAATAACAATATAATGAATTCTATATTTACAAAATAAATAACATAATGAAAAGATGAGAAATGAAGCATCCCATCCACAGATATTGAAACTACCTAAATAACCCATCTGCACCATTCACTCTCTTTACATTGCAAATCTCACCATACATAATATATATATATAGCCAAAGTCTTTTTTTTACCTTACAGTTATATTTTTCTTGTTCAATTTTCTTCATGTGGATTCCATTGTTAGCCTTCTGCAAAAAAGAAGCAATCAAAAACACATTGTGATTTTCTTGCAATAAGTGTTATATGATCCTTAATCAAGATACTTGTTGATTACATGTTAAATATTCGTTCTTAAGGAATTTGAGCATATTGGGTGTAAAACTTGGAGTTTATCTCCCATTAAAATAAATCGAACACAAAGCATGAACAAATTTTACATAAGAAAATTCTTTCCCTAACAAAATTTCAATAATGTTGCTAATGCCTAATCACTCATAACAGATTTAGGTGAAAATTTCTGCAATATAAAAAATGGCATTGAAGAGAGAAATGCAAGGGATTACTATTAAAATAGTAATTTGAATACTCAACACACAAAAACTAAATAACACAACCCAATTTCATAAATTTGGGTCATAAATTTGGCAATGAATACAAATGACTAACACCTGAAATCTTTTTACCAATCTTTTTTTGTGTGTAAGATACGACTCACACACATAGGCATAGAATATTAATGCAAAGTTGCAGAGATTTACAACAGGGTATGGACATCCACCAAAGTATAATGGAAGTGGTATTTCAGCATTTCCAATTTTAATATCATACTAGCATCCTATACCAAAATATGATCTTTGGGAACAGGTATGGACATCTACCAAAGCATTGCATGGAAGAGAATTTTGTCAGATATTGCATGGAAGGTTAGTATTTTTATTCACCGGAGGCATCCATTGTGGGAAGATCCTTGTTGGGAAGTTTCTACTTCCCAGAGACCCCTTTTCAAGCTGCCCTGTTAGCAGATATACTATGGTTATCAATACCCCCTATCACTCCTAAATATGGGCTTGATGGGTATCCATAAAAAAACATAACTCTAATTTTTTGGTGGTCACCAGGTGGGATTTGACTTACAGATTTCTTCTTACAATGACGATATATGGTATATTAGAATTACAGCTAATAGAAGACACGAGTATCCTCAAGAGTCTTAAACCCAGTTTCACTTTGTCGACATGCTACTAGCCTGTCCAAAAATAAGAGCTTTGACACAGAGCATGGGAGAACAACAAAAAAAATGGAAACTACACCAATAATCATAGCCATTTACAAATTCATTGACTGCACTGATTGATATACACAATAAATATTTCTTATGAAAATTCATTTTGGAGAATTAAAACTAGACTCCACAACCTTTTTCCTCATACTCCTAGTTTTTGCCAAAATAGACATATCATGAATTGTTTGAGAAAATGCCTTAAACCACTTTGGTTTCACTGATTGCATGATATGCACAAACTAGGTGTGTTGGAAAGGCTTTGACACCTTTCAAGAAAATGTAATTTGTAGGTGTATATGCGGACTCCACAAACTTTTTCAGCATCCTCTCAACTTCTGCTAGAATGGGTGATTTAGAAAATGGCACGCGAATTGTTTGATGGAATGATTCCGTTAGATGTGGTTCTGCTCAGAAAGTAAAAGCAAACTACGACACACAATATAGATGTATATGTAACTACCATAAAATGCAAAGATTATCAGCTTTGATCCATAATGTACTAGGTAAAGAGATAACAATTAGCTGTGTAAGAGGGTTAAAATACATTTACCTAGATGATCAAAGCCCAATATCTGTCAAAATCAAATGCAGGATCTAATATTTTTCAGAATCAAGGCCTTGAACGAGGTTGACTTGCTGTTGCAATTAATTGTTGTATAACCATTGTAAACTTCTCATGGAGGATCAAACTATGTAATTTGTGAACAAGGGAGTAGTTGGAAGATTATTAGAGTCTTTAGTCGTTATTGATAAATTTCAGCCATTTTAAAATTAAAATCTAATCATTTATTCATTTGGCATCAAGCTAGGAACTACTATACTTTCTTAGTGATGACATACAACTGGTAGTTGGGTTCTTACCCCTAGATGGTGTTATTTCTCCCATGGTCCTCCTAAAATCAAGCCTACAAACTCAAGTTAGCCGGCGAATTTCAAATCTAGTTTACTTTAAATATCCTTTTGATGTTTTGGGAACCCATGCAATAAATTTTGGGCTGCCTACTAGCATTTTCAAATTGGAGTCTTACAAGTGGCATGATTTCATGTTGGGACTCTCCCAAAGTCAACTTCAAACAATTTCAGTGCTTGAATTTAGTAGTCACAAGATTTCTTAAAATGTTTCTTTGAAGTACAAGGATATCCTTGGGTAAGATTTGTTCTATTTTTGCTTATACTTTTGGAATTTTGGCCCTAGAGATATAGGTGAATTGGTGTGATGATATTCCTTCTAAGTTTGGCTTAGAATTTTCAATTCTTCCTTTTATCTATCATCCAAACTACTTAATGTTCTTAGTCTTCATAAATATCTAAGATTTGGCATGTATTATTTCTCTTCTATCTGCACTCCCCTTCAAAATTTTCCTATTGAATTTGTAAAATGATGACTGGGTAGATTTCAACTTCCTAAAAATGTATAAATTTATTTTCTTTTGATAAACATGTATGCCGAAGTAGGAAGGTGGTGGTGTGAGGTCGAAATGATACAAAGATATTGATAAAAGATAAAAGAATTAAAATTTTTCCTAGGTGTAGTTGGATTGAAGGTCATAAAATGGTACATACTTTTTTTTATCTGAGCTATTGTTTTATTCTAATAATCTTTCTGGAACCATTCCCAAATAAATTGAGCTTCTGAAGAAGTTGGAGATTTTGAGGGCAAGGGACACCATTCCAGAGGATATTTCCAAATGCACAGAGCTTATAACATCGGGGCTTGCTTGTTGTGCTCTAAATGGATTCTTACCCTAAACAGTTGGGAAGATTTTACACTTGAGAATATTGAATTTGCAGGAGAAAAATTTTAGTCTCTTTATACCTGCTAAGCTAAGACATTGCAAACACCTTGAGATATTTTTAGTTGCAGAGATTATTCTGGAGGGACATATTCCTCTAGAGTTTGGAAGGCTTCAGAGATTGTTTTAGTTGAATTTGCTGGGAAATCACTTGGATGGAAAGATACATAGGGAGTTTAACCAAATATGGCAATTGTAAATTCTAGATTTGTCAATAGAACAAACTTGAAAAGCTTTGGTACTCAATTTTGTCCAAAATTTCTTTTATATGCTCTATTCCGAATAATATGTGTGTTAGAAGTATAACATTGAAATATATTTTTCTTGGAGGAAATAATATTTTAGGAACTATTCCTGAAGGGTTGAGCCAATTCTCAAATCTACAACAGTTAGATGTCTGACAATGCCCTTAATGGATCAATTCCTAGAAAATTTGGATATTCTTAGGAATTTGTATGATCTTCATTTTCATAACAACATATTAATAGGAAACACCCCTTGTGCGATAAAAAATCTTAGTAGATTAGAAACATTTTTCCATCATTTCAAACAAAGACATGGTTCTTGCCAAGATTATTGGTGATGTATTCGATAAAGCCCCTTTTTATGATTCTAGGAAGGTGTCGTGACATTTTTAGGAAACCTACACATATATCTAAAATGAAAAAATGAAAGGGGGGTAGGAATGTGAGTAAAGTTCTTACAATCACAAATGCATGGAGATGATGGGTAGTGGATATCATCATAGTTCATTACACCAACATTTGTCATTTCTTACAGACACCAAATTATGTGTAAATTAATATATGAAAATGTTGGTTCTGCCTCATTTATGGTTAGTGATTTCTAATTTTGTTTTAGATCATATATTTTTGAATCACATCATATATGTGGTAACTACCACACTACACTCAATATGTTATTTAAGTTTGTTGCAAGAGATTATGTTTCTCTTCAAGATGTTGCAAGAGAAATTGAGTTTCTCTTCAAAATTGTTGCAATAGATATTGTTTTGAGAGAAATGGGATGACAAATACAATCAATAAGTGTAAAGTTATACTCCATAACCTTTGCCAATACCCTCCCAACATTTTCCAAAATGGGATATTTAGAATATGTCAAGGACATATTTCAAAGTATAATTGATAGCTATTTTTTGTTAGATTTAGTTGTAAATGCCCTTGCAAGCATGTAGGCAACTTGGGAAACCATACACAAGGAACTTAAAGTATTTATAAAAATGCACTTGTTAGTATGCATTTAATATGTGGCAGTGTAGACAATGGATACAAAATGTTTGAAAGAATTATTGAAGAAGATGTTATTTCTTTGTCTGTAATAATTACAAGATCTGCTTGGAATGGACATGGATTTCAAGCCCAACTGATCTTTTCACGTATGAAATGGGTAGGGTCCAAATGTGATAAGTACATCTATCATAGTGTGTTAGGTTTTTGCAACATTGTAACAGGATTACAATTAGGAAAGAAGGCCGACTCTTCTTTAATTCACCTTTATTTTCTTAAAAATAAAACAATCAACTTCAGTTTGACTATAAAGTAATCAAGGCTATTAATGCCTATTTGTAATTGCATGTTCTATTTTATTCCTTTATCTATTATTAGATAAAGGATAATAATAGGATGCATGGGTGAGTACAAGCATTAGACTATTTTTAGGAAGGGTGTGAATTTTTTTTTACTATATATTGTGTGCTTTGGCAAAGCACAAAAAACGGAGAGGTATTTTGGATATAGGCCTACTCAAGCATTTTTTTCTAGTTTTTCCCTTTGAATGTGAAGTATTTTCTACTTTTCCAAATTATTTTCACTCTTGTGTATGTTTCCATTAGTCTTGTAAATGCAAATTCCCTGATTAATCATCTAACCCTGTTGCAAAATTTAGTAGTTTCTGCATAATTTTAATGTGCATGTTAACTTAACAATGTTGTTGTGATACTTTCCTTCAGTGCATCAAAGTGTTTTTCCCTTAATATTATGTAGAAAATTGTTGGTTCGTGCATCAAGAATCCTTTCACATATTATATGTGCATTTACTCGGTTAGAGCCCTCATATAAATTTGGTGTATGACCTTAGTTTTAATTACTTTACAGCCATCTTTTACCCTTAAACCCCAGAAATCAGTTTAGGATACATCAATAAGGAACTGACCTTGATACTAGAGACTCACCTCAAAATAGGTATGCCCACATACTTGAGGTGTTTCCATTATATCTACGAAAGAGAGAGATAAATTTCGCAAGCTTAGAACACCTACAACCATCTCTCTATAGGGTGCACTTTCGATAGATAACAATTACAATAGGAATAATCTCAACAAGGATTGTCAAACTTGTCTTTTTCCTCTGCTCCAGAACAACAACATGAATACCCTCCATTTTCTTTATTTCAATTTGATCACAACAGTACAAGGGTAAATGCAATGTTCTCTACTCAACCAAGACAATCAATGAAGGGGAGAAGACGTCCCTCTTCATTGGCCCCCGAGCCCCAACCACATTGTAATAGAAGGTGTGTTTTCAAATCATGGAAACATTAGGCTTCCACAACACGCAAGAAAAAATTTACATTTAAAACACAGTCCAAAATAGAATGTATTTTACAACCACATTAAAACATAAAAAACAAAACTGAGGCTTCACCACGCAAGCCAAAGGAGCACGAAACTATGGGAGATGTTGCTTATGTCCCCCAAAGGGGAAATGGGTATCACCACCTGAGAAAAAACCACCAAAATATATATCATTTCAAATCCTTGACATTCCCTTATACCTCTCCCCCAAGTACCCCTTGTTCCTCACATTTCCTTATGCCTCCCCAACCTCTTATGGCACCCCATAACGAGTAAAGAAATGCAAGCTATTTCTTTGTAAGGTGGAACCCAAATCCCAACTCCCTCCACACTTATACCTCCCCAAAACACTTATGCCTCCCAAAAAATATCCCATACTCTTCTCCTACACCATTCCTAGGCCATTTACCCAACCAACAAACAAATAAAACAACACATTCAAACATTCAACCATTCACATATGCATAAAAATGAGAGGAGAGTATTTCCAATAGCTAAGCTCTTACCTCTCAATGATGGAGTTTGTTCCAAGTTCAAAACAACAAGCTCTCCAAAGTAAAACAATCCAAGATATCAACAATCAATAAGTAAGCAACCATCTCCTATCTCCTCCAAAAGCAATAACTCTTAAAACCAAAAGAAGTCACCCAAAATAAAGCAATGCAATCCCAGTCCCAGTAACCCCCAAAAAAAGCTAAGGAATTCGAATATATAGAAGAGGGAAGAGAAGAGGATGAGGTGGATCCAAGTGGGATGTCACATCACACATCCTCAAATCCAACTAATAAGTCAACTTCAATCTCCAAGGCACAATAAATAAGTAGGTGAATAATATGATAGTTTTACTTACACACTCAAATCAAGCCCACACCCCATAAGGACTGAAATTGAAAGCATGTAAGAAAGTGCAATTAAAGCATACAACTTGACTTACAGAAAAACATAATGAAGGCTAACTTTAACTCTCAAACCATAGGTAAGGTTGGTATGCAAATTTAAGAAGTATGGGACAAGTTTAACTTGTCCCACAAGCCTCCAAAATCAGCCTCCAAGGACAAATTAAAATTTCAAAAGAAGGTGGAGTGTTTCATACTCAAAAATTTACTTACATATCTCTTACATGTCACTTACACATTACTTACACTTATCTCACAACATTTAATACAAGAGCCAACAACTACAATAATTACTTTCTTATGTCCCAATTTGATTAATTAATTCTTAACAATATGATTACTCACATTAATTTACCACAATTAATAAATAATGAAAGGGGTAAACACATCACTTAATAAACACATACAAACATCAATAAAAAGGAACCAAATAAATAAATACACATAACCATTGATCACATTCGAAGGTGATCCCCCCATGGGAATCCCTAACAAAAATCAAACACACACACACACATGAACAATACAAGTTGCCATAGTGACCTTGTTGAATTCATCTAGAATTCCAATGTGGTTGGTCTCCAATCCCCCCCATGTTTGTTGTGATATTTTAACCTGCAAAACACAAATACCTCCTTCGGCCTCGTGGCCATATCAAAACATCGAAATGAATATCAATACAATTTCAAAATCATCAATATATATATGAATCACAACAACATCAAGACAATAAACAATATCACTTACGATTTCATCAACAGCTATATCATCATCAATTTTAATTCAATTTTCTCAGTCTACTCAATATATCCAAATATCACATGTCTGAACAACATCCATAAATATAACCATGTCGAACAATATATCATCCTCAATATATTAAATGTCTCTAGTAATCATCATGCATCATATATGAATCAAAGTCAACAATAATCCATGATCTGACATCTAACACCATACCAAATCAAAACTATAATGATGTTCATAATATAGTCAGCAGTATCATGATCAATATCAAAAGTGTCGAAGGGAAGTGGGCACTACAAATAATGAAATGAATTGGAAATCCGCATCACTTGCATTTTTTCGACATTTCCATCATGTCCACTTGTTGCAATTGCTAGTAATAGATATGAATTTCACAACTTTTATCTTGAATTTTATATACATTAATAATTCCATTACTTTTTTTAATTGTTTTATATATATATATAGAATTGAAATTACCTTGTAAACATCAAATAGATGTCAATTTTTATATTAAAATTAATTATTTATCCATAAAATTTACATTTCCCTACCACAACTCTCCCAACTACTATTATAAAATGCCTATTGTTAAAAATAGATCAACTTTTATAAATTTACTATATACCAAATATATATATATAGACACACACACACAAATATATATATATAGTTTGTCATTAATTTATCACATATCACATGGATTAAGGACTTTATTACCTTTTCTTTCCCTTCTATTAATTAGTGAGAGATGAATGCAATTTAACTCTACCACTATATAGAATTAGAAAAACTCTTTCAAAAGAAAAATAAACAATTTCCTAAATCACGGTTGAGATATCAAATTTTTAATCATCTGAAAAAAACTTCATAATGAATGAATGGAGAATTTTGAAAAAAAATTTACATTATATAATAAGATTATAAGTGCACAAAAACTATAAGCAAATAGATTAATATCCAATATCATTAGAGATGAATATATTCTTAAAAAATAAAAACTCTACAACATAGATTAAAACTAAGATATTCCTTGAAAGTAAAATTTAAAACATACATTACTTTTTAATAAATTTTGAGAACAATAAAAACCTAAAATAATTTCCTAAATAATAGTCTATAGAGAGTCACATAGGAAAAGCTACCAACTAAATATGATTATACTCTTGGCTATAAAATTTAAAGCTAAAACATATCTGAGTTAGATCCATCTAACTTGGAAAAAGATATATCTCATAATACCGCGGTCTTAAAGCGGATCCCAAAACCAAACACCTCATCCTCTCCCATCCCATTATCACCGAATCTAATTCTAAAACCCAACCCCACAGCAAATAGTGACATGTTTTCTTCCACCCTCTTACACACTGAACTCTTCCCCTTGTGTACAAGAAGATGCAAAGACACTATCGCATTCTTCTTGCACTTGTCAAAAGGGTATCCGCATAAACATGGAGGATTTCCCCTACAAAATACCTTCTCAAAAGTGAAAAACTGAGGTCCTCCAGGGATTCACCCACATACCCTGTTGAAAGAAACATTGAAATACGCCAAGGCGGACAAACTAGAGATTTCCTCCATTATCTCCCCACTCAAATTATTTACAGATAAGTCCAATTGCTACAGAGTTGGTATTTTCCCCAGGGAAGCTAGAATCCTACCTTCCAAATGGTTTCCGGACAGATTCAATAATCACATACTTGTCAGATTCCCCATATTTGTTGGTATTTCCCTTGTAATATTTTTGTTTGAAAAGTCGAGGATTATATTTGCTGCCAACACATAGGTGAGGGTATACACATTTCCTTTCATCATGACTAATATATCCTCTTACAGTGCATTACCACTCACTTGTGAAGATTCAAGATTTCTAAATCCCTCCAAGCCCTCCAAGGTAGAGGGAATTTCCCCCCCAAATTGATTATTTCATAAATCTAACCCCTGTAACTTGGAAAATTTTGTGATCCATAGAGGAATACCACCTTCGATCAGATTAGATCCAAGACTTACAACTCTCAACTCTTGACAATTTGCAAGGACGAGTGAAGGAATATCTTCTGTCAATCTCTTCTCACTGAAATACAGAAGCTTAAGCTGAGTACAATTGGTTGAGGATGCAGGTAGGGTCCCTGAGAATTTATTTGAATGAGAAAACAAAACCTCTGTAGAAGAGTAAAATTTAATATCTAGATCCCCAAAGAATGAGTTACCAAACAACTTTAGCCTCCTAAATGTTGTTTGGTTACCCAATGTTGTAGGAATTCTTCCCCACAAAAAGTTCTCAGATTGTACCAAATCGGTTATATGCTTGCAGTTGCCTATGGATTGTGGAATTTTTCCGATCATCTAATTACAAGATACATCTAATTTCTCAACTAAAATCAAATCGCCATTGGTTTCAGGAATATCCACGAAAATTTCATTTTTGAACATGGCAAGCTCAGTGAGATTCTTGAGTCCACCGATGTCATGTGGTATAAATCCTAATAAACTGTTTCTAATCAAAAGCAAAATTTTCAAATATTACCTTTCAACCCTAATTTAGGGAGAATAATGGCCACCACTCTCTATGTAACTTTTTTGCACCAAATACCATTCCACGAGCACAATTGGTTTGAAATGTTAACAGTCCAAGTGGAGAGCGACTGCATTAGGTCGAGTGTGATGGAAATTTTTAATGACAGGCGGAGAGCTTCAATATCCATCTCAGGATTATAATTATCCCTACCATCATGACCTTTCCATGTTGAATCTACATCCACTAACACACGATGTTTCACAACAGAAAACATTCCTCAAATATCAGTACTATGCATATCAATCTCCCCAGTATAAGAATGAGGATACCAATTTTTTCTATTATTGGCATTAGCACTGAGAATGATTAATAAAATTTCCATTAAAACGCATCTCTCCATTTTCCCTTCCCATAGGTTACTTGTTCTTCAACTCAAAATTGTAATGCCCAGCCTCGGGACACCGTAAACCTCACAAAAGTGTAACTAAAAAAATTGGGTAATTTTTTTTCTAAGTGAACAGTTAATACTAATCTTTGCTTCACCATTTCCCATTAATAATTAATTTATCCTAATTTAATTTACCCAAAATTAAATAAACACTAGTCAAATAATAGCTTAATTATTTTATTCTATTAAGTTCACTAGGGTCACAAATTGTAGTGCCCACTTCCCTTCGACACCCTTTTTGGATCATTGATTTCGATACTATCGACTACAGTTATGGATATATTATGGCTTTTGATTTAGTATGATGTTAGACATTAGAAGTACTAGACTATTGTTGATTCGATTCATATATGATGCATGTGGACCATTATAGACATTTTATATTGATGTTGATATACTGTGGACATGGTTATTTATATATATTTCTGACATGTGATATATTTTGTCATATTGAGTAGACCTTTGATAATTGGATTAATGTTGTGATCATTTTTGACATGGATGAAACATTGGATAGAAATGTTGCTAGAAATTTGTAAATGTTATCGTATTTTCCTAGATGACATTAATTTGTATATAGATGATTTTAGATTTATATTGTATATTTTGGCATGGATGTTTTAATGTGGCCACGAGGCCGAAGTAGGTATTCTATGTTTGTAGCTATATATATATATATATATATATATATATATATATATATATTCACAACAACATAGAGGGGATTGGATACCAACCACATTGGAATTCTAGATGAATTCAACTATGGTCACCATGGCAACATGTAATTGTCTGTGTGTTAGAATTAGTGGGTTATGGAAAATTGTGACCAAGGGGTCATGTGTTGTCTTCTATTATTAGTTCTCTTTTATTAATGTTAGTATGTGTTCTTTTAGTAATGTAATTTGTTTTTTTTTTAATTATTTAGATTTTGATTTATGTTTTACCCCCCTTATTATTAGTGGGTTGTAGTGTCTTAATTAAACTAATTTAACCATGTCCTAAACTAATTAAAAATGTGACAAAAAAGGAGTTCATTTATTAGATTTGATTTTCTCTTAGATTTTGTGTTGTGTGTTGAATACTTAAGATCTTGAGTGTTGTACACGGGTAAGTGCACCAAGTTGGGGGACAATTAAGTGGACATCAAATCCTGAATTTTACATTAAAAACAACAAAACATCAAATTTAGTCTTCCGCGGACTTGAACCATGCCGAAAAGTAAAAAATATGTCATAAAAATGGTACCATTGCGTAGGGGAGACTATTAGCTTTGTAGAAATACTTATTTTAAATTGAATATAAGAGGATAAATATCATTTTATAATTTTTTACTAATAGTAGGTCTTTAAGACACTTTTTCCTGTGAATTTTTATGTCTACGTTTAAGACTGCAAAATTTGTTTCACTTATCAGAATGTGATAAAACTTATACCATCCCAACCGTGGTGAAATTATATACATGTTCAAAAAAAAAATTATTTGATTTCAATATTTTTTGATGAAGTTATGGTGGGCAAACGGAAAGTACTCTGTTTTCTTTATGTTTTCATACCACTTTCACGGAAAAAATCATAAAAAATAAAATATTACTCAAAAAAATACAAAATAAAATCCATCCCAAGATAGATAGTGGCATATAACTTCTCACCAAAGTAAAAATATATATATCAATTTTTGGTCATCCAAATTGTGGGCAAACGGACTATAATCTTATCGGCATTTTTAAAAAAAAATACCAATTCATTGAATTTTGAGTGTTTAATATAGCTAATATTTTCCATTTTTTACAAAAATTAGTATTTTAGAAACTAGATTCCAGATGCTACGATTCATATTAATATAGTTTTGTCTAATTTTGAGTGTATGTATTGCAAAATAATCCCTACAAGTTGATATTATGTTGTTATTTGCAATATGATGTCCACGGATGACCATATATTTGTCCATCAACTTCCTGCACTTACCCACACTCTACCCTTCATGGGAAACTCGAATTTGGCCTTAAAGGCTAAATTTGGAAGCTTGTGGGACAAATCAAATTTGTCCCACACCTCTTAAATGGCCATGCCAACCCTAACTATGGGTTGAGGGGTAAAAAGTAGACCCCATTAGGTGTTTTGGGAAGATAAAAGGGTAAAATGTTTATTGCACTTTCTTTCAAAAAAATAATTTTCTCCTTAGGGGGTGTTGGCTTAGATGGTGTGTGTAAGTAACTTTTCATTACTTCAACCACTTATTATTGTTTCTTTGGAATATGAGGTTGACTATGGTGATGTGGAGTGGAGTGGAAATGAGGTGGAATCCTACTTGGAGCCACATCATCCTCCTCTCTCCTTTTTCTATTTATTGAAATCTTTTTTACTTGTTTGGGGGTTTCTTCATTATTTTTAGCTCTTGTATTTTGGGAGAGAGTTAGAAAATTGTTGAGAAATCTTGTAGATTGTTGAAGCTTGTGGATGTTTTTTTGGTTTTGAGGAGCTTGGATACTTACCCTTGGAAGAAGCTGTACTATGGAAAGGTAGGAGTTTTACCTTGCTTATGTTATGCTTATTTTGTCTTTATGTGCTTGTGTGGAGTATTGTTTTCTTTGGAATGCTTATTGGGTATGGGTATATTGCCTAAGTTTGGAGTAGGAGGAGACTATGGGGAGATTTAATGTAGGGAGGCATAAGATTTTACTTTCTTGTTGGAGGTATTTTGGGTTGGGTGCCCCACCTTGTATGAGGAATACTTGCATTTCTTCTTTTTTCTTGTTATGAGGGAGGCATAAGAGATTAAGGGAGGCATAATAGTATATGGGAGGTATAAGGGGTACTTGAGGGAGGCATAAGATTTTTTAGGGGATTTGAGATATGCATTGGAGGTTTTAAGGTGGGAACCCATTCCCATTAGGAGGCATAACTGGCCTCCCCATAGGTCTTACTCCTTTGGCTTTCATTTTAAGCCTTGTTTTGTTGTTTTGTTGTGTTGTTTTTGTTTTGAATGTGATTGAAATGTTTTTGAAATATATGTTTGTGTTGTGGAAGATTGTTGTTTCCATGTGTTGGAATCATCTCCCATTGTAATGTGGTTAGGGCTTGGGGGCCAATGTAGAGGACAACTTCTCCTCTTCATTGGATTTCTTGGTTGGGTGGAGAGCATTGCCTATCCCCCCATTTTGTTATGAATCAAATAAATCTTGGAGGAGCTATCTTGTTGGATTTGGGAAGCTTGGAGCTTTTGGTGGAGTCCCTACGAAGACTATTCTCGTAATAAAATTTCCTTGTGTTATTCCCACTTAGAGTGGAAGAAATTGTAATATTGTATTCCATTTTAACTTGCATTATTGTAGGATTTTCCCACTTCAAGAGGAGGACATTATATTGGTCTTGTAAAGGAAAGTTGTATTCAAATAGTTGTTAAATTTGTATTGTATGTGGAAAGAAACAAATAAGAAAAGAAATAAGAAATATTTATATTGTAGAGTTAGTTTTGAAAATAGAAAAGAAAGTAATTCTCTTTTTTGAAATCTTGGTTGTATTGTGAGAAAAGTAGTTCTTTGTGTTAAAACATATGAGCTATTTCAATGGAAAATAAAGTTACTTTCATTATGAATTTTTTATGTTGTAAATGTGAAATAAGAAATATAGAAGTTGTAGATTGTGAGGCAGAAAATGAAGGAGAAAGAATAGAGATTGTATATCTCATATTATTCTGTTTAACATAGAGCTCACGTACAATATTTATAGGAAAGAAATTGTACTAGACTCCCCTAAATAAATGGAGAGGTTACACAACAGAAGGAGAGAATAATGGAATACTAGAAGGAGAAGATAAAGGGATAGAATAGACACCTAAAAAATATAAGTTATCCAACGCATGCTAACATTCCCCCCCTTATTACATTATTCTTGCAAATGTGACCTCTGAAAGATTCAAATTTCACTTTGCCAATGGATTTAGTGAGAATGCCAGCAACTTGTGCTTTAGTAGGACAATACTGGAGCTGAATTTGATGGTTCAAGACGTGCTCTCGAATGAAATGGCAGTCAATTTCAATATGCTTTGTTCGTTCATGAAAGAATGGATTCTGCATGAGCTTCAACACACTCTGATTGTCACAATAGAGAATAGGTGACTATTTTTCAGAAATTCCCAGGTCATCCATAATGCGACGTATCCATACCACTTCGCACATAGCTCCTCATGCGGCGCGATATTCTGCCTCTGTGGATGAGATAGAAACAACATTCTACTTCTTGCTTATCCACGAGATAGGTCCAGATCCGAGATGAAATATGTATCCTGTAGTTGACTTCCTATCATCAACAGATCCAGTGTGGTCTGAGTCGACATATCCCTGTAAGAAGAATTGATCATTCTTTTTATATTCCAGAACATAATTAGTTGTTCCTCGAACATATCTCAAAACATGCTTTGCTGCATTCCAGTGACATTTCTTTGGCTCCTGCATGAACCTGGAAAGATAGCTGACAGCATAGCAGAGATCTAGTCTGGTGTATGTCAAATAGATGATCCCTCCAAAAAATTGCCTGTAGAGAGTAGCATCTACTTGAGGTGAGTCCTGGAATCTTGAAAGTTGCAAGCCTTTTTCCATGGGAGTGGATATAGGTTTACAGTCAGACATTCTATACTTTTCTAGGAGTGTCTTGGCATACTTTGTCTAAGAGACAAAAATGTGATGCTCCTTTTGCCATATCTCCAAGCCAAGACAGTAATGTAGTAGCCCCAAATCTGTCATGTCGAAGGTTCTTTTGAGATCATTCTTTACAATATCAACCTGATCTTCTGAACTACCAGTGATCACAAGATCATCTACATAAACAACCAGAATGACAATTTCTTTGCCTACCTTCTTTACATACAAATTTGAATCTGAGGGGCTACGAGTGAACCCATGCTACAAAAGGTGATTGTTGATCTTGATATACCATGCCCTGGGAGCTTGTTTCAGTTCGTAAAGAGATTTGATGAGACGACATACCCTTTTAGGCTGATTTTCATCAACAAATCCTTCAGGTTGGGTCATGTATACTTCTTCTTTCAAATCACCATTTAGGAAAGCACTCTTGACATCCATCTGCTGAAGTCTCCATCCTTTCTGTGCTACAAGTGCGTAAACTACTCTGATGGTCTTCATCTTCACAGTGGGTACAAAGGTTTCTTCATAGTCGATGCCTTCTTTCTGAGCATATCCTTTGGCAACAAGTCGTGCTTTATGTTTGTCGCTGGATCCATCTGCCTTATATTTTGTCTTGAAAACCCATTTGCAACCTATGGGTTTCTTTCCTATAGGCAGATCGACAAGTTCCCATGTCTGATTTTTCATGAGTGAGTCATATTTTGTATTCATAGCTTCCTTCCACTGAGTTTGACTGAGTGCTTCACGAACATTATCTGGCTCAGAGCTATTCATCAGTGAACTCATGAGTGCAAAGTTTACCTCATTTCTTGTTTGACTCCTTTTTTTGACTCTAGATTATGTATCTAGGAGTTGTTGCAAATGTGAGTCCTTGATAGTGCTTTGTACCCACTTCGAACGAGAACTTGATTGCTTTTGAGAAGAACTGTGTCGTTGCCATGAGGATTGTTGTGGAGTCACATTCTCCAGTTCTCCAAGGTCAAAAAATAGTTCTCCTGGTAGTATTTCTTTTCTCTGAGTAGTCTCCTCCGGCTCATCATCTGATTCAGAGACTAATCGGTGAGTTGTGTTTGGAAGTGGATATTTTGTTGATACTATTGAGTCAAAGAATGACTCGTCACAAACCACATCCCGAATTTCGTATATTTTCTTTGTCTCAGGATCCATGAGACGATACGCCTTCGAGGTAGTACTGTAGCCAAGAAGGATACACGGGAGTGTTTTTGGCTCTACCTTCTTTCTCTTCTAAGCTGGGACATGCATGTATGTTGTGCAACCAAATACTCACAAATGAGAAATTGATGGTTTTTTACCACTCCATACCTCTTCTGGCGTCTTGTTCAGTAGAATCTTTGTCGGTGCCCTGTTGAGAAGATATACATCCGTTTGTACTGCTTCAACCCAATAGCATTCTCCTAGCTTTGCAGTTGATAGCATGCAACGAGCCATCTCCATCACTGTGCGATTGCAATGCTCAACAATGCCATTTTTCTGGGGTGTGTAGGGAGAAGTCAGGTGCTGCTTAATGCCGTGATGGTTTAGGAAGGCCAAGAACTTCTTTGATGTGAATTCCCCCCCTCGATCTGAGCAGAGTAGAAGAAGTGGTTGTCCGGACTCTTTGACAACATGATGATTGAAGTTCTGCAAGTGTTGAAGAGCCTCACTTTTCTGCTTTAGGAAATATACCTACATCTTGCGAGAGTGGTCATCCACGAACAACTGGAAGTATTTGTATCTTGAAAACGAAGCAGGCAATGGGCCGTTCAGATCGGTATGAACTACCTCTAAACACTTCTTGGCATGGAAGGTGCTCGCTTGAAACGAATCTCTATGTTGTTTTCCTGCAAGACAGCCAGAGCAAATAGGCAAGGAACTGGACAATTTGGGTAGTCCATGGACCATTTCTTTTAAACTCATCTAGTGCAATGAACTGACTGACAAGTGTCCATATCTAAAATGCCATAAGGCAGTTGATTCTATTATTGAAACAGATAAAGCTACTGCAGAAGATGAAACAGTATCTAAAGCAAATAACTTATCTTTTACAAAAGCTTTAGCAAGAACCGTACCTTGTCGGGAGATTAAGCATGATTTAATGCCATTTTGAACAAGAAATTCAACCTTAAGGTGATGATTCAAGAGCTGAGTAACTGACAAAAGGTTGCTAGTCAAGCCAGGAACATATAATACCTTTATAAGTGTACATTTTTGTGGCCCCAGAGGAATGGTCACATTCCCTATTCCTTCTGAAATGTACTCTTTGTCATCCGCTATCCGAACTTGATCTCCAGTTGGCTCTTTGTGTAGTGAATCAAACAGCTTCTTGTCACCTGACATATGCTTGCTTGCACCATAGTCTATCAACCAGACTTTCTTTGTGGGCTGAGAAGTTTGAGAGATGAGTACAAGATTCTTACTACAATGGGCTCCTTCTGATGTCTCCTCATAAGAGTCATCATCTTCTTGTTGGGCCGCAAGATGTCCTTTTTTCTTTCTCCATCGGGGACGTCATTTGTACTTTTGAAAATCTTCGAGCCCGGATGTGCTTATATAGCTTGAAGGCCCTTGTTTCAAGTTGTTGTGCCAGTAGTGATCAGTGTCATGAGTATTGGTTCTGCAAATGTGACACCATCTCTTTGACTTTTGATCTTTCTGTTTGGGTTGCGCTGGATTTGCCTTCTCTGGGGGACCTTTCCGATTCTTCTGGCCATGATTAGGCTTTGAGAACAAGGCTTTGTCCTGAGACTCCTCATGCGATGAAGTGATAGCCTCTTCCTGCTGCAGCAAATTCACAAGCTCTTAGAATGTCACTATTTGTTTAGACACATTCAGTGTTATAAAAAACACCCGAAATTGAGAAGGGAGTGCTCTCAAGGTGATTGGGATGAGAATTTTATCATCCACCATTTCACTAAGCGCTAATAACTCCGATCTCAGCTCAGCCACGCGACACAAGAATTCCTCCACTTTCTCGTCAGACCCCATAGAGAGGGTGTGCAGCTTCGACTGAATATGAAGTATCTTCGTCTGATTTTTGGCTTCATAAATGGTTGCCAACTTGTCCCAGGCCTCCTTGGGTTTTTCCGCATTCCGAACATGCGGTTGCACATCATCACTGATAATGAGCATTATCAGCATCAAGGCTTTAGCACTAGCCATGTCATATTTTATTAGTTCATCGAGGGCTGTGGGAGCAAGCACAAAACCTGTGACAATTCCCCATAATCCTTCAAACTAAAGGATTGTCTTCATTTTTTTCTTCCAGGCCGCAAAATTAGGCCCTTTGAGCAACTGAGCGTCAGACAGAAGTAACTTCGGAGCAGACATTGTAATAAAAAAAATATTTATTTATTTGAAAAGTTATTACAATTTGGACTCACTGACGAGAATTACTGGCTCATAGATGCTCGCGATATTCGTGTGTTGTGAGACGGTGATGCTTTGTAGGGCGTTCTTCTTCATCGTCACAATCGGTGTCGTATCCGGCTTCTAATTCTTCCCGTACTCACTTTGCTTGGCAACTGACATCGAAAAGAAAGTATTCAAGGAGTCCTTCTAGAATTAGTTTGTCGAATGCAAGATTGCCAGAATTTCGAAGCTCGTTCAGCAGAGCAAATTAGAACCCGGAGCTCTCAGAAGCTTCTCCACAGTGTTCTCTGGCTGGCGATTTAATATTCTTGCTTTCAGCTATGGCGACCGTGTTATTGATGCTCTCAATCGAGTTGTCTACACTCGACATTCGACGTAGTGTTGAAGAAACTTGACGTTGCCAGTATCATACTTCCTCGTAGAGGGTAAAAAAAAACTTCAGGCAACAAGATTATTTTGCACAACACTACATAGGTTGAAGGTCTCTGGGAGAGTCTACTCTCTCTTCCTCCATGTGCACAGGTAGCAAACAAACAAGATTTCCCACGGCTATCTAAAAAAAACTGTAGGCTGCTCCAAGAATTTTTAACTCCTCCACTCAGCAGGTGGCTGGTTGTTGTTTTTAGCGCACAAAACACCAAGAAGTCTTGTGCAGAAATAAGATCTCCATGCACAGCAGGTTGGAAGATCTCCACGCACAGAAGGTTGGAAGATATCTTTCTTGGCACAGTCCTCCACATTTTGCTTTCCACGCAGACAGTATTCTCTCCACCCACGTGTTGCCTTCCTTCACTTCGCAGCAAATCAGTCACGCAACAGCAACAAGTTCAATTTCCACAGAAAAAGAAGACTTCTCAATGTGGTCACGGGCAGGGGATTTTTACACAGGTGGCTAAGTAAATCTCCACGTCCAGCTTGTGTTTGATCCTTAGATCGTTTCCTCTCCACGCATCAGTAGAAAAAGAAATAGTCTCTCCTTTCCAACGCACAGGCAGAGATCAAGTTTGCTCTGACACCAAACTGTGAGGCAGAAAATGAAGGAGAAAGAATAGAGATTGTATATCTCATATTATTCTATTTAACATAGAGCTCACGTACAATATTTATAGGAAAGAAATTGTACTAGACTCCCCTAACTGAATGGAGAGGTTACACAACAGAAGGAGAGAATAATGGAATACTTTTTTTCAGAAACAAGACCATCGCCCTGTGTAGAGAGGTGGCCCCCTAACAGCCTCTCAGGCTAAGGTGGAAGTCTCAAAACCGCCGCTCAGTAGGGCGACGGTCCATGGTTTGTCACCCAGGTGGGGCGGCATTCCCAGGACTACCGGTCTGCTCTGGTTGGTGATTTTTTCACTTACAATAGAACTCCACGGATCCGCACATGTGCATAAAATTTAACTAGATTTTACCTATTTCTAATTTGTAAAATTTAGCCTATAATTACTAGCAAGCAAACAATGAGAAATCCTTTGGTTTTGAGCAATAAACACATACAAATGATGGATCATATACATCCTTTTTATTTATAACAATGGGGGTAGGGTTTGCCCCAAATAGAAAACCTTGAATACACATGGTATGGAAACAAAACCAGATTGGTGGAGAAAACCCCTCCCAATTCTTGAATGAAATAGATTACAATAATAAAACTACAACAAAACTAATCTAAACTAGATCTCCATGTAGAATCCTACATAGTTATTCCTCTTTTTCTCCTGTGGCTTCCTCCTCTCCAACCTACATGTTTAACAAAAGGAAATAGACCAAATGAGGAGAATAAAATGAAGGAAATGCTTTAACAAAAGTCATAAGGATTTTTAGGGTTAAGTTTGGAACCCTAGGATCTAGTGGCCAAGATTGTTTTGATCTAAGGGTGGAGAATTTTCCCTACTTTTGTTAGGTAGAAATGTATTTTAAATGTTTAATTTAAAATCCTTAAGGGTATGTGTAATTGGAGAATGGGGCGATTTAATTTTCCTTAGAGTGCTAACCCTTTGTTAGTTCTTAGTGAGCCTTGGGAAGTCACAAGAGGACTCTAAATTAATAAGATAATGAATTTAATAAATTAACATAAGGTTAAACTTCTAGGATTGAACATTAGCTAAAGAGAAGAAAATATTTAATTACGTAAATTAATCCTTGGTACCTTCCTAATGAATAATTGGTTAATGGACCTTTAAGATAAATTTGAAAACATGTTAACCTTTTAACTAGGCTTGGTTATTCAATTGTAAAGTTGAGGTTGGTAGTGTAAGTTAATTTAATGAACCCTAAGGGGTCAAGCACCCTTGTAAAATTCTTATAACTTAAACCAAAAAAAATATTCACAATTTTTTGGGTTAAGTGTTAGGTTGAAGCTTGTTCCTAGACCATCGTTTTTGCGGGCGTTACACAAATAAATGTCTACACCCCTTTATAACTTAATTAGTTTTCCTCCTTTTTAATTAGTTTTCCTGCACACCCCTCTTTAATTTATTTCCCATTCCCATAAAATTTTCTTGACTTAAAGTGTGTATGGTTTAAAGTGAGCCCTAGGATTGATCTAATCTTGACCCTAGATTTGAATCTTACCCTAAAGTTTCCCTAAACATATTTATGATCTTTTCTTTTCTTTTCCTTTCCTCTTCTCATTTTGTTTTATTTTGTCATTTGTAGGTGGAGGTTGAGGAGGATCTTGGAATTTTACTTTCATGAAGTTTTTTTTGAATAATATCCTTATTGTTTATTTATTTATTTATTTATACTATTATTATTATTATTATTGTAATTTTTCTTACCCATGAATCTTGGGTTGTTGGGTATGTAAGATACCCACATATTTTCTTGTAAAGGAAGGGAAAACATTGACCTCACACACACACACACAGAACCATGTATCTTATGTAGTCTAGTAATGATTCAGATCATCATTATCAGGGGTAACAACGTAATATGTTGTTAAGTTGTTGTACTCATAGTAGGAGGGAATGGATTTAGATCCTGTAGGCACATAAGAATGGTGCATTGCAGTTTTGTACACTATAATGATTATATCTTGTTAAAATAATGCATTCCATCATTTATTATGGGTGACAACATAATAATAAGATTTGATACTTTGATGATCCTACATTGTACACATGTGGGCTAAAACCTATGAAGGGCATAATTGATCATTGAATGGTATCATTTGAAGACCTTGTTTGATGATAAATCGGGTTCTTAACAGTCTCATATAGGATTATCTCCACAAGGGAAAACAAATATGAAGTTTTATATATGGATTCAAGGATATTTAAGGTTCATAAAAGAGTGTTGTTGAGTTAAGAAAATTTGTATAGAGACAAAGAGAGAGTGTTTTTTTAGAACTCAAGAAGAAATGAAGTGTTGAGGTGGATAAATGGACTACTAGCTAGTAATTAAAAGGTAAATGTGGATAGTGAGGGAATTCAAGAATCTTACTCAAAGTACTTGTCATTGGTTATATGCTTGGAAGTCAGACTTAAATGTTGATTGGAAAAAAGATAGGCGTATGCATACAAAGAAAGATTGAGGGCAAGATTGTAGAGAAGAACAAGAACCTAAATATGAGAACATGACATGCTCCTTGAGGAGGATTTACTGAGCGAAGAGGTACACCAACTATAATGAATATATCTTGTAAAAATAACATGGTTATTCATTTAGTTTGGGTGACAACATACTACATTGATGCATTGTTGTAATTGAAGTGTGAGAGAATGAATTGGAAAATATTCCAATTTAATTTAATGAAACAATTTTTTTTAGATTATTCAGTGCAAAACAAACTTTAAAAGTGCAAGTCATGAAAGAAACAATGTATTACGTTTAGAAACCACCTACTTTGATATAGATCCTGTAGGCACACTAAGATCTGAAATTATAGTTTTATATAGTACAACATCTATCTTATGTAGCCTAGTAATGAGTCATATCATCGTTCTCAAGGGTAACAACGTAATATGTTGCTAAATTGTTGTATTCATAGTAGGAGGGAATGGATTTAGATCATGTAGGCACATAAGAATGGTGCATTGCTGTTTTATACACTATAATGATTATATATTGTAAAAATAACGTGTTCCATCATTTAGTATGGGTGACAACGTAATAATAGGATTTGATACTTTGATGACCCTAAACTATACACATGTGGGCTAAAACCCATGAAGGACAGAATTGATCATTGAATGGTATCATTTGAAGGCCTTGTTTGATGATAAATTGGGTGCTTAACAGTATAATAAAGGATTATCTCCACAAGGGAAATCAAAGATGAAGTTTTATATATGCATTCAAGGATATTTTTACTGTTCATAAAAGAGTGTTATTGAGTTAAGACAGTTTACATGGAGACAAAGAGAGAGTGTTTTTTTAGAACTCAATAAGAAATGAAGTGTTGAGGTTGGATAAATGGACTATTAGCTAGTAATTAAAAGTTAAATGTGGACAGTGAGGGCAGTCAATAACCTTACTCAAACTACTTGTCATTGGTTATATGCTTGGAATTCATACTTAAATGTTGATTGGAAAAAAGATAGGTGTATGCATACAAAGAAAGATTGAGGGGAAGATTGTAGAGAAGAACAAGAACCTAAATATGAGAACATGACATGCTCCTTGAGGAGGATTTACCGAGCTAAGAGGTACACCAAATATAATGACTATATCTTGTAAAAATAACATGTTTACTCATTTAGTTTGTGTGACTACATAATACGTTGATGCACTGTTGTAATTGAAGTGTGAGAGAGTGAATTGGAAAATATTTCAATTTAATTTAATGAAACAATTTTTTTTAGATTATTCAGTGTAAAACAAACTTTAAAAGTGCATGTCATCAAAGAAACAACATATTACGTTGAGAAACCACCTACTTTGATATAGATCCTGTAGGCACACTAAGATCTGAAATTATAGCATTATATACTACAACATGTATCTTATGTAGGATAGTAATGAGTCAGATCATCGTTATTAGGGGTAACAATGTAATATATTGTTAAATTGTTGTACTCATAGTAAGAGGGAGTGGATTTAGATCATGTAGGCACATAAGAATGGTGCATTACAGTTTTATACACTATAATGATTATATCTTGTAAAAATAACGTGTTCCATCATTTAGAATGGGTGACAATGTGATAATAGGATTTGATACTTTGATGATCTTACATTGTACACATGTGGGCTAAAACCTATGAAGGACAAAATTGATCATTGAATGGTATCATTTGAAGACCTTGTTTGATGATAATTCAGGTGCTTAATAGTATCATAAAGGATTATCTCCGTAAGGGAAAACAAAGATGAAGTTTATATATGCATTCAAGGATATTTAAGGTTCATAAAAGAGTGTTGTTGAGTTAAGAAAGTTTTCATGGAGACAAAGAGAGAATGTTTTTTAGAACTCAAGAAGAAATGAATTGTTGAGGTTGGATAAATGGACTACTACCTAGTAATTAAAAGGTAAATGTGGATAGTGAGGGAATTCAAGAACCTTACTCAAAGTACTTGTCATTGGTTATATGCTTGGAAGTTAGATTTAAACGTTGATTGGAAAAAATATAGGTGTATGCATACAAATAAATATTGAGGACAAGATTATAGAGAAGAACAAGAACCTGGATACGAGAACATGAAATGCTCCTTGAGGAGGATTTACTGAGCTAAGAGGTACACCAACTATAATGACTATATCTTGTAAAAATAACATGGTTATTCATTTAGTTTGGGTGACAATGTAATACATTGATGCACTGTTGTAATTGAAGTGTGAGAGAATGAATTGGAAAATATTCCAATTTAATTGAATGAAACAACTTTCTTTAGATTATTCAGTGTTAAACAAACTTTAAAAATGTAGGTCGTCAAAGAAACAACGTATTACGTTGAGAAACCACCTACTTTGATATAGATCTTGTAGGCACACTAAGATCTGAAATTATAGTTTTATATAGTACACCATGTATCTTATGTAGCCTAGTAACGAGTCAAATCATCGTTATCAGTAGTAACAACATAATATGTTGTTCAATTGTTGTAATCGTAGTAGGAGGGAATGGATTTGAAATTATTTCAAAGTAATTAAATGAAAGTAATATGGTGTTGTACTGTTGTAATTAAAACACTATCAAGAAATATCTTACCTTGAATATTAGCTTTAAGTATCTGAATCACCATTGAACTTATAATTTCTTTGTTTTTAATTAGCCTTGTTTCAAATAAATCTTACAAACACTAATCAGAATTGTTATTCCTTTCAGCTTGATAGATGACTATAAAATGATGTTGTGGTAAATGGTTGGCAAAGTAGTTAAAAAATTTAATAAATGTTAGCATTAGGTTAGGTTAATATAGTTTTTTGTTAGTGGACAGTTATACAATTATAACTATTCCTCTTTTCCTCTCTCTAATCCGCAGCATATATATGGCTTTTCTATTTTGTTACGCATTGAATAAAACATTCAGTCATTCTTTCCTAAGCCATCATTGGTATTAGAGCCATCCCATTCCTCTTCCTGCATGGAGAGAAAAGCGATCTGGAGACCTGGCCTGGCGTGGAGTGTTAAGCCATGAGCAGCAACCAGCAACCAAGGGTGAGAAGTGACCAGCAGTGACCAGCGACCAAGGGAGAGAAGTGACCAGTTAGTAGACCTAAGGTAGGTCGATGTGTTTTGGTGTATTCTTGGTGTTAGATGTCACAGCATTGCAAGTAGTTGCGGAGGAACCAGAATTTGTACGTAAACTGCATTTACTTTTTCTAGTACACGGTTTTGCTTGCCATATTGTGGAAATGTTGAATCTGTAGATATACCTGCACCTATTTTGGGTATAGGTTGTTCATAAAAATTATGACCGGTTACCACAGACTCTGAGTTGTGAATAGGAAAGTCATTAGAAACTCTAGAAGAAACAAGTTCAGAAGTCCCATCAAAACACTGTGAGGAAGAATTTTGTTGTTGCTCAAATATGTTGTCCCAGAAGCCACACACTTCGTTGCAGAATTTTTTTTTGTATTTCTTTGTTCCATCAGTGTGTGTTGTGCATGGAGGAGGTGAGCCATTTGGCCTTGTATTTCTGTGCACCACAAGCACTCGTGTTTTAGTAGAGACACGTTTGACAGTTTCCAGCATGTACATGTCACACATTTCCGATGCCAAGAGTGTTACGAGCAACCCTTCTACTTGGTCGCCTCTGAGAGCCGAAGATGACTTCCATTAGAATTGTTTTAAGTTTGGAAACTGTGGATGATTTGCATCTAGAAAAATTAGATGTAAAGACTTACTTTTCGTCATGGTGATTTAGAGGAAGAAATATATATGGAGCATCTATAAGGATGTGAAGTCAGGGGAAAGGAGAAATTGGTGTGTAGATTAAAGAAGAGATTGTATGGCCGTAAGCAAGCTCCAAGACAGTGGTATTAGAGATTTGACAGGTTCATGATAGAATAAGGTTACTAGATGTCATTGTGTTTATTTTAAGAGAATAGATAATGGAACCTATATTATCTTGTTGTTGTATGTGGATGACATGCTTGTGGTAGGATCAACACATGTAAAATATAAATGAGCTAAAGAGACAGTTAGCCAATACATTTTCCATGAAGGATTTAGGTGCAACAAAGGAAATTATTGGCATGAGAATCAATAGAGATAGGAAGAGTAGAATATTGAATTTGTCTCAAGAATAGTATGTGAACAAGGTGTTAGACAAGTTTAGGATGCATGATGTAAAACCAATGAGAACAATGTCCTAAAACACATGAAGAGGTTGAATATATGTCTAGAATTCCATATGCTTTACCAGTTGGAAGTTTGATCAATGATATAGTATGCACAAGACCAGACATTTCCCATGCAGTGGGAGTCGTCAGTAGATACATGAGTAATATAGGAAAGGAGCATTGGAATGTAGTCCAACGGATTCTTAGATACTTGAGAGGGACCAATAGAAGACAATTGTGCTATGGAGGATCAAAACGTTTTCTTACACAGATATGTTGATGCAGACACAGATAGAGATTTGGATGGTAGGAAGAGAACCATAGGTTATGTATTCACTGTTGGTGGCACAAAAGTTAGTTAGATTTCTAAAATGCAGAAGATTGTTGCCTTGTCTACTACAAAGGTAGAGTATGTTGCTACTACAAAAAGTAAGCAAGGAGATGATATGGATGTAGAGGTTCATGGAAGAGTTGGGAAATACGCAAGAGGATTACAGGTTATTCAGTGATAGCTAGAGTGTAATTCATCTTGCAAAGAACACAACATTCCATTTGAGAACCAAACATATACAAATCATGTATCACTTTATTATATAACTTTTGGAGGATGGACGATTGAAGTTGGAGAAGATCCATACAAGTAAGAATCCTACTGATATGTTGACAAAGACGGTGACAAAAGAGAATCTGGAAGGTTGTTTGGATTTGGTATATCTTTAAGATTGATCTTGAAGAAGGGAAACAAATCAAAGAAGAATCTAAGGGTGAGCTGGAACAATGGGTTGCAGTAGTTGGTCTCCAAGTGGGAGATTGTTGAAGTTGTGGAGCCTGATTGCAAGTTAAAGTGGGAGTTTGGTTTTCTTTGTTCTATTTTTGGGGAGGAAATCATAGCCATGGATAAAAATAACATTATCTTATTAATAGATTGGAGTTTTTATTAATAGACTAGAGTTGTTATTTTTATAAGCATGTGATATTTAGGTTGCTTGTGGTTGAAGAAAACTTTTACAAAGAGGTGCATAAGCTATATATATGTGCATGGATTTACACTTTGGAATATGAGAAGAATAGAGAATTGTATTGTATTCCTCAAGACTGAATAAAGGATAAGGTTGGCTTGTTTCTGGTGGATGTAGCCCAAATTGGGTGAACCACGTTAAATCTTGGGTTTAGCTTGTGATTGCATGCTTCTTTTATTTATGTTTTAATTCCATTTTATTGCTCATTTGTGTTTTAATCCTAAAAAAATCTTACATGTAAATAGAATACTAATAGAATGTTAATGTGAGAAACATCTCTCGATATGTGGTACACAATAGATGGATTTGAAAAGAAAAATATAAATTTTAAGATTATAAAATATGAGTGAATTTATTAACCAAATGTGAAGTATATATTTGAGCAATGATATTATACATATTTCCATGAAAATAGTGAGGTATGATGACAACTCTTAAGAGATGTAAAGGTATACCAAGTTTGAAAATATGTACACATCTCTGGCTTAAATAATTTAAGTTCGTTTGAAAACATTTACTATAATGTTAATGTCTTCTTCTACTCATTTCTTGCACCGGTGGTCATTAGAAAATGCCCTTACAACTTTCTTAAAAGGAGATCACTGCGAACATTAGGAAAACTGTTCAAATCATATGTAAATGATTAAAAAATGGCAATATCTTTCTTGCACAATTGTGATTGGTTTATGCAGCACGTAAATATGGAATACGGGAAATTGTCTTTACTTTAAAATGATGGAGGTGTCATGGTTTGGATTGAAATTAGTCATGTCATGGTCATTCCACCAATCATATGGTCGCGAGGAACAAAAAAATGTTTGGGAAAATAAATTATGTAAAAATATCCATATAAACATTATGCACACAAAATAAGGAACATAGTACTTCTCACATTTCAATTGAGTAAGCATATTTATCTTACATATTTACTTTCAGATCATTCAATAGGAAACTTATGCAGATAATATTTCATAGTATAGGTATAGCTTAGTGACTACACTTTTGAGGGCATATATCAATTTATGAAGGTCATTTTCTACAAGAAAATGGATATCATAGTAATGTCAATGACAGGTCCACAAAGTTTTAATAGTAATGCAAGTGAAAAATATCTACATGGCTCTTAATATTAACGCTAATCCAATATAGTAATGACAAGAGTATGTGAAGAAGTTGCTGCCAAAGGAAACATAAATTATCAATGACAAGAGATAAACCATGAGAAGAACGAATACAAGTCTAAAAATATGACAATATATTGGGCTTTATTAAAGCAAGGCATAAACAATATCCTGATTATCAAGGGTTATATTTTCAATTTCTTTAGTAAGGGCACAATTTTCATAGTATTGTTTGTGCTATTGTGTCACTTAAGCTTATGCTACTTAAATATCTTATAAGAAACCATGGTTTTTATTTAATATCTTCATAATATACAATAAAGAAATTATAAAGAACTGATTTCTATAAAAGAAAAAATTGTGATGTAGTTAAATAGCAATATTTCCCTTAACATTCAAATGTAAGGCATCACATGGTAAATTGGAAACAAGTAGTTTTGTTTTAATGTAAATTGTTACATTCATTCATCCTCAATGAAGGTAAAGGGTTTGTATGTATGAAAATTGCAGAAGAATTTCTTAATTAGAAAACATGACTTAACTTGAAAGATAGTGGGATTTTTCCACTTAAAAGTAACAAGATTTGGAAAATAATATTATATGACAATCATAATAATTTTTAGAACCCTTATACTACCTCCCTTTAGGGTTTCAACATGGATCTAAAACTAGTTTTTATAGAGTTGTTAACAACTTCAGTTGACATGTCTTAAGCATGGTCAACTCAATTGGTATGTGTGTCAATTACTAACCACATCTTCCCGAAGCACTATTTTCCCAATAGGTATATTGCAATAGGGAAATATCCTTGCTCGATGACATAATTGCCATTGCATAACTTGGGTTCAAACTTCTCTCTTCACATGAGAAATTTCATATTTTCTTCACAGCATGAAAATTTGTGAGAGGTAACTTGGTGCACCATCTGATAGTTTTTATCAATCAGAGTAGTGGTTAAAAATTTAGGGGTAATTTTTATGTGCCATGGTTGGGGATGACTTGCAAGATCTCATAGTAGACCACTGTTGCTGAGATTGAGTTGCTGTAATAGTTCTCCATCCTTTCCTAGTAGGTTTCCATTGCCTTCTCCTTTACTGGTTTAGAACCACAAGGACCAAGTTGCATAATATTCACTCTTACTGGTAAAGAACATTGCACCCAGATTCTCTAAAGAATATCTGGTTCCCTCCATAAAATTTCTCCTACATTGGTACAAGGCATTTGACTCCTAAGAGAATTTGCAACAATGTCAGGGAACTTAGTAACCCGATGAACAAAAATATGTTCCAGCCTAATTCCAAACTAAGGTTTGGCACTACCACACCTGTAAAAATACATAAAAAAAATTCAAAGTGAGTATTATGCACAAGAAGTTGGAAATTCCTAAATAAATGGATAGAAAAAATTATCCTAGAAAGTTACAATTGAGACTTTAGGCCTTTTCTTTAGAATGAAGAAACCAAATGAGAAAGGAGCAAACAATATATATTTTCACCACAAGCTTGGCCCATTCAAAAAAATGGACACAGATAAAAGAGTCTTCATGTTTACAAGGCTCTAGAATTAAAAATGAAATGGAAAAAAATAACACTTACATAATATTACATGTATGTTTTACAACAAAAAATATGACCTGCATATTACAGTAAATTACATAATTGAGATTTCTGGGTATCTTGAACAAATATTTCTTAATTATTTCAGGCCAAATAGGGGAAGAGACCCCATAACCGTGCAGGGTCCAATAATTGAGAGTATTTTAGCAGAGTTTTAAACTATTAGTAGAAACTTATTTCCTCAAAGATTAAACTGAAAAATGACATAAATATGTCTATATTTTCTTTAATTATTGTGAACTTTGTTAGTTATTACTATTTCAATATTTAAGTGTAAATACATGTCATTCTCACTGAATAAAGTGCACATTTGTAAGTTAATACATTACATGTTAATATAAAGAGGTTATTTCAACATCAACTATTAGTGCCATTTAAGTTTTTTAAGGCTCCAACATATACAATGTTAAACAATTATTTGTGCAATAATAAATATATTTTCTTTCAATATTAAATCCACTTGCTTACATCATATTATATTTTTATGTACATACATCTGCCCTATCTAAATTCTATTCATCCAAAATCTCTCAACCTCCAATGTCATCCTCTATATTAAATGCAAGCATCTGCAAACAAGAAAAGTGTTGTAAGGCTCACTATTTACAAGAAAAAATCACAATTAATGAAGGATTGAACAAGATTTCAAAAATATAATTAAAAATTGTACAATCAAAGTGATGTATTTCCCCTCCATCTCCACCTAACTCTCTCCCCCCAATAGAATTTGAGTGCACGGATCAACCAAAGTTTCAAATATAACAAAGAAATTGATTCATTTAAATTACCAATCCATATCAAACTCTCTCAGCCAGTAGAAATCAAGCACACAGATCAAACATGGATCCAACGTTTTGAGTAAAATCTATAAATAGTAGAGATGGGTCATATACTTCTTTCCTATTCAAAAAAAGTTTGAATATAGCTATTGATTCACATCTTGTTGTGTAAACACTAACTTGTTGCTACTGGATATTTACATTTTCTTGTTGTGCAAAGGCTGTTGACTAGCTAGGTGAAATCTCTTTCATGCTGTTTCAATGTTATAGAAAAGTTTATTTCATATTTTTTTGGTAAAAGAAATTGTATCTCAAAATAGAAAGTTTACCATTAAAATTGGTATGAACAATAATGGCTTATTTAGATAGTTTATAAGCAACACTGGATTTGATTTATGATCAACAATAAATTGTTTTATTGTAGAAATCCACAGTGTTTATATTCTATCTCCAAATGAACAGTTCATCATTATTCATAACTATTTTAATGATAAACTCAATAAATTTACAACAAATCCTATGTTTTTTCAATTAATCATTTGTCATCATTATTCATAACTGCAGTTTTAATGATAACCTGCAGATTCCTGGAAAGAAAAAAATTACAGCAGTTTTATTAAAAGATTAAAGATACCTTTCATTTATATGTCTTATTACGTATGGGACTCAATTAGCCTTGTTTGTTTGCGCACCATCTATTTTCCTACACGTACTTGATCTTATAACTTCAAAGCGATGATAAAAATTTCTACATGATGTATCCATTTAGCCTGGGTTTCAAACCCTAAAAATTTCTAAGTTTCCCCAAATTTTATTGTGTCCTCTTTGTGAGATTGAAATTCTTAAGTGGAGCACATGATCTTATGACTGAGAAATAAGTCATGTACTTCTTCGAGGGTCTATTTTCATGTTTCCTCCTCCATTTCTCCTTCCTTTCCCATGCACTTATCCACCCTCAAACTCATTTTTCTACACCCTCTTCCTAGCCCATTATTTCTCTTCATCCAGTTTTACTTCTTCACTAGATCCCTTTCGATGCTCACATCCTACATTTCACATATAATTGTTAGTATAATAGCATTCACTGAATCTTGACAGAAATCTTGGAGGGGGCCTGTATGGCCATTGTGCCATCTCTTGACATGTAAGTTCATGAAAATGGCTATTTCTTAGCACAGAGCTGCACATAAGGGACCCACAAGTGCACTCTTTGATTCATATATTTTTTTAAAATGAAACAATCACAGCTAATATCAGGGAAGAAATTAAGCATACTACATACCTGATCCTCGCAATAAACAACAGGTGGTATAGAATAATTACACCTTGTATATTCCCAATTAGTCATATCCTCCCACATCCAACAACTACAACAAAGAATATACAGTTGAGCTTGCGTGAAGTACATGGACACTGATCAAAATAATCAACACCATTGATAAAAATATGGAAAAACAGATACATATGTCCAATCAAAAAGTGAGACCTCTACAAAATCTTTTTTGGGTATATCATTGTTTTCTTTCCATGTCTACAAACAATATTTTATCCATGTCTTCAATTTTATTCCTCCATGTGTGTCAGTTTTGAACTGCAGCCGCTTAAAAAACGTTGACTGAGGGAGCCCTCTAGAACGGTCTGCTACAAACTGGCTTTAGTCATCTGCCCCTTCCCTTTCAACGTTCACAAAGGACATGGGCACTATTACTTCCCTAGTTGCAAACAAGGAACAATGTATGTAGTATTCGAGATTATGGGAATGTAGTCATTTCCGTTCTTGTATCAGTGATGATAATGGTTGTTTTCTGATGACACCATCGGGGATTTTGCTAAGAATTACCCTATTCATTAACATGATAGCTAGAGAGAAACCCTAATCTAAATCATGCATAAAATAACTACCTTTTGATGCTAGGTCCACTCCACATCTTCTCGTATTTTACGTGTCCCATGAAACATGCATTCTAGTTCCCCTTACATTTATGTGTGTTCTAACTACCTAATAAATGCAAGAACTAAATTTGTAAGCAATTATTTCCTTCGGTAGTATTTCTCAAACACTCCTTATTTTTAGAGATATCTCTATAACCAATTGCCTCAATATCTTACACAACACACCTTTTCTCCTTCATATGATTACCATAAATTTCATATGGTTGTTGGAGGTTAGAGTTTAAAATTGGTTCCCCATTCTACTTTCCTCACCCTTACATTTCACCACTCTCAAAATATTTATTCTTTACCCCACTTCATCTCCATTGTTTCTCTCCCTCTACTTTAACTTCTTCAATAGATCCCCTTCCACATTTTCATTGTACATTTCACGTGCGATTGCTAGTTTAAGTAACAATGTAATTCTCCCACTATTATAAATTTTGATAACAAAACTACCATTCATATAGCAAAAAATCATATACTTCATATAAGAATAAAATATATAGATAATTTTCATTATTGTAGTCGATGTTTGATTTAGCAATGACAAATGCATTTATAGTTTTGCGGGAAAGAGCATTAGTTGCAAGATATATTTACAAAGACAATTCTTAGAGGTAGATATGTTTTATTAGAAAAGTAATCGGAACTGACTCATTAAGGAAAAGAATGTTGGTAAAATTAACACTCATATTTTTTAATTTTACATATACTATGGTGATAAAAATAATTAATACCTTCCGCAGAAGGGTACTATTGTTTTGACGTTAGCTATTAATTCGGGAAATTTAGTTGTTAGTTTATTTTCCAGGCATGTCATGTGTGCAAGTTTAAAGTTTAATAATTTCCCTTGCATATATATGTGATGAAACTATGGATATATTTTTTTGATCTCGAATTTCATTTGTGAGAACTGTTTCCCTCATTACCAAATATTTGATTTTTTTACGGACTTCCTGTGTTTGATTGGTTGTTGTTGTAGTGATTGTTGTTGTGATATGGAGTATCCACATGGCTTGCTTCATGTAGAATTTAGTATATGGTAGTGTGGGTGCATGGTAGAAGAGCACATGAGAATCATATAGAATAAATATGATGCCTAAATTTTGAGGGAGATTAAACAATGGTGATTGTATGAGGTATGGATTATAATTTAGAGTGACTCACGAGCGCGCGTGCGCGCACGTGTGTGTGTGTGTGTGTGTGTGTGTGTGTGTGTGTGTGTGTGTGTGTGTGTGTGTGTGTGTGCGTGCGTGCGTGCGCGCGCGTGTGTGTGTGTTTATTTCCCCCACTTTCTCCTTATTCTGGCTTTCCTGCATTTTAAACCCTAGGATTGATTCTACATTTATTTTTATGAAACAGATCATCAAACTAAGGTACTAATATGTCAATACAAACTACCACATGTTGATAATGGGGAGCCATTCAAATCTATTATTATGTCTAAGAAAAGAGCTCCATATAGTATTAAGTTTTACATTGCAATTTTGTCCCCCAGTAATAAGATCTTGCAGATGTGAAAATGCATCTCTGAGAATAAGAGAAACCAGGAAAACTTGTTTTGTCACAAACTTCAAATATATATTGGAATTTGAACATCATTTTCATCTTGACAAATATTAGGAAGGAGAGACTGATAATCAAATATTAAAAATCTGAAAAAAAAAAAAAACATCTAACAATATAACAATCACTAGGTAGTATCCCATTTAAAAGCCTAAACCATTAACTACTAGCCTTATCATATTTTTTTAACAAAACCCATCTTACATTCTCAATTTTTTTTTTAACTTTGCTCTTACTAGTAAAATGATTTCAGTTCAAATCCCACAGTCTTGTTCTACACCTATTAAACTTAAAATATGTGTTGGGGAGACATAACCATAAATAGTACTTCATGTGCAAATCCATCAATCTATGTCTTGTGAATCATACTTCTTGGAATTTTTATTTGTAACTGAATTCTAAAAGCATGGAAATGAACATGTGCATTTTATGTTTTTGCTAAAGGATGCTCATATATGGCAAAATTTCACATGAAGAAATACAAATATTTATAGACAAATATGTTTCTACAAATTTGTTACTACTTGATACAAACTTGGCAAAAATGCAAACACACCATCATATGGAAACATGTTCAAAATAAAAAAAATCACATTGTTGATTTAATTTCCCATTGCCACATATGGATAGGAAAATGATAATAAAACCTTTATAAAATAAGGATGATATAACTAGAAACATAGCAAAAAACATTCCAAGGCCTACAAACAAAAAATATAGCCCATGGATAACATTTACTGCATTTTTTTGAAATGGGCATAAACCTATTATAATAGAACATGTAAAAACAACACTAGATTCTTCCTTGTTTTACATGGATGAAGCCACTTGGGCACTCCATATCACAACAACTTTCACCACAACAATGACCAATAAAACACAAAATTTTCCTCACAAAATTACAGATCCGCCGATGAGAGTTATATGTGGTGAGGGTATGTTGCAAAGTTTTTGCGGGAGGTTTTAAAGACATGCATTACAAAAAAAAAATTGTCCTATGAAAAAATCAAGGGAGAATCTACTATTGTCAATATCAATATTTTGTATACCATGATTTATTTACAAATTGCAAGTTTACATTATTGGCTTATAAGTTTGGAGTGTATACAACAATGTTGAAATCATTATGCAATATGTAATGGTGCATGATAAAGACCTTATATATTGAATATGATAAATTCGAAGGGAAAATAAGAACTGATATGTGATTTTCATAATGTTGCAGTTTCAATTAGTTCATGGTATGCAAAATATGAATATGGAGTATACTGTTGTATATTCTATGTTTTGTGCAGTTATGAGATTTCGATTGGAAAATACATTGTTAAAGATGTTTCAATTGATGTTATCTTTTCATTCACAAGTATACATGATCAAATTAAAATAGTTGTGATGGTCAGTGCTCTAACATGATATAATTCATTACATTGGGATCTTACAGGATAAAATTTATACTTGTGTTTGATTTCACAATTTACATTACATATTATATATGTGAAAGAAATAATGTATAGGCATATATTCCATTCTTTGTAGAAAATTTGCAGTCTTATACATCGAACAACATATACAGAGTAATAAAATAACTTTCATAAACAAAATAATTAAACACCAAACCAACATTGTTGCGCATTATCCATTAATTAAATATTCATACTCAGAGCTTCATCGCATTACAATCAAGCTGTGTGTGCAGCTATGTGCTTTCAATGCACCATAGAAAGCAATTACAATTGTTGTTATTTAAATAAAATAATCCACCATAAACTCAACTGCTAACTGCTCTAAAAACAGAGCATTCTAAATTTAAAATCGAGTTTTAAATTTATGCATGTTGTGCATGAATTAAAGCAGATTTATTTTTGATTTATTTGTTTTAATATAAATCCTAAAATTAAGAATCCACTAAAAGCTACAGACTACATGAATAAGACAGCAGCAGTTAACTAAATTTAACTTCCCAAAAATTTGCGGGGGAAATTACACGTTGTTCATGAATGCATATTTACAACACCCCCTTAATTTCAACCTGTAGTTTTCACTCTTTCAGAGATGTGTTTACCTTTCCAAATTTGTCATGTGCAATATCACAAACTCCCAAAAAATCTCTCGAATACTTGAAAACTTCCTTTATCAAAGTGTTTGTAAAAAAATTTACAAACTGATCTTCGAATCTACAAAATTCAAGAAAACTTTCTTTGTTGTTTACTAGATCCCTGATGAAATGATACCTCATATCAATATGCTTTCTCTTCTTATGAAAAACATGATTTTTGGACAACTATATGGCTGAGTTGTTGTCACAAAAATCTGCGTAGCGTCCTCTTGTTTCTGCTGTAAATCTATCAACACTCATCCAAGCAAGTTGACATGCTTCTCCTATTGAAGATAACATGAAAATGGGATGCTTCTTTGATTCCCATGAACCCACCCTCATTCCAAAGTGAAAATTATAGTTGGATGTGCTTTTCTGATCATCCATACATCCAAAACTGACACTATCTGTATAACCAATGAGTCTGAACTCATCTAAACTTGAATAAAGAATTCCATGATTCTTTGTTCTACACACAAACCTCAAAATTCTCTTTCCCGCTTGCCAATGTGAATCTTTTGGAGATTACATGAACCTTGATATGAGGCTCACACCATACATAATGTCTAGACTTATGGCTGTCATATACATAAGACTTCCAACCAAATTTTTAAACCATGTTGGATCCACAAACAATCAGTCATCCTCTTTGCTCAACTTCAAACCTACTGCAACTAGTGTTGGTGCTAGTTTTCAATTCAACATGTCAAACCTTTTCAAAACATCATTTGCATACTTTGATTGTGAGATAAAAACTTCACCTTTTGATTGTTGGACTTCAATGCCCAAAAAGTAGTGCATAAGACCAATATATGTCATCTCAAATTCCTTCTTCATGGTTGATGTGAATGAGTCTATAAATAGATTTCTAGTAATGATCAAATCATCTACGTATAAGAAAACAATCAAAATCTTACCATGCTTGTTTATCTTAGTGTCTAAGGTAGGCTCACTTCTGCTCCTACTAAAACCTTTTTGTGTTAAATAAGAATAAATTCTATTGTGCTTGCTTGAGACCATAGAGCAATTTCTTAAGTTTGTATACTTTTCCTTCATAACCTTCAATCTCATAACATTATGGTTGATTCACATAAAATTCATCTTCAAGGAATCCATTCAATAATGTTGATTTAACATCCATCTGATAAATGGGCCATTTATTTTAAGATGGAAATGCTCAAACCATTCTTACTATGTCCAAACATGCTATTGGTGCAAAAGTTTCATTGTAGTCAACTCAATATTGTTGTGTAAAACCTTTTGCTACTAACCTTGCTTTGTCAGACGTTTCTATCAGCATTGTATTTGTTCTTGTAAACCCACTTGAATCCTATCATGTCTTTTCCTTTTGGGAGATCCATCACCTCCCATGTTTGATTCTTCTCTATAACATCGATCTCATCATCCATGGCTTGTGCCCAAACTTCATTATTTATAGCATCTTCAAAATATATTGGATCTGTAGCTTGAGAAAACAATGCAAAAACTAAAAATGAGTTATTTGTATCAACATTATATATCTCACTTAGACTCCATGTTTTTTGCTACACAAAACTATTCGATGCAGGATTGTTTTGTGGTGATGGAGTTAATTCTGGTGTTCTTTGTGGTGTCTCTTGCATGCCTGAAAATTCCTAAAATCTTTGAGAAGTCCTGAATATAGATGAACCATGTTCCTAACAAGTTTTGTTGGACACCTGTTCAAAATATAAACAAAATTTGTTATTGCTTATGCTCAATAGTCATTTGGAAGGTGTTTTTCCTTCAACATGTTTCTCACCATTTCCATAATGGTTTTGTTCTTCCTCTCTGCCACACCATTCTATTGTGGTGTGTACCTGGTAGTAAAATACTTGTGTATACCATAATATTTACAAAAATTTATAAATTCATTAGAAACATACTCACCTCCTCTATCTGTCCTAGGAACTTTGATGTAGTATCCACTTTGCTTTTCCACTAATGCCTTGAACTACTGAAATGTATCAAAGACATCTGATTTATTTCACAGAAAATAAACCCATGTCTTCCTTGGGTAATAATCAATGAATGTCATAAAATATGAACCTCCAATAGAAGTTGTTTGTATAGCTCCACATAAATCTAAGTGCACAATTTCAAGCGGTTCACTTGCTCTTGTTGTTTTACCAACTGGGAAAGATTATCTGTGTTGCTTCCCAAAAAATACAACATTCACATACCCTTTCTGGTTTTTCAATCAATGGAAAACCTTTAACCATATATTATCTCTATAATAAATTCAAACCTCCAAAATTCAAATGTCCATACCTTAGATACACAAACCATGATTCATATTTCATAACTGAATGAAAAATTGATTGTGTTCCTTCAGCGCCGGACTCATTTATATTTACACAGGAGCTAGCGCAGGACTCACTTGATGTAGCATAGGCCTGATTTTGCATTGACGCAGGACTCTGTTACCTCAGCACATGACTCTTTTACCTTAGTGTAGGACTCATCTGTTTGAGCACATGACTCAGTAAAAGGCTGATTAGACTTAGTGCAGGACTTTTCTACAAACTGAGCTATTGATTTTGCTGCAAACATATCTGATTTCTTCTTTTTTACAAGTTTCAATATCAAAGGAAACATCCTATTTCTTCTCATCTTAACTTTTGCAATCAACTGAGTGCTAGTGGTTTTGTCCACAATCACGTACTCATTGTCTTCCATATATACTACGTATCTTTTCTGTACCAGTTATCCAATACTCATGAGGTTATGTTTCAAACCTGCAACATAGTAAACATGTTGCATATAATTTTTCTCCCACTGTCTAGTTTGAGTACTAACTGTGTATTTTCTTTTTACAAACACAATATTTTTATTTCCAAGAGTTACATCAATCTTAATTGAATCATCCAAACTAGAAAACAAATATAGATTACTTATCATGTGATTACTACAACCTGAATCCAAATACCATACATCATATGGAATTTCTTTTGACAAATTACATTCAATAGGGGATAAAGAAATTATTTCTTTGGAAATCCTTGTGCATGCAATAAACATAGGTTTAGAAATAAAACTTCCAACCTGATTTTGATTTTGCCTCTCCTGATCATATTGCTTTTTCTTGCAATCATAAACATAGTGCCCATACTTCTTGCAATAATGAAACTGAACATGACACTTTACTTTTCTCTTGCCATAAATATGTTCTTGATTTTATCCACTTCCACCTAAGTTTGATGAACCACTGCCACATCCTCTAGATGGACTTATTCCTCTGCCACTTGGGTGGAAATTACCTCTTCTTTTTCTATGATTACCTATTGACTGAGATGCAAAATCCCGATCTACACTTGCATGTGATCTATTCATCCTTTGATCATGATTGATTAGTGATGCATGCAACTCATCAATAGAAAACCGACTCATATCCTTAGTTTTTTAAATAGCAACAACTAGAGGATCAAATTTTGTAGGCAAACTCTTAAGCAATTTTTCAATAATCCTTCTATCTTCAAGAGTCTCACCATGGTATTTTATTTTATTGACTAATAAGACAACTACATAAGTAAAAACTGATTCTACGGAATCTGAATCTTTCATTGCTAAATTCTCAAAATTTCTACAAAGTAATTGTAGCTTAGTAGATTTTTACTTTCTCCTTACCTTGATATGCAACTTGTAGTATGTCCCACTAGGTATTTGGTTGACTGGCTTCTACCACTCTCAGAAGAAAACTTGCACGCATTGCCTAATGAATATAGAAAAGATTTTTTCCATATTTCTTGTGTAACTCCTTCAAAGTATCTTTCTCTGCCTGAGAAAGTGTAGTATACGTTGCTACAGCTATGGGATCTGTGTACTCATTCTCAACGATCTCCCACACGTTCTAAGATCTGAATAGCTCCTTCATGGTCAACAACCAGTACTCGTAATTCATTCCATTAAATTTTGGTGTCTGCATACTAGATGTAGAAGCCATAGCTTGCTACCAATTTAATAAGTTGTTGTAAAACAACCCTTTGATAACAATTTGTAGAAACTATGAAGTCTTATACAATGAACAACATAAATAGAATAATAAAATAACTTACATAAACAAAAGAATTAAACACTAAACCAACATTGTTGTGTGTTATCCATTAATTAAATCTTCGTACTCAGTGCTTCAGTTCATTACAATCAAGTTGTGTGTGTAGATGTGTGCTTTCAATGCACCATAGAAATCAATTACGATAGTTGTTAATTAAATAAAATAACTCACCCTAAACTCAGCTACGAACTGCTCTAAAAATAGTGCATTCTAAATTTAAACTCCAGTTTTAAATCTACAAATGTTGTGCATGAATTAAAGCAGAATTCTTTTATCTTTATTTGCTTAATATAATTCCCAAAATTAAGACTCCACTAAAAGCTACGGACTGCATGAATAAGACAACTATAGTTAACTAAATTTAACTTCCTAAAAAGATGCGGGGGAAATTACGCGTTGTTCATGCATGAATATTTCCAACATTATTTTTCATATGACATAAGTTTGTATTCTTCTTGTAATGCCATTTGCAGTCGTAGATATCTGTAATGGAAATATTTTGTCTGCATCTTTCTATCTTTGTTATGTGATACATTAATTGTTTAATGTTACCCCTGAGCTGATCAATAGTGGAAGAGGTACTGTAGAATAGACTGAGGTTATGCATGATAATACTTGAACCTCCTTTCATCTGCAATTTACAAATTTCATACAGATAATGTAGCATAAAATAAAAATAATTCTTTCAAGACCATTTTAATTTATTTTCATACTTGTTGGGTATGTTTTGGTTGGTTGGTTAAGATATGGTGATTGAAACAATATAAGTTTTATGTGTGGTATTCTACAATAATTTATTGGTATTTCATGAATAGTATTATGGTCACACAGGAGACTGAAATGCAAAATTTCAGCGTTGTGTTATGCATAGTAAACATCTTAGTTGAAGGCCACTGCAACAAGTTTTCATTCGCTTTTTAGACTAACCGTATTGTAACTGTTAACAAAAATATGTTTTTCATCAAGTCCATGTTTCGTTATTTTTTTTTCCAAATGTTTATTGAATTATAAGTGCTTATTTGGTGTCTTGAAATGCTTATTGAATGAATTATGAGATGCTTGAGATTTTTTCCTTCAAAATAGAGTAAGGATTTATTTTTGGTATGAGGATTCAATAAATTTCATATTGTAGAATGTACCTGGGAGCCAATATTATAAGTAGGTGTTGCTTGGTTCTATAAACGATAATGCATACACTTGAGCAAGGTTGTTCAAAGAGAATGTGGCTCGAGTCCCCATATAGATAAATCTTTAAGAGCTAAAGCTAGGTAATATTTAGATGGTTAATGGTTGAAGATCAATCTAATCTGATCAAGTAGAATTGTTGTGGCACATCTTATTCTCATATTGCATAAGGTTATATTTGTTTGCGATCGGTACATTGTTTGTGTAAGCTTTGTTTCCTCAATTAAAATCAAATAAAGTGTCATTTAACTCAATTGTTTGTGTGTGTAACACTGCAAGTTAGTAAAGTTTTATTGTTTCAAAACAATGCACAGTGTAAGGTTTTCCTTAAATGGATTCCCTAACCACAACTACATTACTTAACCTTATATTAAATGTTCAAATTTATATCTTTTTAGCTTTTAATTATTTGATAAAGCTCGTGGTAAATTAGGCCTTACGCAAGGAACTTTTAATTTTCACAATAAAGGGAAGAGGAATATTTTTGAGCTTGAGTCCCCCCTATTTAAACACAGATCATACGAGCATGGTTAATTTTAAAACGCTCTCCAAAAAAACTTAAAATTTTACGGCGAATATTCGAAATTGACTTTCAAAAAAATGGTAAATATTCAAAAATACATTTCATGGCAAAGGCGATTTGATATGCCACAAATTTGTGGGGCTTCAAAATACTATTAGACATGAGTTGGATGACCATCCAACAAGACGCTGCATTGGGCGGGTGACTAACAAGGCACTACATTAAATGGTTGTCTCCTTTATGCCCGTCTCTCCCTGGAGCAGAAGAGATCATAAGACCCATGTAATTTGGCATGAGCCTTTTCAATCATTGAGACCCATAACTCATTAAATTTCCTACTAGTAGAAAATACTGGATTTCTACGAGATTCACAAGCTATATAATCATCAACAACCATCAAAACCACTAGAAGAGATATTTTTTCAAGATTCTCTTGTAGACCTCACTAGAGGTGCAAGAGAGGAGATAAATATGAGAAGTGCTCAAGCACGAATTGAAATTGTCAGTGAAAATATCTGGCCTCAGTTATTGCATTTCAAGCAAGAATGATTTCTTCTTTGAGAAGGGACCCCTTCTGGCTTAGATGTTCACATGTCTTCTAGTGGCATTGTTCATGGACATGCTTACTCATCATTGCAGGTGCTTATCTTGATTTTTCGTGTGGGTAATCTTTGGTTCATGTTATATATCATATTTTGAAACACAGTTTTTGGGATTTTGTAATTTACTAGAAATAAATTTCATTAGAAATACATCATTATTGTACACTCTTATGTTATAGTAGAGTGGAATGGTCCTTAGTCTGACTCTTCACCTGAGTGGATAGATAGGATAAATCACAAATTGAAATTCACTCCTCGGGTATTTTTTTGTTTAATAAGGACACCATATTGCAGAAGAAAGCGAATGAATCCTCATATCTCCTTTTTTTGGAAACCGGATTGGAGTAGAAGCTTTATCTGAGGCGATGTTGAATGAGAATTCGATGCGTCTTCTCCTAGTTCGATATAGTTATCCGAATTTTAGTGTATTGATGGTTCAATGTCATCAAGGGAACAAATTTTTTCATCAATAGGATCATCTCGCAATAAATTAGTTTCTGAATATGTTTGAGAAATTTCTGCATAAATAAATGTTAGATAAATATAATATTGATTAATTATATAAAAGACGTGCACATGTTGGGTCGAACCCTCCTTCCCGTGACAACGGATAACATGTGAGTTGTTAAGATCGCATACATACATCGTCGATATAATATATTTTAATTCAATTCAATGGTCCATTTCCTCTGTACCCATCCCCCAATATAATTTTTTTATAAAACTGCCAACCAAACAACCCTGGAACCTTCGTAGTTTTACGTATTTTAATTCAATTCAATGGTTCATTTCCTCTGTTAACATCGGTAACACAACCAAATCCGTGATGACCACACTCGTCGCTATGTATCTTTAGATTCTAGCTGGGGTTCGACATCGCCTCACCGTTGACATCGCTATGTATCATGTCCGAATACGCGAACCAGAAAATGCAAGGAGCATTCATTGCAGCAGTGTTTGCAATGCATGGTTTCAACATTCTTGTAAGGGGTGAAATGTCGGTTACTGTGTCCGCCACATTTAGGAATTACAGAGCAGTCTTTAGTGCTCATAAATATTTCTACAATTTCATATGAATTAATACTTATATATGAATTAGTTTTAAGCTCGAGGAAGTGTATGCATTAGTTTTAGTTTTTATACTTCGAAACATATGAATATGAATTAGTTTTAAGCTTGAGGAAGTGCATATATATATTTATATATATGAATACTTATATGAATGAATTTTTCTCTTCAAAACAAACTCTAAAATTTTATTGGGTTCTCCTCGAGTATTTTTTACCTCTTATAACTTAGTGAATAACAAAAACAATATTTGTTGAAATAATGATAAAATGTGGCATTTTTGTAGTTATTTGAATTATATTTTTGTCCCCATCTGGTATTTTTTCATTTCTTTGCACAGAGTCCTACGTTCAACCCTTGGAGAAAGCTATTTCTCGTGAAGTTTAGTATCACACATACAATCATTTGAAGATTGTAGAAACCCCGGTTAATGTGATATCGAATTCTCCGAAGCCACGGAAGGAAGAGTATGCAAAGTCCTCAAGTTCGTCATGCAAGGCCTACAAAAGACCATTGAGAAAGACATTTTCTAAATCGCCAGAATGGTGCAGCCTCAACATTTTGATGGTGACGTGCATGCAATTTCTCTCCACCCTTCTTTACCTTCATAGCATTTTTAGAAATATTTTAAGTGTTCATAAAGCTTTAGATTAATGTTATGCGTGATTGAACCTCATTGCCCTTTTTTTCAAATGGCATCTTACAACTATTTTTAAACATATATTAAGGGTTTGTAATGCATTAGCATTGTGATGCTCTGTTAGAGCTTAAACTTAGAACTTTTCAAATTATACTTTTATCCTCGTTGTGGAGCTTATCAAATGCGGGGGGATTTTTGCAATAGAAGTGGTTAGGAAATAGGTCCAAATATTTCATATTCTATAGCTCTGATATAAAATTGAGGAGCAATTTGCAACAAAGGAGTGGACAGATAAATCCAATTACTTGAGCCTCCTCCATGCATCATACCTTCTTCTTGGACAAGTTTCATAGTAAATCATGTTGACACCCATGGTCTTTAAAAAATAACCGTGCAATTAATTGATCATGTATTATACGGTTTCATGTTTCTGTAGGGCATTATTTTGGTGAAATTTTACAAGTAACATATATGGTGTTAGGAATTTTTTGTCATCAGTCACCAATACCATTATTTTTCTTCTAACTTCCAAGCTTTTCTCACCTGCATGTTTCCTAAAGCTAGGCCAATGCTGGAGGGGCTCAATTATCCGTCTTTGTTCACACATTGCTTGTTTTCATTTAATTATTCGTGCTTAAAACTATAACAAAGTGATACAATAAACCAACATTGCGGTTGAGTTTCCATAGTGGAACCGATTTGATTTACCACAATTTATATTTTGGCTCATAAGCATGAATTGCATTTTCTTGAATAATGCGAACTTAATGATAAAACATAGCATGGATACCAAATAGAGCTTTATAAAGTTTCCCCTATTATTATGTTAGATGCAATAGCCACTAGAATAGGCAATCTAGACCATGAAACAATGCCAGTCCCAAGTAGTTTTTACTAAATAAACGTGCAATAGAATGAGAAATTAACAAACAAATCTATATATCATGAGGTGATTCGAAAAGCAAATTGCACTATATAATGTAAGAAAATGTATGGAGTCCGAGTTTATAGTTTACAATTGGAAGATATATTCTACTTAGCACTCATATTCCTACTTGTTGGAGGGGTTCAATTATCCTCGATTATTCGTGTCTTGCTTGTTTTTCTGCAATTGATCGAGCTTAAAAGTGAAAATGGGCGTACATAGTGGTACAGGAAGCCAACATTTTGGTTGGGTTTCAAACCTAGTAACTATTGAAGTTTTCCTCTTTTTTGGCCCTTTTAAGTGCAAATCGCACTCATGTACATAATGTGAATGAGGTCAAGATGATAAAATGAGCACAAATAGCAAATATTTTTGGTAAGGAACAATCTAAGCCATGTGATAGGTGTGGGACATGTATATATTGAATTCCCACATTCAAGTCCCCTATTTTTCTTTTAATTTTCCATTTCTTTCAGTTGTGTAAGGGTCAGTTGTTGGCACCTAGAAGTGAAAGACAAGATAATGGTGTTGACTAAACAACCCCTCTACATGTCCCCATTAAGATTGGGTTTCAAACTAACATCCTTTTGGAATTTCCCCATTTTTTATTTAACCCCTTTAACTGTAAATTCCACGCATGTGCAAAATACAAGTGGCATGTAGATGATAATGTGGAGAAAAATATTTTCCACAGCATGATAGTCACTTTAATACCTGAAAAATAGAAGCACTTAAATTCTAAACAACTATTGACATTGATAATATTGATTGAATACTCATTACCTTATAACATATCTCTAAAATATGTTTCCTCATTTCCTTGCACACCATACCCATTTTCTTCTTGTAACAATTAACAAAAATAAGACGTGGTTATAGAAAAGAAGAGTTTAACATTGTTTTCCCAAATCAGTTCTCCTAACCTACAACTTCTCCTGCCTCTTACCCTTCTTGATTGACCTTTTTTTTTACTTTGTTTCATTTTGCAGTATCACTTTCTCGACGTATCCCCTTCATCATTTCCATCGTATACTTCATGTACGATTGCTAGTTATTTGATTAATACAACTAAATTAACAAGAGTACAAGAAGTAAATCGTCAATTTAATAAACAAGAGTACAATTTATTAAACATGAGTACAAGGAAAAAATAGTATGGAAAATATATGATTAAAATTCTATAAATTAGTAGATAGGACATACCCATATTTTTTGAGATCCTGACACCAATTTCATTTTTTGTCACTAGCCAAAATAGTCAAATAATGTTGTTTCACTCCATTTTAAACTAGCAGTATCCTTCTTACCCTGTTTTCCAAAATCCATGGATATGTTGCAGATATTGATTGTTGACAGATGGCTATAGGGTTGGACACTACAAGCATTCACGGTAGAGGGTTAGGCGATAAAAGGGTGCATGACATGTGGTAGCCTCTAGGATGGGTGAGGGGCTAGACGGTAGCGATTAGATAACAAAGGTAAAGGTAGTCATTGGACGGTGAAGGAAGAGAAGTAGGATGCAGACGTGTAGGACAAATGAGGGGTTGGACTGTAGACGTTTGATGGCGAAAGCAAGGAAGCATGATAATAGAGATATTTTTTTGCACATACTCTATTAAAAGAGGTTCAAGCATACATAACAATAAGCTAGAGAACGTAATTTGTTTGCAAAGTTTCTAGAGGAATAACTATTCTTTTCTGGTTCTTTTTCCATCTTAGTCCTCTTGCTATGTTGGGATATCTTGGACTTTCTCAATGCTACTAACTTAATCTTTTTTCTCTCCTCATAAATGAGATTGTGTTATGTACATAATCTAAATCTTTTTAGTTTTCCTATTGATCTCTTGTTCTATATATGATTATGTATGTCGACTTATAGTTGGTTAAAATACTACCTCTCCCCTTCCTTTCTCTCTCGTTCACTGGGCTTGAAGACTAATTTTTTTTGTAAAGAAAGCCTCTGTTTTATTAATATAATTATCTTTTATCCCAAGAAACAAAGGTTAATAATGAAGGATGTCTACATGTTTCGGGACCAGACCAAAAGGATTGTCTTTGTAATACATGTAAACTCTGCCGCTTTAATAAAATCCAGACCTTATTTTAACTTTCAAAACATGTTATTAGAAGTATTCCGAAGGGGCTGAAATGCAAGTAAGCTAATGCTTTCAGTACATAAATAGGTACTGAAAGCATACATATTAGAGCAAACATGCATGAATGTAAAGCACACATTTATACAGTATGTAACTGATATCCACTTTAACTCCAGAATCCTTAAGCGGTGTGGACATTCTATTCTACCCAATGGATGCTTGTACCAAATATTAATTATATCACATATCAATTTCCATGTGGACTCATTATATAGATTATTATTTGATGAGGCCAATTGTATCTGCAGATTTTTAGAATGTTCTGAATTGGAAGAGCTTCTTTTATTATATTGCTTCCATACAAATTTTTCTTACACAATTGAAGTAGTGTTGCAATATTTTTACCCGATTTAATTGTGGGATAGTTTTCAACAAATTTGGTTAACCAGAAATCGTTCCACTATATCTCCAAATAAGACCACTGGACCAATAATCATTACCACCCAGTCATATGCACCAACGCAGCTCCTTAAATATATAACAAATAAGGCCTTCCAAACTTAAGCGAAAAGAGGTAGCAGCATTCATACGGCTTAAAATCTTACACCTTTGACAGTCTAAAAAGGAATATAGATTGAAAAAGTTTCTAACAAAACTACAAATACAATACCGCATTCACGACAGGTACTACTCTGCTGCAACGCAGCCCTTATTCAATTACCTGTAACAATTAAAACCTGTAATAATATCTTATTGAGTAGGAACTAATGTAGAAAATCTACAGTCTTATACAACAAACAACATAAAAGAAATAAACAAAATACTTAAATAACTTGCATAAATAGATGAATATTCGAACCAGCACTCCTGTGCATAATCTCCACTAATAAAAGCTTCATCATACTCAGAGCTTCAGCTCTTTACAATCAAGTTGTGTGTGCAGCTGTGTGCTTTCAATGCACATCCTTCCTTGCTTGTGCATATTTCACACCTTTGTGTGTGCATACAAAGCAATTACAATTGCTGTTATTTAAATAGAATAACTCACCCACTAAAAGCTCTTCAACTGAGCATTCTAAATCTAAACTCATGCTTTAAAATAGTTGCATGCTATGCATGAATTAAAACAGATTTATTTGAATTAAATCTAATGATAAAAATAAGATAAAACTAACTTAACTAAAGCAAACTAAAACAAGACTAAAGCTAAAATTATCTTTCCTAAAAAGCTACGGTTGGAATTAAATATGCAACACATGCATATTTCCAACACTCCCCCTTAATTTCAAACTGTAGCTTTCAGTATTCTAGAGTTGTGTTTGCTTTTTCAGATATGCCATGTGTAGGATCAAAAACTCCCAAACAATCTCTCAAATATACGAAAACTTCTTTTGCTAAAGCCTTTGTAAAAATGTCTGCAAACTGATCTTCGGATCTATGAAACTCAAGATGAATTTCCTTGTTGTTTACCAGCTCCCTAATTAAATGATACCTCGTATCAATATGCTTTCTCCTCTTATGAAAAACATGATTTTTGGACAATGCTATGGCTGAGTTGTTGTCACAAAAAATCTGTGTAGTTTCCTCTTGTTTCTGTTGTAAATCTGTCAACACTCTTCTCATCCAAACAGCTTGACATGATGCTCTTGTTGCTACTACATACTCTACTTCTACTGAAGATAACGTGACAATGGGATACTTCTTTGATGCCCATGAAACCACTCCTGTTCCAAAGTGAAAAGTATAGCCGGATGTGCTTTTCTGATCATCTATACTTCCAACACTTTCACTATCTGTATAACCAATGAGGTTGAGCTCATCTGAACTTGAATAAAGAATTCCATGATTTCTTGTTCCACGTACATACCACAAAATTCTTTTTCCAGCTTGCCAATGTGAATCTTTTGGAGATTCCATGAACCTTGATATGAGGCTCACACCATACATGATATCAGGCCTTGTGGCCGTCAAATACATAAGACTTCCAACCAACTTTTTAAACAATGTTGGATCCACAAACGATTCTTCATCCTCTTTGCTCAACTTCAAACCTACCGCAACTGGTGTTGGTGCTAGCTTACAATTCAACATGTTAAACCTTTTCAAAACGTCACTTGCATACTTTGCTTGTGAGATAAAAACTTCACCTTTTGATTGTTAAACTTCAATACCCAAAAAATAATGCATAATACCAAGATTTGTCATCTCAAACTCCTTCTTCGTGGCTGATTTGAATGACTTTGTAGATAGATTTCTAGTAATGATAAAATCATCTACATATAAACAAACAATTAAAATTTTACCTTGCTCATTTATCTTGGTGTATAAGGTAGGCTCACTTTTGCTCCTACTAAAACCATTCTCAATCAAATAAGAATCTATTCTGCTCTACCAAGCTCTACGTGCTTGCTTGAGACTATAGAGTGCTTTCTTCAATTTGTATACGTTTCCTTAATGACCTTCAATCTCATAACCTTCTGGCTGATTTACATAAACTTCCTCTTCAAGGAATCCATTTAAGAATGCTGATTTAACATCCATCTGATAAATAGGCCATTTGTTTTGAGCTGCAATTGCTAAAACCATTCTTACTGTGTCCAAACATGATACTGGTGCAAATGTTTCGTTGTAGTCAACTCCATATTGCTGCGTAAAACCTCTTGCAACCAGCCTTGCTTTGTGCTTTTGTACTTTTCCATCAGCATTGTATTTTGTCTTGTAGACCCACTTGACTTCTATCACGTCATTTCCTTTTGGAAGATCCATTAGCTCCCATGTCTGATTCTTCTTTATAGCATCAATCTCATCATCCATGGTTTTTTCCCAAACTTCATTCTTTATAGCCTCTTTGTAATATACTAGATCTGCAGCTTGAGAAAATAATGCAAAAACTGAAAATGAATTAGTTGTATCAACATTATAAATCTCACTTAGACTTCTTGTTTTCCGCTGCGCAGGAGTATTTGATGCAGGACTGCTTTTTGGTGATGGAGTAACTTCTGGTGTTCCCTGTGGTGTCTCTTGCATGGCTGAAGATGGCTGAAATCTTGGTGACCTCCTGACTGTAGATGGAGGTGTAGCTTGTGCTACAACTTGTGGTGCATGTCCAAGATTTTTAGATACAGTAGCTTGTTGCTCTAAAGTTTCATCTGTCATATCATCATGTGGAATAGATGTTGTTATACTCACTGTTTTCTCTATACTTCCATCCCATGCTTCATTCTCAATAAACTGTACATCCCTGCTGGTCACAACCTTTCCAATGACTGGATTGTATAACTTGTATGCTTTTGTATTCTTTGAATACCCAACAAAAATACATTTTTCTCCTTTATTGTCTAACTTCTTCCTTAGCTCATCAGGTACAAGTGCATACGCTACACAACCAAAAACTCTGAAATGTGAAACATTGTGTTTCCTATTAGTCCATGCTTGTTGAGGAACCATGTTCCTAACAAGTTTCGTTGGACACCTGTTTAAAATATAAACAGAAGTTGCTACTGCTTTTGCCCAATACTCATTTGGAAGATGTTTTGCCTTCAACATGCTTCTCGCCATCTCCATGATGGTTCTATTTTTCCTCTCTACCACACCGTTCTGTTGTGGTGTATATTTGGTACTAAACTGCTTGTGTAAACCATGATATCTGCAAAAATTAATAAACTCATTAGAAACATACTCACCTCCTCTGTCCGTTCTGAGAACTTTGATGTAGTATCCACTTTGCTTCTCCACTAATGCCTTGAACTGCTGAAATGTATCAAAGAAATTTGATTTATTTCTCAGAAAATAAACCCATGTCTTCCTTGTGTAATCATCAATGAATGTCATAAAATAAATACAACATCCAATAGAAGCTATCTACATAGATCCACATAAATCTGAATGTACAATCTCAAGTGGTGCACTTGCTCTTGCTGTTTTTCCAACTAGGAATGAATCTCTATGTTGCTTTCCCAAAATACAACCTTCACATACCCTTTCCGGTTTCTGAATCAATGGCAAACCTTTAACCATATTTTTTCTATGTAATAAATTCAAACCTCCAAAATTAAATTTCCATACCTTATATGCCAAATCCATGTTTCATCCTTCATGACTGAATGAAAAGTTGATTGTGTTCCTTCAGCGCAGGACTCAACTATATTTACGCAAGAATCAGTGCAAGACTCGCTTGCTGTAGTGCAGACCTAATTTTCATTGGCGCAGGACTCAACAAAAGACTGATTTGGCTTAATGCAGGACTTCGCTAAAAACTGAGCTGCTAATTTTGCTGCAAACAAATCTGATTTCTTCTTTTTTCCAGGTTTCAAAATCAATGGAAACTTCCTATTGCTACTCATCTTCACTTTTGCAATCAACTGAGTGCTAGGAGTTTTGTCCACAATCACGCACTCATTGTCTTCCATATAGACTTGGTATCCTTTCCGTACCAGTTGTCCAATACTCATAAGGTAATGTTTCAAACCTACAACATAGTAAACATCTTGCATACTTTTTTTCTCCCCCTATCTTGTTAGAATACTAACTGTGCCTTTTCCTTTCACAAACACAATATTACTATTTCCGAGAGTTACATCACTCTTAACTGAATCATCCAAACTAGAAAAAAAATCTAGATTACCTGTCATGTGATTACTACAACCTGAATCCAAATACCATATATCACATGGACTCTCTTTTGACAAATTACATTCAATAGGGGATAAAGAAGGTATTGCTTCGGCAATCCTTGTGCATGCAATAAACATAGGTTTAGAAATAGAACTTCTAACCTGATTTTGATTTTGTCTCTCCTGATCATATTGCTTGTTCTTGCAATCATAATCATAGTGCCCATACTTCTTGCAATAATGACACTAAACATGAGACTTATCTTGTCTCTGACCATAACTCTGCTCTTGATTCTATCCTCTTCCACTTGAGTTTGATGAACCACTGCCACGTCCTCTAGATGGACTTCTTCCTTTGCCTCTTGGGCTGAAACTTCCTCTTCTTTTGCCATGACTACCTATTGTCTGAGATGCAAAATCTTGATCTACACTTGCATGTGATCTATTCATCCTTTGTTCATGATTGATTAGTGATGCATGCAACTCATCAATAGAAAACTGACTTAGATCCTTAGTTTCTTCAATAGCAACAACTAAAGGATCAAATTTCGTAGGCAAACCTCTAAGAATTTTTTCAATAATCCTTCTGTCCTCAAGAGTCTCACCATGAGATTTGATTTGATTGACTAAGCCAACTACATAAGTAAAAAATGATTCTACGGAATATGAATCTTTCATTGCTAAATTCTCAAAATCTCTATGAAGTAACTGTAGCTTGGCAGTTTTTACTTTCTCCTTACCTTGATATGCAACTTGTAAAGTATCCCATGCAATCTTTGCTTGACTAGCTGCTGCCACTCTTGGAAGAATGCTTTCATGCATTGCCTGATGAATATAGAAAAGAGCTTTTCCATCCTTCTTTCGTAAATCCTTCAAATTATCTTTCTCTACTTGAGAAAGTGCAGTATATGATGTTGCATTTGTGGGCTCTGTGTACCCATCTTCAACGATCTCTAACACGTCTTGAGATCTGAATAGCGCCTTCATGGTCAACGACAAGTATTCGTAATTATTTCCATTAAATTGCGGTGTCTGCATACCGGATGTAGAATCCATAACTTGCTACCAATTTAATAAGCTGCTAGAATAACCTAGCTCTGATACCAATTTGTAGAAAATCTGCAGTCTTATACAACAAACAACATAAAATAAATAGACATAATACTTAAATAACTTGCATAAATAGATGAATATTCAAACCAGCATTGTTGTGCATAATCTCCATTAATAAAAGATTCATCATACTCAGAGCTTCAGATCTTTACAATCAAGTTGTGCATGTAGTTGTGTGCTTTCAATTCACATCCTTCCTTGCTTGTGCAGATTTCACACCTTTGTGTGTGCATACAAAGTAATTACAATTGTTGTTATTTAAATAGAATAACTCACCCACTAATAGCTCTTCAACTGAGCATTCTAAATCTAAACTCATGCTTTAAAATAGTTGCATGCTATGCATGAATTAAAACATATTTATTTGAATTAAATCTAATGATAAAAATAAGATAAAGCTAACTTAACTAAAGCAAACTAAAACAAGACTAAAGCTAAAATTAGCTTTCCTAAAAAGCTACGGTTGGAATTAAATATGCAACACATGCATATTTCCAAAAACTAATACTACAGTTCACAAATAGAATAAAAGATACTAAATATGATTATATTCTTGGTTATAAACGGCAGAGCTAAAACATATCTGAGTTGGATCCAACTAGCGAGGAAAACAATAGACTCCATAATACAAGTCTTACAGTGGATCCCAAAACCATATGCCTCATACTCTCCCATCCCACTATCACCGAAATGCCTCCACCAAATCCAATTCCAAAGCCCAACCCCACAGCAACCACTGACACGTGTTCTTCCACCCTCGTCCACACTGAACTCTTCACCTTTGGTACAGGAAGAACTTGGGGAGAGACTGTTGCATTCTTCTTGCACTTGTCAAAAGGGTATCCGCATAAACACGAAGGATTTCCCTTGTAAAATACCTTCTTGAAAGTGACAAACTGAGGTCCTCCGGGTATTCGCCCACAGAGTCTGTTGAAAGAAACATTGAAATACGCCAAGGCGGACAAATTAGAGAGTTCCTCCGGTATATGCCCACTCAAATTATTTGTAGACAAGTCCAATTGCTCCAGAGTTGATATTTTCCCTAGGGAAGCCGGAATCCTACCTTCCAAATGATTTCCAGATAGGTTCAATAATCTCATGCTGCTCAAATTCCCCATGTTTGCTGGTATTTCCCCTGTAAGATTGTTGTTTGACAAGTCCAGGATTGTATTTACTGCAAGCACATAGGTGAGGGTATACTCGTTTCCTTTCATCGTGACTAGTATATCCTCATACAGTGTATTACCACTCACTTGTGAAGATTCGTTGTTTCTAAACCCCTCCAGGCCCTCCAGGGAAGAGGGAAGCTTTCCCCCAAATTTATTATTGGATAAATCCAACACCTGCATCTTAGTCAAGTTTGTAATCCATAGTGGAATACCACCTTTGAGCTGATTAGAGCCAAGACTTACAACCCTCAACTCTTGACAATTTGCAAGGAGGTGTGAAGGAATCTCACCTATCAATCTATTCTTTCTGAAATCCAGAAGCTTAAGCTAAGTAGAATTGGCCAAGGATGCAGGTAGGGTTCCTCAGAAGTTATTTGAATGGGCAGAAAGAACCTCTGTAGAAGAGGAAAATTTAATAGCTAGATCCCCAAAGAATGAGTTACCGGACAACTTTAGCCTCTTCAATTCTGTGTGGTTACCCAATGTCGCTGGAATTCTTCCTGACAAAAAGTTCTCGGACAGTACCAAATCCGGTATATTTTTGCATTTGCCTATAGATTGAGGATTTTTTCCGCTCAGCTGATTGTGATATACATCTAATTTCTCAAGTGAATTCAAATTTCCAATGCTTTCAGGAATGTCCCCAGAAATTTTATTTTCATACATGGCAAGCTGAAGAAGATTCTTGAGTTCACTGATGTTGTGTGGTATAAATCCTGTTAAACTATTTTTTTAAAAAAGCAAAAATTTTAAAGATTTGAGTTCTCCAATGTCCTTTGGGATCGTCCCTGTGAAATTTTTAGTGTCAAGGTAAAGATATTCAAGCTTGGTCAAATTGGTTATGCTTTGAGGTAGGCTACCAATTAACCTATTTGTACCTAAATTTAAAAAGATCAACTAAGTGAGTTCTTCAATGCCATGGGGAATGGTTCCCTGGAATTTATTTGCGCCAATATTGAAGTATGTCAACTGGGTCATATTGGAGATGGATTCTGGTAGTCTCCCTGTCAAATTGTTTATATCAAGGTAAAGAATTTCAAGTTTGGTCAAATTCGTTATTCTCTTAGGTAGGCTACCAGTAAACCTATTTGTACCTAAATTTAAAAAGGTCAACTCAGTAAGCTCTCCAATTCCATGGGGAATGGTTCCCCAGATTTTGTTTGTGCCAAGATTTAAGTTTGTCAACTGGGTCATATTGGAGATGGATTCTGGTAGTCTCCCTTCAAAATTATTAATCGATAAAGAAAGGGTGGAGACATGAAACTTAACGATACACATGGGAAATGGTCTGTTCATCTTGTTAGAGTCCAGGGAAAGATATAGTAAATTGTAAAGCTTGCCAAAATGAGATGGAATTTTTATTGTTAACTTGTTGTCAGAAAAATCAATGTCATATAACTCAGAACAATTACTGAGAGGAGGGATAGAACCAGTAAGCATGTTTCCTTCAAAGTGAAGATAGGACAAATTTTTAATCAAGCTCAAAACAGGGGGGTTATTGTAGCTAATATCCAAATGAATGAGAGATGTGCAATTGCTCAAAGAAATTGGAATGCCTCCACCAAGGTGATTATGAGACAAGTAGATACTCTCCAACATGCTTAGGTGACCAAATTCTGGGGGCATGGACCCCGTCGGATTATTGTAGCCAGTACTCAATTCAGTGAGAGATGTACAATTGCTCAGAGAAATTGGAATGCTTCCACTGAGGTGATTATCAGAAAAGTAGAGACTCTCCAACATGCTTAGGTGACCAAATTTTGGCGGTATGGTCCCTCTCAGATTATTGTACCCAATGTCCAATTCAATGAGAGGTGTGCAGTTGCTCAGGGAAATTGGAATTCTTCCACCGAGATGATTATCAGATAAGGAGAGAATCTCCAACATACCTAGGCGACCAAATGCTGGTGGTATGGTCCCTGTCAAATTATTTTCACCTAGTACAATCCTTTGAAGGTGCATGCAATTATCAAGGGATGTGGGGATGGAACCCTCGAGTTTATTGAAGCGAAGGTCTAATATCGTCAATGCTTTCAGGTTACTAAGCTAAGCTGGAATCCTTCCCGTAAAATAATTATGGGAGAGAGTGAAAGTGTGTAACAAGGAGAGAGTTCCTATTGAGGGAGAAATCATACCTTCCAACCCCAAATTAGGGAAACTAATGGCCACCACTCTCAGAGTACCTTTTCTACACCAAATGCCATTCCACGAGCACAACTACTCTGAAGTGTTAGCAGTCCAGGTGGAGAGCAACTGCATTGGGTCGAGTGTGATATCATTTTTGAAAGGTAGGAGAGCTTCAACATCCCTCTCACGATGATCACTACCATCCTGACCTGGCCTTATTGAATCTGTATCCACTAACACACGATGTTTCACAACAGAAAACCTTCCTTGAATATCAGGGCGATGCAAATTGCTGTTATTATTGGCATTGGAACTGAGAATGATTAATAACATTGCTAAGCCCAACATTTCGATTAAAACACATCTCTCTAGTTTCCCTTCCCTCATGTTACTTGTTCTTCGACTTAAAATCGAATGAAAATATTTCATACAAGACACCCTTTAGGTATATAATAAAAATTTAACTTAAAATAGTAGATGATACATAAGAGATGTTAATTTAACAATGATGTGAAAAACACTTTGAGTAAATGACTTTGTAAGACTTTCTCTAGAAGAGACTAGGAAAACATATTTGATGTGGACAAGACTTTGATTAAATGACTTCACAAGAATTTCTTGAAATGTGATTGAGATTGAGATTGAGACCGAGACTCGGAAAACGTACTTGACGGTTTCATGCCTCTTTAAAAATGAACCTTTTACAAAAATGGCATCAACCCTTTTATAAAAGAATTTATTCAAGTGAAGACATGGGTTGTAAGTTTCGTCCTTGGTGCAAGTTCAACCATACCAAAATAATCAAAACTTCATTGCTCCAAATTCTATTCAAACACTACAGGTTTCAGTTTTCCCACAATTTAATGGCATGCGTCATTTTGCAATTATTATTTGTAATGATGTGGAAAATTTTGCATTCACATACAAGACTTTTTGGCTTGATGTCAAGACCATCTGTCTCTGAAAATGCACCCATGTATGGTGTGCTTCCCCTAAAAACATGCATGCAACACATAGATGGTCATGCAACAATATGATGTGGCAGGTAAAGGACCTCCTGAGAGACTTTTGTCAATGTCGGAGGATCAAAGTGCGTGTGAGATACTGCATTGATTCAAACTTGCAAAAATTATTACTCTGAGCTATCTTTATTGCAAACGGGGCAACACACATGGGGTTAGTTAAAAGTTACGATGCAAACCCATGTTTGCCGTCAAACCCCGCCCCGCCATTTCATTTGATTTTATGATTTTTAATACTTTACCTTTGGACACTGTGACCTTTGGAGAGCAAATTTAATGGTTCGTGGTATTTAATTTTAATGGTTATGTTTTAAGTTTTATTATTATTATATTTTATAATTTTAAATTTGTTATTATATTGTTTGTTTAGTATAAGTTTAGTTTTCTTTTTGTATAAGTCTAGATTAGTTTTATTTAAATAAAAAATTTGATTTTTGTATTTTCTTTTTAATATTTATTGGATTAGTTTTATTTAAATAAAAAATGTGATTTTTGTATTTTCTTTTTAATATTTGTTGTTTGTCGATTATAGTTATTTTTTTTTTGTTGATAGTTTTGTGACTTGAGTCGTTATTTGTGTGTTTTTGAGCGTCAATCAATTTTTGTTGAAAGTGTAAAATAAGTCCTTAAAGGTAAAATTTTCAATAAAATAAGATCTTAAACAATCTTCAATGTAATAAATCTCTCTGATTCAATGTACTAATCACATATTTTGTACTGGGTGCATTCTCGACCAAATCTGACATTAAACTTGTGGGGGGCAATATAGATATCTGATTCCCCTCCACATGTTCGCACTTGGGGGGAATGTTAGGAAATAAATGTATTAAGTCTCACATGGTGACCAATACTATTGTAAGAGATGGTTTAATATTTGTGTGTGAATAATAATGAGTTGAAAATGCAACTCACGTAGAAGATAGGTTCAATGAAAATATTTAAGAGAGAATAAGAGGGAGATGTATGGAATAGAATGAGAAATGTAAGGGATAAAATAATAAGTGTCGATTCCTTTTTTATCGAAGATATTCACACTATATATGTAAAGCTTACATTCAAGTAAAATAATTAAGTTGATTGACGTCCATTTTGTGTTGTGCACATCTGAACCTTTGGATCTTTCACAAGAAAGAAATTCTTCGATATGGAGTAATTTATATAACAATATCTACATGATCCATTTTTTATTTTTCTTATGATGAAAATATATGCTCCAAGAAGTATTTTAGACTATTCAAATCTATCTTCCCTTTAAAGTGCTTTCCATAAAATATGGTCACCATTTTTTTATCATATGAAGGAGAACCATCACATCCTTCTCATAAACAGGATTCAAACAAATCTTACTTTTGATTTAGATGCTTTTAAATGCAACGGGTCATCTCTCTTGTATCAACATTGTCTACATTCCATACCTGAAACATTACATTAAATAATGAAGGTTTTGGAAAAGTATAGGGTAGCTAGAGCAAGGGTAGTGCACATGGCCTCCTTCAACTTCTCAAATACCCCACTAGCTTCTTCAATCCCATAGAAGGAGTTCTTCTTCAATAAATCTATCAGTAGTGTTTTTATACTACCACAATTTTGTACAAAACAATGATAATCACTTGTGAGCCCTAATAATACCCATAGGTATTTGAATGGTCTAGGCAATAACTATTTTACCATGGTCTTGATCTTGTGAGGTTACACCTTCATTCCTTTATGAAAAACAATGTGACCTAAATAATCGACATACTTGACTCCAAAATCAAGTTTAGAAGATCGGCTTAAAGATGATGTAGTTTAAGATTATTAAATACTCAATTCACATGATCTAAATATTGATGGCGCTCAAAGAATGTTTATTGATTACTATATTTTATTATACAGAAGTGCACGCCATTATATAGGCTGCGAGAGGGAGGACAGGAGGAAACAATTACATAACTATTTACTAACAACTACTAACAACAATGTATTAACAATGCGCTAACATTCCCCCCTTAATACATTGCTCTTACAAATGTACCCCCTAAACAAATCAAACTTCACCTTGCCGAGAGGCTTGGTGAGAATATCTGCAACCTAAAAATTAGTAGGGCAATACTGGAGCTAAATTTGGTGGTTCAAGACCTGTTCACGAATGTAGTGACATTCGACCTCAATATGCTTTGTTCATTCATGGAAAACAGGATTCTTCACAAGCTTCAACACACCTTGATTGTCGCAGTGAATGACGGGAGGTTTCTCTTTAGGAATCCCTATATCTGCAAGAATGTGACGTAACCAAATTACTTTGCACACAGCTCCTCGTGCAGCGTGGTATTCAGCCTCAGTGGATGAGAGAGCAACAACAGTTTGCTTCTTGATAATCCACAAGATAGGTGTAGATCCGAGATGAAAAACATAACCTGAAGTGGATTTCCTGTCATCAACGGATCCTGCATAGTTCAAGTTTGTATATCCCTGTAAGAAGAACTAAGTGTTCTTCTGATACTCCAGACCAAAGTCAACTATACCTCAGACATATCTCAACACATGCTTTGTTGCTATCCAATGACATTTCTTCGGCTCCTGCATAAATTTGGCGAGATAGCTCACTGCAAAGCAAAGATCTGGTCTGGTATAAGTCAAGTAAATGAGACTCCCCACAAGATGCCTGTAGTGAGTGCCATCTACCTACAGTGAATCCTGGAATCTAGATAATTGCAAACCTTTCTCCATATGATTGGACATTGGTTTACAATCTGACATTCCATACTTTTCCAGGAGTGTCTTGGCATATTTCATTTGGGAGACGAAGATATGATTCTTCTTCTGCCATATCTCTAAGCCAAGATAGTAGTGAAGTAGCCCCAAATTGATCATGTCGAAGGATTTATTCATATCATTCTTTACATCATCTACAAGATTGTCAGAAATTCCTGTGATCACAAGATCAACTACGTACAAAACCAGAATGACAATCTTTGTTTCTACCTTCTTGATATACAAATTTGTATCTGAGGGGCTATGAGTGAATCCATGCTACAATAGGTGATCATCAATTTTTATATACAATGCCCTAGGTGCTTATTTGATTCCATAGAGAGAATTTATCAGACGACATACCTTATGTGGTTGATGCTCATCTACAAACCCTTCAGGTTTGGCCATGTACACTTCTTCTTTTAGATCACCATTAAGAAAAGCACTCTTGACATCTATCTGTTGAAGTTTCTATCCATTTTGTGCTGCCAGTGCACAGATAACTCTGATGGTTTTGATCTTCGTAGTGGGTGCCAAGGTCTCATCATAGTCAATTCCTTCTTGTTGAGCATAACCCTTTGCAACAAGTCGTGCTTTTTGTTTGTCAATTGAACCATCTGCCTTATATTTTGTTTTGAAAATCCATTTGCAGCCAATGGATTTCTTACCTGGAAGAAGATCAACAAGTTCCCATGTCTGATTCTGAATTAGGGAATCATATTCAGCATCCATATCCTGTTTCCACTGTGGTTGGTCTAATGCCTCACGAACAGTGTCAAGTTCGGTGCTCTCAACAACTGAACTCATGAGTGCAAAATTTACCTCATGTCTAGCTTGAATTCGTGTTCTGACTCCCATAGAAGTACCAGGAAGTGAGTTTAGGTGTGCATCCCTAATAGTATTATGGACCCATTTCAGACGTTGGTGTTGCTACTGATGTGAAGATGTGTTGTCCATTGTGCCAAGATCAACGAACAAGTCTCCACTCAGCTCTTCTTCTCTCTGAGAATAATCGTCTTGCCCATCATCTAGATGTGTGAGCAATCTATGTGACGAGGTCTTTACTAGATCTCCATTGTGTGGCAGGGAGTCAAAGGATGACTCATCACATACCACATCTTGACTCTCGTAGATCTTCTTCGTCTCAGGATCCATGAGAAGATATGCCTTTGAGGTAGTACTATACCCTAAGAAAAGACATGGCAGTGTCTTTGGATCGATCTTCTTCCTTCTCTTATTTAGAACATGCATATATGCAGTGTAACCAAAAACTCTCAAATGATGAATAGAAGGTTTACGACTAGTCCATACCTCTTCCGGTGTCTTATTCTGCAAGATCTTCGTGGGTACCCGGTTGAGTAGATACACTACTATCTGGACTGCTTCTGCCCAAAACTGATCCTCCAACTTAGTGGTCGAGAGCATACAACAAGCCATCTCCATGACAATCCTGTTGTGGTGCTCAGAAATCCTGTTCTATTGGGGCGTGTAGGGTGCAATCAGATGTTATTGAATGCCATGCTACTTTAGGTATGCTAAGAAATTATTTGACAAAAATTCCCCCCCTCGATCTGAGTAGAGGAGAAGAAGAGGCTTCCTAGACTGCCTGGTGGCTTACTGGTAGAAGGTTTGGAAATTGGCAAATGCCTCACTCTTCTTCCGGAGAAAATATACCCACATTTTCCGTGAGTAATCATCAATGATGAGTTGGAAGTACTCAAAAACTTGGAAGCTAGCTGGCAAGAGTCTGCACAGATTGGTGTGAACGACCTGAAGATGCTCTGTAGAATGATAAGAACTCTGTTTGAACGGACCTCTATGTTGTTTTCCTACAAGACATCCCGAGAAAACAGGTAAGGAATGGGAGAGTGGAGGAAGCCCTCTTACCATTTCCTTGGCACTGAGCTGATGCAGAGCCTCGACAGAAAGATGACCATATTGAAAGTTCCATAGTGCAGTGGACTCCACCATTGAAGCAGAGAGAGTAATGCTAGATGAAGTGACCACATCCAGTGCAAATAGAAGGCCCTTCAGAAATGCTTGAGAAATGACTGAATCTCCCTGGGAAATGATGTAGGACTTGACCCCATTGTCAACAAAGAATTCAACCTGCATCTGATGGTTAAGAAGTTGACTCACAGAAAAAATATTTGAGGTCAAACTTGGAACATATAGCACCTTCGTGAGTGTACATATTCGTGTTCCAAGAGGAATGATGACATCACCAATCCCCGCCGCAATATACTCCTGATTGTCTGCGATGGTGATCCAATCTCCAGTGGGCCGGTCACTCAGAGTATGGAACAACTTCTTATTGCCATTCATGTGTTTGCTGGCACCCGAATCAATCAACTAGACATCTTCTAACGGCTGAGAATTCTATGAGACTAGAACAATGTCAAAATGAGTCATGTCTTGAACCTCTTCATCAGAGGTGGCATCCTGCTGAACAGCAATGTGACCCTTCTACCTCTGATTACGAGCATGCCATCGGGATTTCTTGGAATATCCTTGGCTAGAAGTTCTCTCTTCGCCAGAGTTGCCATACTTGCGACCATTGTAATAACAGTTCACAGTTGTGTGCGTATCCGTGGAGCAAATGTGGCACCATCGATCCACCTTGTTGTTCTACTACTTCTGGGGTGGCCGCTGTGGTGGCCACTGAGAAGATTTCTGCTGAGGATGTTGCTTCTGATTCTGGGGGTTGACTTCCCTTTCCAAGGCTTATGCTTTTGCCTCATGATGAGAGCCTTGTCTTCGAAGGCTTCTTAAACATTTTTCATGGCTTCTTCCTACTGGAGATAATTCACCATGGTGGCAAAACTCACCTCCTGTTGAGTGATGGTCAACGTGGTGATTAGTGTCTGAAATCAGGAAGGAAGAGCTTGCAAGGTGAGGGGGACTAGAAACTTTTCGTCCACCGATTCACCGAGAGCAGAGAGTTCTACACGTAACTCAACTACACGGCGCAAAAAGGTTTCTAATGATTCACCATCATGCATACTTATCGTATGAAGCTTTGTTTGAAGATGCAACTTTGTCACTAGATTCTTAGCTTTGTAGATGGTACACAATGTGGTCCATGCCTGAGAGGAAGTGGTTGCTTCCCGAATGTATGGTTATACCTCATCAGAAAGGCTCAGGGTGATAAGCATTAGTGCTTTTGCATCCGCCTTTTCATATTTAACCAATATATCAGCATCTATGGGAAGGGCGTCTTTACCATAAATGATCCCCCAAAGATCTTTGAACTGAAGAATCATCCACATCTTGGTTTTCCATGCGGTGAAATTTCACCCTTTCAAGAGTTGGGCATCGCATAGCAATATTTTTAGAGCAGACATTTTCAAAAACTCAAAAATTGTATTTTATTTATTTATTTTCAAAAATGGCTACAATTCTTACTGAAGGAATCTGTCCCGAAGATGGGCTCTATAGGCTTGTGCAGTGAGACGCGGACACTCCTGTGGGTGTTCCACTTCACGTTCATCATCTACATCATAACCATGTTCAAGTTCTACACGAATCTATCGTGCTTTACATCGAGCGTCGAACCAAAAATACTCAAACAGTCCTCGGTGCACAATCTTGTCAAAGAGAATATTCCCAGTGTTGTGTAGATCGTTGACCAAAGAAAAGAACAGCCCAGTGGTGTCTTCGTTGTCACTCAATGCCCAAATATTTGATGCATTACTTGCAGTTCTTTGTGCATCCGAAATTTGTGACATACGCACACACACAGTTTTGCAATTTGCAGGCTTCCTTCCACATGCCTACACAGGTTGTATGTCTGTAGGGATTTTCTCGGCCAAATCCACGCTTCAACCAAGGACAGGTCACTCTTGGTCGCTGTCCACGCACAGTTTAATGGAGACCCCACGTTTGGCTTTATTTTCCAAGCACAACATACACCTCCACGCCAACAAGGAGTACAAAAATGCCAAAACAGATGTGCCAAGCTTCAAGCGGTTAGAGGAATGAAAGAACTGGCACTCACTGGCACCAATCTTCATGGCAGCAGCACTATGGTTTGTCTGAAAATCAATGATGGAAGAAATCATGTTGCACAGCACTATGGTTAGCAGTCAATGATTTGACAGCAACTCAGCAAACCCGCACTTGTCCTCCAAATTTGCATGCAGGTTTTAAACTCTTCACACTCTCCACCACGCACAAGTTATGAACAACACATGGCACTCCAAATCTTCAAACAAATGCCTCCAATGCCAAATGAAGTGAAACAAATTGTTTGTCAAGCTTCCACGCAGGCAGAGGATGGACTGCTCTGATACCAATGATGGCGCTCTAAGAATGTTTATTGATTGCTATATTTTATTAATATAGAAGTGCACGCCATTATATAGGCTACGAGAGGGAGGACAGGAGGAAAACAGTTACATAACTATTTACTTACAACTACTAATAACAATGTATTAACAATGCACTAACAAATATTCCTCCATGTTTTGTTGTATTAAAATTTCATAAAATAACATTAATAGCAATTTCTAATAAATGGTTGAAAGAAAAAAATGTAAAATATAGATTGAGCTTATTTTAGCTTGATTATGAGTATGAAAATTCAAATTTGGAGATTTATACAATCAAGAAAAGGGGTAAACTGGTTTATTTTGGGATCAAATTAATGAAAATGGGAGCATGTTCCCATATTGTTATGTTTAGGTTTGTTTTAGTTTTAGTTGTTTCATTTTTATCTATTTTAGGATTAAATTAAATATTTTGGGAAGTTTCAAAACATGTAGAGAATATGGAGAAATCCATTTTTTTATAAATTTGTGTAATTTCACTATAAAATTATCTGGTGTTGAATTTAATACATAAAAGGGATCTTTTAGCTTTCAATTGGTTTTGTGAGTTATAATTTATTTCTTGATTATTGATTCATGTCTTCAAACCTAGATAGTAATCTCTTTTGGTTTATTAAGTGGAGTTTGCACTTTGATTCTCAGTCGAAGTTGCAAGGTAATATATTGTGCTATGTTGATCTTATTCTCATTAGTGATGCTTCTAGTGATTGATTTTGTAGACGTGCTATGAAATATATCATATTTAAGTGGTTTAGGAATGTTCGAAAGTGATAATTAGTTTGTTTGTGTGTGTAATTTTATTAACTTGAATAATATTAAGTTGGTAAACCTTTTATATATGCTTTGTAGATGAACTAATTTTATTTTCTTAGAAGATGCAGAATTGTGGTTTCTTTTATGTCTTTTTGATTCAGCCTAGAATTCTTAGATATCCCTTAGTCGCGCTAGCACATCACTCAGCCTTGGCTGAGCACTCACCCGAAGCACGCAAAGGTACCAGGTCCCTCTTTAAGGTTGTTGCAGTAGAATGGTATCATGATGAAGTAATACAACACATATATTTAGAAACTAATCCATCAAGACACAGAAATACAGAACCAGATCTCGAAAGGTATGTACTTAAGTCTAAACCATCAAGGAATCAACAACATGGAATAATAGAACATGTAGAAACTATGATTCGACCACTAATCCTCATATATTAATCAAGACAACAGTACAAAAGCTTCATACAATACTTAGTCATGCGCGCATGGATCTGTTACAATTATCCAGTCTCATGCACTCATGTAACTATAATCCTTCATAATGGTATTAGGTATTCTGTATCATGTATTATCTATTATGTCTATCTTACTAAGTAATCCATTACATATATATAGGGTGGGGAACTAGCTCTTCACAATGTATCTATACCAAAATAAGTCGCACGGTAAAAATAGCCACGTGCTTTTTACAATTATAGTCATACATGCAAGTATGATATCTATAGATCACTGATAGTTAACCACAATGATAAATCTATTCTTGGATTATCTCCATGCAAAGTGCTTCAACATACTCTTTGACATATAGATGAAGAGTGGCATGCAAGCCTTGGCATCGCTTGTGTATTCCGCACACCAACTCCTAAAAATATCCTTGATCTACAAAATCGGCTAAGTCCCAAAAGCCTGACTCTGCACCTCTGCGCGTGACGCCTTCCTATTCCTTCGCGCTTCCGATCCTTTCCTTTTTTCCCGCGTGGATTCTGAGTGTGAGTTCTACTAAGTTTTTTCTCTTATCAACATTACCCCACACTAATCTCATTGTCACCCCGATAATGTTGATGTCCAAAACTTACACAAAGAATGGATGAATAAAGAATATTGGATAAGTTACACACAAAATAATTGTTCAAGCTTTAGGTTCCTCTATTTCTTTCTGAAGTAGTAACTCTGGGTATTCCTCTTTTATATCTGCTTCCAAGTTCTCCCACTCTGTCAATGCCTTCTCTGCCTTCTCTGGAACATCTATAATGATAGACTCCAGCTCATCCTAAGTTAATTTTCCCTGCTCATTCTGTATTACCAGCATTATGCTTGACATAGAGGTTTGCACCCCTTCTAGTATATCCATTTTCTGAGCAATGAGCTTTCCAAGCTCATCTAACCTCTCTTTATGTGGTGATTGTGCTACAGCTAGTGTCTCACGCTTCTGCTTCACCAAAGTTAATCATTCAGCTCGGCCTAGTGTTGCATCCTTCATAGCCTTTTGGACCTCATTATCTTCCTCCAGTGTTTTTACCCTGATTAGTGCTTCTGGAGCTATGCATATCATTAATGCATGATCGGCTTTCTTCAGCTCGTCACGAATTTCTTATAGTAGGCCCTCATAGGTAGCAACCTTCTTTGTTACTGCATCCTGTGCTTTTTTTGCTTCTTCTGTTGGGTCCTTGGGCTGCACTGTCACATGTACCTTCTCATCTTTTAACACCAAATCTATCATTGTTCGTACGTAGTGCATCACAAAAGGAAATTCCTTTAGTACCTACACTTCCAAATGTGGGCACAACTTTATTACATCATCCCCAATCTCCTCCGCCATATCGACAAAAGTCTCATATTTTCTTTTGATCAAGTCCTTCTCCTGTACTAAGTGCACTATTTCCACATCCTTGGCTTTCAGCTTGTCTTTCAGTGCCCTAATTGTAGCAGATTTATCAAGGTTTCTTCTCGCTACTACAGTAGATACCTTCACTAAGGCATTGCTTACCTGCTCATCCGTCATGACGGTTGGTTTAATTGTCATGTGTCAGACCTCGGGCATTTTTTTCAACCTTTTAGATGTGCATGATTCCTCACAAACATAAAATTCTGGTTCTTCCATATGCATATGCATTGACCATGAAAGTTTCTTCCGTGCATGTAATGTCACCTTGCTCTCATCCATAAGCGCCCATCTGAATAAATATTTTTTCTCGATGGTGCTCTGGAACCAAGTGCGAACAATCATTTTTGGGTCTTCTGCATACCCCATCATTTGTGCCCTTATGTCCTCACTTGTCCAACGGGACCTTGGCCCTCTTGGAATGGCTACATCAAGGTTAGGCATACTGGTTGTATCCTCTCCTTGCCTTGAGTAGCTTATGCTTTCTATTTTTTTGTTTCTCCACTTAGTTTCTCCTCTTCATTCTGAGGCTCTTCTTCTATGCTAAGCTAGATTGGAGATGGAGGCACTCTCTCCTTATATTCCTCTTCTTCTTCATCCAGCCTGAGCTTCCTTCTCTTTTTCTCCTCAGGTTCCCTCACTGATGAGAGCCACGGTAATTTCCTTGGTGTCTGATGGGCCTCCCCTTGCGCCCTTGTTCGTTTAAACACCCTTTTGAACCTTTGGTCACCTTGCTCTTCCCCAGCCTTTTCCTCACCTTGTGAAACCGTCACGCACTCCTCTTTCTGTCTGCTAGATGGTTGCTTCCTTCTGTGCACCAAACCACTGCTATCTTCAGGCTTTTCATCTTCTTCCTTGTCATCCTATGTGATTTTAGAAGGCCTAGGTGCCAAGATGTTCTCCATAGTATGCTTCCCCTTTGGTGGCCCTGGAAGCGTGAACTTGTTCTCCACAAACTTTCTATTTTCCATCTTCGGCTTAAGTTGAAGATATACAAGCATAGCCCTGATATCCCCAATAGCAAGTGTTTTTAGCTTAATGCTCAAAACCTTCGAGATAATACTCTCGTTGTAATAATATTTCCCTAGATATCCATAGGTCTTCCGTAGGGTGTGCTATTCACAATCCACCTTGTCTGCATTAAAAACTAACCTTCTTGTGTTAGTGAGCTGATGAACTGAAGCTTGGAAATACCAGGCGAGGAATGCATAAGGTAGTTTGCACCAAGGGCTCCATGACCCATCTACCATCGGGAAATGTGCATTACATAAATGTTGGTAGACAAAAAATTTAGCATGTTTCCCTAGTACTGAAGGTAACTCCTTTGGTATGCGCCATTCCTCTTCGAAATCCGTGCGGAGCCTGTCATACCACATCTCCACCCGCTCCTTCACCCCGTCTGTCATTAACCTCTTACATATATATTTGTTGAATCTTTCAGCCAGTGACTTGTTATTCATGGGGTACTCCCATATATTCTCTTCCGGGCCATCCGGTACCCCAATCTCCATAAACACTAAGGAAAGTAGGACACAACCAAAACTTATCTTAGTTCCTCCGTGCACTTCCTCTACTATAAGTTTTGCAATGAAGCTGACAATGTTATAAGTAACCCCTTCTGACATGCGCTTTGCCACATGCAGCCACATAGAGTTAACTTGTGACCAACGATCCTGGTCATTCAACTTCATAACCAGGTGTGCTGCTGCCTGTACTACTGGACAATTTTGTAATTTTTCTATGTCCATTCCGTGCGGTCCTTTCTGGTATCCCAGTGCTTTGTGTGTTTCCAATATGGCACCCTTTTTAGTTACGTCAATTTTAATGTCCTCGCCCATTACCTTTAATCCTATTACTGTGGCAATAAGAATGGGTGTTAGTCTTACCCTACTCCCTGCAAAGTAGAAAAAATCCTCATGGATTCAGCTCATCAACCACCTATACAATGGTGCATATTTTCTGAAGTATGGGAGTTTGTAAAGTTGGTAGACACCAATCCTTCTCAAAAACCTCTCCCCTGCATCATCTTATATTGGCATTCCATCATCAGTTCATCTGTCTATTCGGGAGGTGAGAAAATCATCCAACCTCTTTTGGTTGTCCTTCGTGTGGTGGTTGTATTCGCTGATTTTTCTTTTCCATATGTGGGAATCCCATTCTTGGCCCACAATTACTTCCACGGGGTACTGCATTTCTAAGAAATTTCTCTCAGAGGTCATTTCTTCCTCCTCTACTACCACCTTCTTTTTTTCCTTTACTAATGTTGTTTCTTCTTTGGGGCCATTCTTCTCTTGGGTTGTGTTTCTATACCTTCTGCTGCAACTTTTTTATTAGTTTACTTCAAACCCTAACTCGAGTCAACCATGCCCTAACTTGCAATCATGAAATCACATGCCCTAGCTCTGTCCTATCAATATGCTTTGTTCAAACCCTTCTCCTACGGGGATACAAGCCTCTCCAATACATAGATATGTCTTTCACGCATGGTTTCACTTGCTTCACACCTTGAATCGCTTTACTTGGCTCTTCACACGTAGTTCTTTATCAAATTCTCATAGTCACAAGGGTAAAAATGAAATTACATCCCGTCCTTATATATATTTTCAATTTTTGTTGCATTAATTGCTCCTTCACCTACCAAATTCTCCTCATTTATTACCCACTTTTGTCTTTAAAGCACGTACATCTTCGTGCTTTAAGCTATAACCTTCTAGTGCACCTTCCTACCCTTTGCCACAGACTTCTCTCCAGCGCACGCTCTAGTGCCCGAGTACCTCGTCATTGCATCATCTCCTAGTAGTTATCATGGCCACCACTTACCTCACGTTATACTTTTCCTTCATTTATCTTCATCCTTGGTTAACTTTGAGAAGCAATCTTTTGTCAATCACACTTAGCAACTTACTTCCTCAACATCCGCAGCATTATCCCTTCCAATCTTCATAGCATTATACGTGAGAGTCACCAACAATCCACCCCACACTAAAAGTAGGTGCAATCCTCTGTGCATCAACATGCTTCATATTGTAGTTAGCCTCATGCGCGCAAACGCGCTTATTCCACAAAAACAAGAACTAATTGACAAAGCATAGCGATGATGAAATAAACACATTAAGGGAATACAGAAAGGAAAACCTAATCTATCTGGCCTAGTGCCTTATTACAAACACCCATAAGACTTATTTATAGTAGGGCTTCAACCTACTCCTATTAAAATGATCGGGTATCCTTGTTCCGTCAATTGTATCTAACTGGCAAGCACCTGACTCAATTATGTGAGTTATAATATACAGTCCCAACCAATGCACCTTTAGCTTCCCTAGATGGCATAAAAACATAGATTCATACAGAAGTACCATTTTCCCAACCGCAAGTTTCTTATCCCTGATATGTCTCATGCCATGCCTTTTGGCGCGCTTTCTCTTGTTTCTGACTCCAGCATGCTATGGCTTGGTGCTCATCTAGTTGAACCATTTTCTCAATCTGTTATTCCAAGGCTTGCTCATCAACTAGACCTCCAGCGCACGCAATGTGCAAAGAAGGTAGCATAAATTCTATAGGAAGGAAAGCTTCCGTGCCAAACACCAATTGAAAAGGTGTGGCTTTTTTCAATCTCTTGTATGTTGTTCTATAAGCCCAAAGTACAGCAGATACTTTATCATCCCAATCTTTCCTTCCAACATCACAAATCTTGGTCATTGTGTGGCTCAAAATCTTGTTAAAAGCCTCAACAGTCCCATTTTCCTGAGGGTGGTAGGGTGTAGTCTTATGGTGGGCAACCATAAACTCATCTAACAAAATTCTAATTGTCTCATTCAAAAAATGTGTGCCCCTATCACTTGTTAAACTTAAAGGACAGCCATACCTTGTAAGAACATTCTTCCATAAGAACCTTGTTATTGTAGCCACTGTACAGTCTTTCGTAGGTGATACCTCTTCCCATCTGGTAAGATAGTCCATACAAGTGATGATATAGCGTGATCCATTCCTACGCACAGCTGGTGAAATAGGCCCTATAAAATCAATCACCCATTTCTGAAAGGCTTCTACACTTGTAATTGGTCGTAAAGGCATCTCATCCCTCTATCCTGGTCAACCTAGATGTTGACAATGGTCACATGCCTTACAATACTCTTTACAATCCTTATACAACGTTTCCCACCATAGACCAACAAGTAGGATCTTTCGCATTGTAGCATCACCTGCATAGTGGCCACCTGCAATACCACCGTGTGCTTCCTCCATTATATCCTTTCGTTCATGCTCCAATACACAACAGCATAACACCTCATCTCTACCTAACTTGTACAAATCACCACTAATTAACATGAATGGTGTCACGTGTATAGAAAGTTGCTTTTTCTCCAAGGACCGCATGCCTTCTGGTGTCATCCTCGTCCTTAGGAAGACATCAATGTCCTCTAATTCTGTTGGCACGTGTTGTAACCTATACAACTATGCATCAGGCATGTTCTCTTCTATTGTTTGTGCTTCTTCATCTGATTGAACTCTAGACAAGTGATCCAGTCCAGAATTACTTTTCCCTGGTTTTACCACAACTGTAAAGTCAAACTCTTGAAATAAGAGCATCCATCTACATATGCGCCCTTGTATGATGGGCTTGTTCACCAAATACTTCAATGCCATATGATCCATATAAAACACAAAAGGTGTGGCCAATAGATACTATCGAAATTTGTGCAAGGCATATATCATGGACAAGGCATCACGCTTTGTAGTGGTATAAATCTTTTCAGCATGGGTTAACTTCCTACTAGCAAAACAAATGGGATGATCAACTATAACTTCTCCAGGTTGAGCTAAGACAACACCAATGGCCATGCCATAGGAGTCCACGTGAACATGAAAAGTTTTATCCCATGAAGGAAAGTGCAAGATAGGCACAGTAGTAAGTTTCTTATTCAATATCTCAAATGCACGTTGTTGTGACTCCCCCCAATAGAATGTACCTTTCCCCTTGAGCAATTCTTCCAAGGGTGTGGAAAATTTTGCATACCCTTTTATAAACTTCCTATAGTACCTTGTGTGACCCAAAAATCCACACACCTCACTTTGACTGGCAGGTACTTTCAATCCTAAATTAATGCAATTTTAGCTGGGTCAACCAACAACCCTTCCTTGCATATTACGCACCCTAAAATTATGCCAAAGGGAGTAGAAAAGATGCACTTCTTGATATTCAACGAGATACTCAACTGTCTACATCTTTCAAACATTAAGCACAGATTGTCACAATGATATTTAATCATCCTATAAACGGTCCAATCATCAAGATAAACTACAAGAAGTTGTGAATAAAATCCTTGAATGCTTGTACCACTATCCTTGAGAATACAACAGGTGCATTCTTCAATCCAAAGGGCATCACAGTATAGGAAAAGCTTCCCCATTCAATAGTGAAGGTGGTCTTTTCTTGATCTTCCGGGGAAATCCTAACCTGATGATACCCTGAGAACCCATCTGTAAATGGATATATCTTACACCCAGTAGCTCCTAATATTTCCTCTGTGAATGGCATAGGAAAGGGATATGTAACACATGTTGCATTCAACTCTCTATAATTAACAAAAATTCAAATCCTACCATCCTTTTTGATACTTATCACTATAGGACTGACCTATTCTGACTCATCCACTGGTCGAATGATCCCAGATTTCAACATCTTGCCAATTTCCTCCTTTACTTTCTCGTGCAAATTGGGATTCATTCAATAAGGTCACTTCCTATCAGGGCGTGCACCTTCCTTAAGCTTTATCTTCATTTCTCCAAGTGATTTATGAATGCCTTTAAGTTCATGGTATCTTGTTGGGAATAAGTCCTCATAGTATTTATGTAACTCAATGATCTTTGCCACTTCTGATTCTAACTAGTAATCTCCAATTATCACCTCCTTAGGTTCAGCTTCTATGCCAATATTTACCTTTGTTGTCTTTATAGGTTCATGATATGCACACGCATCTACATCCACACTAGCTAATACTTCACGTGATCCATGTGATTGATCCACTTCCAAGTGCTCAACTTCCTCATCGTCAATTATGTAAACCAACTTCCCCTTGTCATTCTCCAAAGAAGCGCGCTCAAGTAGTATGATATCCCCTACTTCATCATCAAAACGTGCCCCTGTCTTTTTCTCACCAAATAATTCCTAAATAAGTTCTTCCGCTTTCCCACTGTCTCCCATGGTTAAGTGCTTGATAAAGCTTAAAGCCTTGTTTACTGGTGGTGTAGATGATAAGAAGTCAAAATTTTGGATCATCCCTGCAGTCAAATTCTACCAATTTCCAGTGTCACGATGTAATTCGGAATATACATACCAAGCACACGCACAACCTTGTAGAGTAGAATAAAATTGATGCACCCAAAGTGAGTGCGGTAATGCTTCTTGTCCTACTTTCCAGAGTCTCTCACACTACTGGATGTGGTGTTGAATAGGTTGATCACCATGATAAGGGAAAATCTTTGTAGTTGCATTAATTTTTGAGAACTTGGTTGATAAGGCGGTCCCAATCTCTCCCCATTCTAAGAGATTATCGCTGTGGACCACCCACCAGCGCGTTATTGTTCCGCCCAAAGTATATGACAATATATCTCGTCTTTTAAGCTGGTCAGCCCAGTTTACCTCCAAGGCCTACAAGAATCCAGCCAGATCTTCGGATCCAGTATATCGGGGTACTGAGCGACCTATACATCAAACAGAGCAAAAACCCTTTTTGTAAGCAACCGCATGCTTAACTTCATGCCCTACCAGTTCATAAGTTCCATGAGCCCAATTATCACAAGCAAAACTTGTAGTATCGTTGATTGACTGAGAATCTTCCTAATGAAGGATTCCTTCCTTAGATGGCTCATTGACCTCTGGGTCCCAAATAACACGTATATAGATTCTGTTCAAGTCCTCTTCACTCAAAGGTTCCACATATGGTATGGATTTCCCATTTGTCAACGGTATTATGACCCTTTCCTCCTTGTTCTCAAAGCTGATATACCCCTTGTTAAACCTCAAATCAAAATTGTTTGCATAACACCAAGGGCACCCAAGAAAAGCTAGGAAGTTATCTGCTTCCGTGAGTGCTAACAATTCAAAGTCTCCTATAAACTTGGCCCCTTGTATAGTTATAGATGCATCCTTCAAAACTCCTCTGGGAGTAGCCTTTGTTCTGTTTTCCATGAAAAATACATTAGATGATGGTTGTAATGGAGGTCTCCCCATTTGTATCCATGCATCCAATGTAAGTACATTTACTTCTACACCTATATCAATCAAAATATTGCTCAATAGCCAACCATCCACAACAACATTCAAATTGATTTCCTTGTCATATTCGATGCTATCGAGGGGAAGATTTTCATGGAGTATGTGGCTTCTAGTCTCAGTTCCTGCGCACGGATTATTCCCCTTCAACCAATTTTCCAATAAAGGGATAATATTCTCCTGACGCAACATGCTACATACCTATCTGATGTCATCAATATCAGACAGGGCCTTTTCTGTATCCTTATGCTCCAATTTTTGAGACTACTCTTTTAAACATTGTATCTCTCCCTGAAGATCCCTGAGAACCTCCATGGTCTCTTGATAAACTTCCTTCTGATGAGTTAGATCTGGATGCCTAGCATACAACACCTCCTCCCTAGTGATTTTCAGCTTTTGTTACAATACCTCTTTCACGCGTGCCACTTCAGCTCGTGTGGTTATTTTTACTATCACTGCCTCGAGCTCTGGTGTTAACTTGGGCATCCACTAATTTTCTACCGTGTGCTAGATTCTAACCATCCCTACGCCTTTATTCTCCTGCTTGTGTTTTTTATTGAGATGCTCATACAAGTCCGGACACTCTTCATAACTATGCCCCTTTCCACAAAATGAACAGGAAATATTTTTTAGGCATTCGCTCCTATAGTGGTCAAGTGAGCTGTATGTATAGCAAGTTCCTCAAGGAAAGTCACTCCTTCCCCCACCTCGGCCTCTTCCTCCATATCCACCTCGATATCCCTGTCCTCTTCCACGATCTCCTTCAAATCTTCCATCATCCTTGTCGTAGCGCGCATGGTTATAGTCCCTATCCTGATGCTCGTTCTTCCCTTTAAAAGTATCAGCCACACTCGCCTGTCGCACACCAATATCAATGGCATCATGGATCTATCCAATTAGCCTACAATATTTGGTATCATGGGTCGCGGACCTACAAATTTTACAAAAAGAGGATACATTCTTTCTGATCGTGTGTTGTAGTAAAGGGCAATGACTAACATCATGATTCAGATGGAAAATATCATAGTCTAATAGCAACGAACATACAAATCTATGAGGGCAACTATCCTTGGTGTGGCCTTCCACTTCACAATCTGTACACTAGATTCTTGATCATGTTTCATGAGCTTAGTTTTCTGATAATTTCTCCAACTGCTTTGCCATAGCTGCTATATGAGCCTCCATGAATGGACTAACTCCAGTGTCAATACTCCCAATTTCCTCAATGCGTAGGGCTGCTTCCAATGCTTCACATGGGTCAATATAATTTTTATGTGACAGTGCTCTTCGAAATGGAGTAATCAGTCTCCTGAAAAACCATTGTGTATGCTGACTTGCATGAATGTCATAGGAGAGTTTGGATATAAGCATTTTAAAATAGGCATCATACTCACGTACACTTTCAACAGTGCCTTGATTTATATCCTTAAGTGCGCTTATACTCTTTTGTTCAAACTCTAGGATATGGAACTCTTTTAAGAAAGCATCTTTCAATGTTGTATAATCAATACAAGTTTGATTGGGATCAAACTTCTTATACCAGCTATGCGCGCGCACCTACAATGTAGTAGCAAATTGACTTGCCTTACGCCCAGAAGCCATGATACCTTTTGCGCACCACAATATTTCACACATATGAATGTGTTCAGCAGCATCCTCAATACCTTTGTACTCTAGGAGATGAAGAGACATCTCCATATAAATGTTTTGGGGTTGCTGCGAGCCCTGACCACCTGACCCAGAACCTCCTTGGTTTCCTCTACCTCCAAAACCACCCAAACCACCAGAACTAGAACTTCCCATACCTCTCAATCCTCCTATAGAGTTTAGAATAGGGCCCGTAGATGCACTCCCATGTGTCCCGATAGTGGTACTATACTAGACCCCTACAGTCTGTGAAGTAGTCCCAGTTGCAGAGGTGAATCCCACACTCGGCGTGCTCATATTTTGTGTAGATGATGATCCTGAAAATGTTCCCCCAAAGAATAATGAAGCTGTCTATGTTGCCATTGATGTACTTTCTGTCTGACTTGTTTCTGCTCTTTTACTTCCTAAATGAAAACTTTGTTTACCTACTTTACTAGATATTGGAAAACCAAGTGCAAGGGCTAGGTCAGCAGGTTGGGTTAGATGTGTGCCCATGGTCTAGGTCATTTCTGTTGGCACGCTTCCATGTGAGGCCGAAGAGGGTTCTCGGTCATGCTTTCTTAGATGGGGGAGTTCCTAATGCTCTAGCTCTTCTTCATCCCCATGAGCCTTAAATCCTTCACGAGCCATCTCTCTCCACAACACCATCCATTCTATAATTTCTTGTTTCTTGCAAAATTCCTTCTCACACGCTTCATCATACTTCAGCCTCCTCTCTTCCCTCTTTCATGTTGCCGCTAGGTCTTCCATCTTTCATCAATCCTGTTCCTACCCCCACGTGTGGAGATTTTTAGCTTGCCATGGGTTTATCTTCCAAGTTCAATGCCACCATCAATATTTTTATTACCAGCGGAATACCTTGAAAATATGTCCCTCTAGGATACCGTAGGAACTGGAACTCAACTACGTCGGGGCATGAATAAGTCGAAATTGAATATTCTAGAATATAGCTATTTAGAACACCGCGAAACCAGGTATCTACCGCATGAGTCCAGATCAGGTCAGCATCATAAAGTGTTTGAAATTCCTGCTATGTCCAAATAAGTGTGTGATACCTCCAATTCCACTTAGATGCGTATGCAGTCAACCACTCGTATAATTCTACGAGAAAGATAGTAAAGAAGCTTTCGTACAAACTGTCATACAAATTCTGCTCTACCTAAGTGCGTGCATTAAATCCAGATCCAGTGCTAAACCTTCATGTGTATTCCTCCTTCAGATCGTGAATCTAATCTTCTACAAGTTAGCCGGTATGTCTTCATTGCGAACCATTATGAAAACAACCGAAAAAGAGGTCCCGGAAACGGAACCAATGATGCAACCTAGAATTCTTAGATATCCCTTAGTCGCGCTAGCACATCACTCAGCCTAGGCTGAGTGCTCACCCGAAGCGCGCAAAGGTACCAGCTCCCTCTTTAGGGTTGCTGCAGCAAAATGGTATCATGATGAAGTAATACAACACATATATACTTAGAAACTAATCCATCAAGACATAGAAATACAGAAACAAATCTAGAAAGGTATGCGCTTAAGTCTAAACCATCAAGGAATCAACAACATGCAATAATAGAACATGTAGACACTATGATTCGACCATTAATCCTCATATATTAATCAAGACAATAGTACAGAAGCTCCATACAATACTTAGTCATGCGCACATGGATCTGTTACAATTATCCAGTCTCATGCACTCATGTAACTATAATCCTTTAGAATGGTATTATGTATTCTGTATCATGTATTATCTATCATGTCTATCTTACTAAGTAATCCATTACATATATATAGGGTGGGGAACTAGCCCTTCATCGCGTATCTATAACAAAATAGGTCACACGCTAATAATAGCCACATGCTTTTTACAATTATAGCCATACATGCAAGTATGTTATCTATAGATCGCTGATAGTTAACTACAGTGATAAATCTATTCTTGTATTATCTCCATGCAAAGTGCTTCAACATACTCTTCGACATATAGATGAAGAGTGGCGTGTAAGCCTCGACATCACTTGTGTATTCTACACACCAACTCCTAAAAATAGCCTTGATCTACCAAATCGGCTAAGTCTCGAAAGCCTGACTCTGCACCTCTACACGTGATGCCTTCCTATTCCTTCATACCTCTGATCCTTTCCTGTTTTCCCACGCGGATTCTAAGTGTGAGTTCTACTAAGTGTTTTCTATGATCAACAGTTTCTTACTTAGATTGATTTCATGGAGTTTAAAAAGAACCAAGTTAACACTAATTCTAGTTTTCTCAGGTTATATATGTGCTTGACTGAGATAAAATGTGTTTACAATATTTATAAGATAAAGGAGATACTAGTATCATTTTGTACCCTACCCTTCTTCCTTTTTTAGTTTTTTGATAATCACAATCACTTAGGTTTATATCATTGTGAATATTCATAGGGTAAGCTAAAAGTTTCAAAATAATAGTTATTTGAACTCATATCTTGAATCCTAATAGGTGGTTTGTCTAGACACATCGGTCACTCATAAGTTAACACTAGGCTACATGTACCCAATAGAAGTTATACATCCTAGAGTAATTTGTACCTTAAATCATCATGTCCATCTAGGGTTCTAAAATGAGATAGATAATTAAACCCCCCCCCCCACCTTTCCCCTATTTTGAGAATTTTTTTATTAATGTGTAAAAAACATTGATCAACAATATTATAACCACTACTAGTTATGATTAGATTTTAACCATTCTCTAGTATCCAAACTAACTGCATGAAAGACTTAGTGACTATTTTTCCTAGTTTATCTTGTGGTTTAATGATCACTTTAGTAAGATTCAAAAATTATAGTTTCTTATGCCTACCCCTCCATTTAGGGGCACTTGCAGTTAGGGGTTATACCTTCCTCTTTATCATGTCAACCATAGTATAGAGGGCCTAAATATTGTCTAGGTGAAGATTAGAGGGGCCTTGAATAGGAATGGAATACTATGGGAAGGTAAAATTCAACTTTAGAGGAAAAGAGGAACTTAATTGGATTAAGGGAGAGAGATCATAGAATGATTTGCAAGAAAATTAGGTTTACGGACCGAGTAGGAAGATTGTACTTGACAAGGAAATTGGGTTAAAGGAAGCATTGAAAAGTATAGTTCATAGGCATAATTTTAGCCATTTTAGTGGTAAAATTATACCTGATCATGGACTTGGTCAGCCATGGAAATTAAATATCATCAAGGATTAGTAGCTATATGAATCATCTATGTCTGCGTCTATGCCATCAATGTTGAAGGTTTTCCTTAAATTTTTTGAGGATATATTTGTGAAATTGAACCCTTTAGATGATGAGATAGCCTCCATAACTAAAATTATATTAAGATTTTTCCACACAAAGATGTAGATCCTTGAAAATAAACCACTTATGTTTACCAATGAAATATTTTAACATTTAAAAATGTATTGCAGTAGCACATCAATCATAGGCACGTGGGAGTTCACGTGCTTTAATCCAATTTACATGTTTAGAAGATCTTGTCAATTCCTTTGTGTCCTATCATTAGCTATGATTTCAAGGCATATCTCAAGTGGTATCTATGAATTGAATCTTTTCATTCTAAATAAGGGATAAATGTTATTATTTTCCATAGTAATTAAAAATTGTTGAATTAAAATAAATGAACTATAAATGCAAACTTCCTTAAACGATGTGGTGTGCATGAGAATAAAATGTGTGTGTTCTCTTCTTTCTTTGGGTTGTACATGTAAACATGTAAGCCATAGGTAAAAGTGTGTACTATTTCATAATAAAATATTCTTGTAAAATTGATAAATAAAAAAAACTAAAATTAAAGCATCAATTAATCACACACATATGCCCCTAGTTTTCAATGTAAAGGATGTGAATATTTTATTTGAAAATTTTAGAATTAGAGCTTTCCATGAGCGACTGTATCATATGAGATTTCCACTGATCCAAGTTGTGTACAATCGAGACTACCGCTGATCTAACATGTGTGCAATTGAACCTACCTTTTAGTCATTTTTGTATAATCGAGCATGCCAATGAGCCAATATGTGTGTAATTAATATTGCCACTAAGCCAAATCATTTGTGATCTTGGTGTATATGCCATAATGTAGTGTATAATTCATAATTAAATATGTATAAAATATTGCAATGTGATAAAAATAACTATGGATTCCATCATACAATTTCAAATAAAGTGTTGTATTTATAATCTACATGAACTTTAAAAAGTCCCACAATACCCCGCTTTTGAAATGAGGGATGTTGCAAATGACCACTTAGCTCAAAAGAGAAAGTATTAGTCATATAATAAGAAATAACATCAATTGTGTAAAACCATATATAATATATCAAATGATATGGTAAAATGAGTAGTTTTCATAAGATATAAGGATGTTAGCACAAATAATATGTATCATTAAAAGTGTCAGACATATCATGATAACATTCTAGTCATTCAGTCAATAATATAATAGTGATTAGAAGAGTCGTATGAAAAAAATAGATGACTCAACACCTAATGGATTCATAGTGACCTACGACATAACATGACACAACATGACATGAAAAACTCATCATAAACATACATCACTTATAAATACATGATTGACTTGACCAATGTTATTTGTTAACATATGTGTACAAAAACAAGTATGTATTTATCCATTGTTCCTAGAAAAATAAGTGTAATGCTAAATATGCTAGGGAAATTGTGTGATAAACAACGATATAATTTTAAAAGTGTATCTAGAAATGGACCTAGATCTAGGAATGTAACAATCAAAGTGCAATGAGAAATGTGTGATGAAAGAGATATATTAATGAATACATCATAAGATATTTATTCTGATCTAAATATGTAGTAACTAATGTGTCCATAAAAAATATGGGTGATAGTCTCTCTTTGTGTGAGTATAAATAAAATAATAAAGGAAACATCCCAAATAGAATAACATTATCATATGATAAAATAGAGCATAAATGATACAAGTTCACAAAGAATAGAACATACATGCACATATATAAAATAGAGCATATAGCATACAAGTGCACAAAACATAGAGAGACAAGTTCATATAAAAAATACAACATATAACACACACATGCTTAGAACAAACACAACATAGACCATACAAGTGCATAGAGAAAATATAACATAGAGGAAAAAGGGAATAAAGCATACAATTTCATAGATAAAACACAAAATAAAGCATGCAAGTGCATAGAGAAAATACATCATAGAACATACAAGTGCATAGAGAAAACATAACATAGAGCATACCAGTGCATAAAATAATCACAAAATAGAGCATACAAGTACATAGAGGAAACACAATATGGATCTTATATGTGCATGGAGAAAACATAACATAAAGCATAAAAATCATAGAGAATGGAAGACAAAAATGTATAGAGCATTCAAAGCAAAGATTATCACAATGTATACAACATACAAGTGAATAGAGTTATCAAATCATGCAATACATGAAATAATTAAATAAATATAAGCAAAAATTGAAATGAATCTTATAAGAAACAATAATAGATGGCCAAAATAGGATACCAGGGTTAATAGTAGTTAACTATTATAACAATATGAAATAAAAACATGAACAATAAGTGATAAATAAAAGTAATCATGAAGTATGGTTAAATCATTTTATAGAAGTAAGTAACACAAGAATAAAACAAATCATGATATAACACATGTAGTAAGGAATAAATCACTGTAAGATAAATCATAGTTGTATAGTGTATGTAATGGACTTGTGTATAAAGATATGATTATTATAATCTCGGCTATGTAGACTCCCTTGGTGTATGCATACCCCTAATGAGGTAGGAACCTACGACAATATAAAACTGTAAGAAGTCATAATGTAATAAAGATAACGATCAAAATAGGATCAGTGTGTAAGATTCCCTCTAGTGTAGACATGCCTCCATCGTGCTCGGTTGCAAGATTTGTAAGGAATGTGATGTCAGTGGATTGTAAGTGCTTGATCTGTAATATGAAGCTTAATTTCCAAAGGTACTAGAACATGCTAAATCTTAATAATCATAAGACTCAAATATATGTAATAATCATAAGTCAATGCTATTTTTAGTCGTCAATCTACGGACTTCCTTGATTTTAATTCCAATCAATCTATATGCCAATCCATTCAATCTCTTCATTCTTTATTTCAAGATAAATTTCAAGCTATGTTGTTTTTCAAGCTATAAATTTCTCTATATGCAAATTCATGGTGTTTTTCAAGCTATAGATTTCTCTTTATGCAAATGCACGGTGTTTTTCAGCATTTTGAAAAATGCAATCCCGTTCTCCAAAAGGTGCAACCCACGTGGTGATTTTCCTTCATCCTTGTAAACATTTAATCCACATTCAACTACTTATCATGTGGATAGGAGTTAAATTTTTCCAAAGCGATGAAAAATAGAGTGTGTTTTGCGCCACATTAAAAAACGCACTGGTGTTTTTCAGCAATTTGAAAAACGTAATCTCGTTATCCAAAAGGTGTAACCCGCGGTGATTTTCCTTCTCCTTATAGACATTGACTCTACATCAAATACTTATCAGGTGGAGAGGGGTTGAATTTTTTCCAAAGAGTGATGAAAAGCAGAGTGTGTTTTTCACCATGTTGAAAAAAGCACAATGTTTTTTCAACATTTTGAAAATCGTAATCTCATTCTCCAATAGGGGTAACCCACGATGATTTTCCTTCTCCCTGTAAAAATTCAATCCAAATTAACTACTTGTTAGGTGGAGATGGGTTGAGTATTTCCAAAGCGATGAAAAATAGGTCATGTATTCCGCCACGTTGAAAAACGCACGGTGTTTTTCAACATTTTGAAAATCGCAATCCCGTTCTCCAAAAGGTGTAACCCCCGGTGCTTTTCCTTCTCCTTATAAACATTGAATCCACATCAACCACTTATCAAGTGGATAGAGGCTGAATATTTACAAAGAGATGAAAAATATAGTGTGTTATTTTGCACGTTGCAAAACACAATGGTGTTTTTCAGCTAATTTGAAAAACACAATCCTGTTCTCCAAAAGGTGTAACCCGCGGTGTTTTTCCTTCTCCTTATAAACATTGACTCCACATAAACTACATATTAGGTGGAGAGGGGTTGAATTTTTTGAAATCAATGAAAAATAGGTCATGTATTCTGCCACGTTGAACAATGCATGGTGTTTTTCACCATTTTGAAAAATGCAATCCCATTCTCTAAAAGGTGTAACCCGTGGGTGCTTTTCCTTCTCCTTGTAAACATTGAATCCACATCAATTAATTATTAGGTGGAGAGGGGTTGAATTTTTCCACAGAGATGAAAAATAGAGTGTGTTATTCACCACGTTGAAAAACACACGGTTTTTTTCAACATTTTGAAAAACGCAATCCCGTTATCCAAAAGGTATAACCCACAGTGTTTTTCCTTCTCCTTGTAAACATTGACTCCAAATCAACTACTTATCAGGTGGAGAGGGGTTGAATTTGTAGGAAAGTTTGAAATCGATCTGGTATGAGAAATATTAGAAATTGATACAACTTATGTCAAAGATTCAATTGGATAAAAAAACTTTTTTAAGGAATAATAACTTGGGGAAAAATACTTGAGACATACTCAAAGAATCACTATCAGATACATCAATTGGTGTGAAAAAAATACTTGTGAAAGGAACATCTCAAGAGACAATACACACAAAACTTATTATGCCTATGTGAGGTTTTAGTGCAGATTAAGTATGAGAACTAGAGGAACCTTGAGTAACCCCTAGAGGTAGGGATATAAGTGGATCTTATGTGAATGAGGGGAGGTTGGGAATTCTTATGAGTATGGATTTTATCAAATTTTCTTTATTTTCCTCTTATTCATCATATTATCCATACCCCTCTTATGTTTATCCCTCTCTAACTAGTTATCAACTGTAGCTTTGATAATTCCATGTTGTACCTTCTTCTCGTATACCATAATTTTAATCTATGGGTTAGATTAAATATCATTATCTAGTGCATTTTATGTTTTTTGATATACTCCCATCCCTAATTTTTTCATTAAAAAGGTAAAATTATCCCTTACTACCCCTAAAGTAAAATACCTAAAGGGTGATTGACATATGAATTTGAAATTCTTTCTTGAATCAATCATATTGACACTTGAGGGCCAGTAATTGAAATTTAAATCCCTAAATTCAAATGGGATATCAAAACAATTTTTCTTGCTTCTTGGCTTTGCATATCACTATTATTCCATAAAAAAAATTAGTTTTCTACCTCAATTGTTACTATTTTTATGTATATATTTAGGTAATATGATTGGGAGAGTGTGGCAATGATCTAATCTATATATTGGAGTTTTGATACTTTTGATTCTTAAAGCTTATTGCATGTTTGTTTAGGCCGAATATTTCGTAGAAAACTTACTCTTTAATGCTTAGTGGGTTTTTTTTTACCCTGAAGATTTTGTAGGAAGCTTACTTCTTGAACCTTAATGGTGACTAAATTGAGAGTTTGTGAGTTTGTTTATGAAAATAAATTATAATTGTAGGAAACTTACTTCTTAAACCTTAGTGGTGATTAAATTGAGATTTTGTGAGTTTGTTTATATCAACACAAAGTTTATAATTCTTATTTAAACAACGTCATCAACATAAATATGATTCAATTTCATATTAAACCCCAAGCAAATATAATTATAAAAAAATTCAAACTTTCTCAAAATTTGAAATTACTAATGCAAGGCTAGACCAAATACAAAAAAAAGAATAATAAATAAACGTAAAGAAGCCGGCTTGTTAAGTTCTCTACAAAATTAGTCACATTTTTTTACCCTTTCTCCAAACTCATCATTTTTTTCATGCTCTAGTGTTGACAAACAAAATAAAATGGGATTGCTTGTTATTTTAAATGGGAGTCATATGGTTCAAAAGGCCAAAATATTTTGTGTCATTTAACATAAGTATTTTAGTGTGTTGAATGGGGTATTTGTATATAATTGTAGTCATCATTAGGTAGGTGACTCTCTTCTTGTATGTTAAAGTTTCACAGTTTTTAATTGTGTTTTTAATTGTTGAGTATTTGTAGATCACTCACATATGTTTGCAAGAAACCAATGATGAATCTCCTTAATAAACAACTCATTAGTTAGTTGTAATTTGATTTGATAAAGAAGTGTATGTTTTTTCTCAAAATATTACTCAAACCTGATCTCATCTGACTTGATTAATAGTAATATATTAGATAATAGAGATTATATATTACAGCTAGAACATAGCCATTTTTTAATTGTAGAAATGTAAACACAGTGGGATTCATATAACTATAAACGTCTACTTATTCCGAATAGTATTTCTCTTCCTCATTCTTACAGTTCCCTAGAAGCTTCTGTTTCACCTTGTCCAGCAGCCCCTCTTTCTTCTCACCCTGTGCATTTTCTTTCCCTTCTTTCTTGGAAGCGCAGGTCGCCGATCTACTGACACATGTCAAAGACCCCAAAGCTTCATCCCAATGTAAGAAACACCTTCGGTGTAACAAGAACACTAAAGCACATTCCAAAACTAATAATTTGTACGCCTCCGTAGCCTATCCCGAACTAAAAAGTTGCACTTAATGGAAGAGTCCCAAGGCTCACCCTTGATGGTATCACTGACTGGGGAAACCATACTATTGACATTAACAAATTCATGGTCCATTTATAAATTCTCTCTTGGTTATATGGAAGGTGAAGAGTTTTACCCCATATTTTTTCTTCTTAACTGGCCAACAACATCAATATCCCACAATCGTTTTCTCTGGCAAGATTTTGAAGATAAATGTCCAACTGAACTAATGCATATTATTCCCCTTGAAAAATATCTTATTTAGTGTTCACATCCGGGTTGCACGTCTGGGTTAGCGTTCACATTGGGTTAGTGTTCATGTTATTGATTATTCACTCATCATCATAAAGTGGGAGAAAATTATAGACACAAACTATATGCACTTGGGTGCATTTCTAGGTCATATAACTTGTTAATATATACTTGTAAGAAAGAAAACTAGTAATTGACAATGCTTGTTTGGCCTTTTGCTTTTTTTTCTACTTTTATTCACCTTGCACACCCTAGAACTATGTCAGTATTTGATTGATTTATTTTTATGGCCTTAGACACTGGTGATCAGTTAGGATACTATTGCTCAGGCACTCTTGTCCCTCCTGGGCGCTCTTAACCCTTGCTCCCCTTTTCTCAATGTTTTGCGTCTCTTTTACTTCTTCGGCATATTGTATACTTTTGGGTTGACCTTTAAGTTGTCAATTATAAAATTTAAACAAGGGATATATATACATAGTTATAGATATCAAATAAGGGGCTAAGCACTAGCATTATCTAATATAGCCTAAGCTTGCATCTAAAGCAACAATGAGCATCTCAAAGCATCCATTTAGAACACTTGTGCAAGGGGCAAGAGTTGACTCAGTTCTGCATACATAACATAGGATGGGGAAGTCTATTCAACTATTGCCAATTACACACATTTTCTTCTGGAGCATTTGACATCTACCCCACTATCATAGTGTAACATGCAAAATGAAATCCTAAGTGCAGCCCCTCATTACACACACTCTAACATAGTAAAACTAAATGGAATATGAAATATAGTGCAACACTTTGTACTAAGTTCACTCTTCGGGTGACGATAGGAGGTCAATCTGACTCCACATTCTACATTTTTTATTAGATTTAAATGGATTTTGGATGCTCATGTGTGGGTAGAGCAAGCTTAGGCTATATTACAGGATACAAGTGCAGCCCCTTATTTGAACTAGGACTATAAATATAGAGCGATAAAAAATGTCAACACCGAATCTTTAGCCCTGCATGGAAAGAACAATATCATAATCTAAGCACATATCTAAACACAAGCACCCAGATACAGTCACTACATGCCATAACACTCCTTTCCTCCTTTGGGCACTCCTGTCCAACATCATTTCGAGTCACAAAACCTCATAGTAACATCGAATGACACTCTTCTTAGTTTTTTTAGCTATTCACCTACCCATATCACTTCTAGATTTCTCAGGAATCACCTGAGTCCTTTCTATAAGTTCCCTCTTTTTCTTAGGGTTTCACATTGTTACTTGTTTCTACATTTCTTTTCCATTTCATTGGATATTTTATTATTTCTATATCATACACTTTAATAGTTAGCCAAAAAATTATACTTAATTCAATTTATATTAAATCATTTAGATCCTATACTCTTCTAACTACTTTCTAGATAAACTTCTCACTCCTTTTTTTGTAAGTAAATCATTTGTTCCCATATCCTCAAGCATAATATGATGCACTCATTAATTTAATTAACTTTGAATTTTTCAAATTCTTGAATGGTGAACCAAATGGGTAGCTCAGAATTTTCGCTACCTACGGTTGAGGTCTTTCAGTTTGAACAATCACATTAATTTTCCCTTTACTTTCCTTATTATTGTTTTTTCTTCTTGTATTTAATAGGTTGTGCTAAATTAGTTACTTCTATAGTTGCTACAAATTTTACGATCGCATATAATTGGATATTTTGAGTGTTCAGTGTGCCACAAACTTCTCACTCTTTTGAACATGTGTAGTAATCATGTTGTTTCCTATGTAGTTCTACCTTAATATATCCATGTAAATGAAGAATGTGAAATTCTTTCAATTGTTTAATGTTAGCCCCTTCATATTGGAGTATGAAACCATCATGAAACAAATTCATTTTTGCATATGGAATTGTGTATGTGCACACTTCCTTTGGTATGTAGCAGTCTACGGTAAGCATCTCATTAATTTTCTTTCCCCAATCTATAATATTCTAGTTTTCCTCATAGGTCGTGTATGGTTTGAATGGGATCTATTTTTCAAACCACTCGTGTGGGTAATATACCTCATCTACCTCTAGATTTACAGATCCTCAATGTGTGAAGCACAACATAATTACTGTCCATTAATACGTAAAGGCTTTACCGGAAACCTCACTAACCTTTTCGACAATTTTTTGAGTTTGTGGGCCAAAAACATGGGCTAATTGAAATCAAATCCATCTTCCCACTATATTGTAATGATGAGTACTACATTCGTGGATGCTTGTTTGCTTCTATGAGTAGCTAGCTAGTATCTCTCTACTGTATTTCCTACCAGAACTTATATGGCATGGTTCATAATTTCTCTCAAAGGGATCCACCTTACTTTATGTAGATGACCATGGACAATCACAACTGTTTACTTTATCAAATGTTTGTTGTTGTTATATATGATCATGGGTATACCCATTTTAGGTAATCTAGTTACTCATACTTTTATGGTGGTGTTAATAGGAACCCCATCTTATGTGTTGAACCATATATAAACCATTATGGTAGCAGCTCGTAATTATTTTCATCAATTCTGGATAGTCTCCCAGATATTGTAGCTTTGCGAGTACGTCCAGATCGATTCCCGTAGTAGATATTTCCACACTAAGAACAAAACTAGAGGATTTAAGAGAAAAATTCACACTTCTACAAATGTTATTTCCTTAGGTGAAAGCATTTTGATCAGCAACTAAAATCTTTCTTTGGCCATTTTCTTCAATAATCTTTATAGATCTAAACACGACAAACCTCTTCCAGTCCTTTGCACTCTCCATCGTTGGCCCTTTTGTGCAACTTCATACCCTATGTCATTATCCCTTCTACGTCACTTCACGCTAGGGAAACTTAACCCTCACAGTACAAGCTTCCACCAAACACCACATACTAGAATTAGGGTTAGTTTGTTTAAAAGTATATTCTTTTAATTTAATTTATTTTAATTTAATATGTTAATTGTAAATTACCCTCGTCCGTCTTGTGTACAAGTTTCCAATAAAACTTCAAGGTGAAGTTGGAGATAAAAATATATTTTTGTCTCTAACTTATCTCAAAAACACTTTTCTTGTACTAGTGGTTAAAGGATATGGGTGCCCATACGACATAAGAAATAAGAAATAATGTTAAGTAATATTCTACCCTAAAATAAAGACTTCGCCATTGATATGGAAAATGCAAAAATGAAAAGATAAAACTTTCTTTGCCCAACCAAATCAAGATTCAAATTACATGACATGTAGTAGCAATTATGCTCTTTCCGTTTCTAATTGTGGTGAAAGGCAAAATATTTGAAAGAGAAACGTCAATAGACTAAACATTGAGTAGCTCATGAAGAAGTGCATTTTATCTTAACCATGTCCCAAATTACAAAATACAATTTCTTAGAAAACTTTTATGTTAAGTATCATAAAATATTTTCTGTTTCTTTATAACACAATAATGGATGTGAATTAAAATACGAGTATTTTTTAGATAACGACAAAATGGGATTTACATTACATTTTCGATGGGACATGATCATTTGTTAGGAGGTCTTTTAAGAAAACAGCCAAACGATGCACAAAAACACCTCATTTAAAAATATATGACAGCGACCTTGCGTAACTCGCATTCCACGCTTTCAGGCCCCCATTTTTTAAGCGCACAACTTTAAACTTGGAAATAGCTCAGATGTCTGTGTATTACAACGACCAACATTATCGTCTCCCTTCTTATGGTTATTTAGCTATAAATATAAACACATATAAACCTGGTTGATATAATCCTGTTGCATGAATCGTGCCCCGCACCTTTTCAAACATATTTGATTGAAAATTGCCACTCAAAATAGATTTTAGAAAACATCCACGAGGAATATATACATCTAGTACTATTGTGGTCTAATATATATTGTCATCAAAGGCCCAGCAAAAGAATTTCATTCCAGTCTAACAGCGGGGTAATGTACAGAAATTGATTATGAAAACTCACTTAACATCAGAAAGACATTCAAATGGAAATTATAGTTAGTATTATAAGAAAACACAACATTAACCTCATGTTTGACGGTGGTAAAATCATAAATTGAGAACGAGGGCCGAGGGCAGATTATATTACGCTCCAAATGACAATATTCGAAATATAAAATGAGCAGCCAAACATTAATTGCTATCATTATACCCATCAAACGTTTTCCCATTAAGAAAAGAGGGCGTATCCGTCTCCACAAACTACAGCCGCTGGTAACATTGTTTCGAGTATTTTAATCAAAAGGATCAGTTCAAATATTTCTATCTGTAAAAAACTGCATTAAAATGTTATAACCCTGAAAAATGCGGCGCAAACAAAACAGGCACAGAGGAGCTCAGATCTTTACATTGCTAAGCTGCAAAAATGTTCAGACAAATAACAAAACATGTCAGAGCCCTCAATATTTCTTCTTCTAAGTCACGATACAGCAGTATAACCAAACGAGAAGAAAAATGCAGGTAAATACACTGCATTTAATGGGGAAGAGGAGGTTATAGATGAAGATGAGAAAAACCATGTAAAGCACAATAACGAAGAAGGCGAGTACGAGCACGAACGCAACCTTCTCCACCTCCGGTCTCTGCATTTGATCGTATGGAATTATATTTGGCGGTGCAGCAGCCTCCTCCACTATAGACGAGAAAGGGCTAAGCACATGGAGTAGTAAGGATTTATCTGGTTCGCCAATGGACCTGATGTTACAGGATACAGGTAATTTGGTCCTCAATACAAGCCAGGGCCAGCGCCAGAAGTTTGCTTGGGAGAGCTTTAATGAATTTCCAACGTTTATCCTTCTTCCAACACAGAACTTCAGCGGTAATGACTCCTTGCAGTCCAGATCCACCAATGCTACTTATGGCAGCGGTAACTATTATTCTCTTTCTATAGACGCACAGTCCAAAGTTACTCTGTATTACAATGAACAGGAAGGCCAAGCACAGAAAATCGTTCTGGCAATCAAACGGTGAATATCCAGCGATTACTCTGGACAAGTATGGATTTCTGAACACAAGCAACGCGGGTGAAGATTGTTTGATCATGGCGTCCGACGGCGGGCAGGAGGATCGCTTGAGGAGGCTCACTTTACAGAGCAACGGGGGACTTCGAATGTACAGTCGAAAGAGGGATTCCCCTTCTTCTTCATGGCAAATGGTGTGGGAAGCCGTGACAGGGTACTGTACAATCTACGGGTCTTGTGGAGAGAACGCTGTGTGTAAGGTTGATCAGAACTGGGAACCAAAATGCCAATGTCCGCCTGGTTTCGATCCCGGGTCTAGCGACAATAAAACCTGCAGGCGGATCGATGAAATCAAGGGCACCGATGTGAGATTTGTGGAGCTGGACTATGTCAATTTCGACGGATTAAATGTTACAGAGGCGACGGTCACAAAATTACAGGACTGCAAAGATTCATGTGAAAATAACGCGAGCTGTATGGGTTTCACAATGGCTATCCCGTCTCATGTCTATTTTGAAAATATTTTGGGCGGGACAGGGAAAATATAATTTAAATTCAAATTGAAACTGTCATGTCTTGTAAACACATCACGTCAAAATGTCACATCATATTTTCCGGCACAGCAGTCCTTTCCGGCGAGGGCGATGGCTATGTCAACACATCATGATATGAAAAAAAATGCCCACATGCATAGGTGCATTTTCAGTGGAGGGTAGCCATTGGCCTATCTCCCTTCAGTCAGGGGTTAAATTTTGACGGTGCACCTAGTGCCTGTCACACATTTTTTGAGACGATGGGTACATTTTTTAATACTGCCCGAGCAAAAAATCTCTAAAGACAATAGTTGTTTATAAGCAATTAATTCTATGTATATCGCAACGTTATTTACAAAATGGATATGTATACATGCCAGCCTGCTATATACACTTTACATATAAATGTCCTATACAAATAAGACGGTCAAATGTTTAGGGGCGTATGCTACCCCTACATGCTGATGTCAGTTAGTTATAAATCTTGATTTTCCGCACATGTAGTTTTACGGCTAAAATCACAACCCTTTAAAACAGTCCTAAACGGCCGTCAATTTTTAACCCCTGGAAAACTGTCCAGTTATGAACAAATATTTTGTTGCATAGTGTATTTCAACGAAGTCCGGACCAAAAATAAGGCTACAGTCTTGAGCTGCATCCGAGCTATTAATCGCTAAAGAAATAGGTATGAAGCTATTAATTTTGGACGCGCAATGTCGTACACGCGTGCTAGAGTACGCACTGCCAGCCTGCCATGTGCGGACTTGACTTCTGACCAACTCACGAATCAAAATCTACTCTAGACATGTTTCACCCGCAATTCTTACGGACAGTCACATCACTGTCAAATTTGAATTTGGAATGCCCTTGGCATAACAAGACTTTGACTAAATTATCTCATAATACTTCATAGCTCATGATCGCTAATTTTCATAAAACTCGGAGGACTAGAGTCGATGGTTTCAAGAACTTTAAAAGCGTTTGGCGTGAGTGATGCCATATTAATTGGTAGATGACCTACTTCATTAGATTGGAAATAGTTTCCACTGTGTGTTTCATTTGTAAGTGTTTTATCATATCTATGAGAAAATTCAAATACACATGCATCAAAGAAGGGATTGGTAGTATGAAAGTTTCATAGCTTGCATTTTGGCACCAAAAGAATGAAAAATCACAATAACGAAAGACAAACAAATAATTTGCAAATCTTTTAATGCAAACCTCAATAAGGGTCTCCTCTGAAACCTTGTAAAAGAATGTCAGAAGTGATTGTGGATGCTCTTGAATGTTCTCCAAACTTTGAATGCAATTGCTACCAACATAGTGAATTCAACAGAGGTTTTGTATTTCAGATTCAAGAGGATTTGCAAGGAAGGTAAGCCTGTAATTTATAGAGGTAAAAGTAGTTAAAGTTGGTTAGACACGGATGAATGAATATGCGAAAAATAGCATTGTGGGAAGTTGCAATAGTGTCGGGGGCAGTAAATGAATTAATTGCAAAAAGTTGCATACGGAAAGGTGGTTGTAAGTGCAATTCAATTGCCCCCACCTTTCTAGGATTCTAGAAATGCAGTTAATTAGGATAAGGAGTCCAAGTGGAGTCTAAGTGGAGTCTAGGTGGATGTTTGATCAAGTGACAGATGACTAGGATGTGCACACACTTAATTAATTAATAATTATTAACTTAGCTAAAGGGGTACTAAGGATACATGAGATTAATTTAATTAATCCAAAGGGGTACAATGTCTATTAATTAATTAATTAATCACAAATAGGTTAATAGCAAGGTGTACTATGATAACACTGAGAACAAGTGGAAACAAAAGTGTAATTTTAGGGTGTCTACAACGGCTACCCTCACTCATTTTGCACCTATATATGGTGCCCCCTCCACCATGGTCCCAATGGCCCATTCCACATGCATGTAACCAGAATCATGACATAAGGCTGTAAACTGCGGTAGGGACCATACCAATTGACACCCTAATTGAGGTGTATGGGGAAGCAAGCTGATTGACGTGGATGTCAGGTGTTCAAATTTGAATCATTAATCTACGTGCCATTGGTCCCTCTGCACCAATGATCATACCCCCAACCTCTGAATCATCTCCAATCCTATGAAAAATCACAAGAAAGCAAAGCCTGAAACCAGATAATCAGGCCAGGGAAAAACGGTTTATTTCTATTTTGCTTTACGTTTCTGAGGAAAAGGAGGCAGCTTAAACCAAAGAAGTCAGTGGAAGGATCCACTTAAGGGAGCCATTCGAGCCTACGACCACGTCTACTGTAAGAAAATATTCCAATACCCAAAGCCCATTGTTTCATTTCGATCATTAAAGTCTTTCTTTCTTATGTGAACACAATTTTTTGGGTTATAATACCTTCTTGATTTCTATCATTACAGTGTTTCACTGTTTGCGGGCCAGAGGAACGAGTTACAAAGGAGGAAAATTATTTTCTCCATTTTACTACCGTAAATCCCATCTCCCAGTGTTTATGGTTAAGTAAGACAATGTTTTCATTAAAACATGGAAGGTTGTTTCATGGATTCATGGTTTCCTGGATTTGTTCAGTGAGGATTTTCCATTTGATACTGTTGTTTTCTCGCACCATATATTAATAACAAACATTGATAAGGATATAACAAAATGGGCATTATTTGGGCGATTTTCTTTGTTACGTGCATTTGTTTTATATCTGTTGCATTTCATTAACATGTTTTTCTTTATACATCCCTTCACTGCTACTCGATTTTTATATGTTATGTTCTTTATGACAATTTGGTGGATCCACACCAGCTGTTTGACGAAATGTATCACATAAATTTGGTTTATGGACTTGTATGGGAGAAAACTTTGTTTGAAATAGGAAATTTGTTTTAAATCCAGCACGATTATTTTATAGGGATGTTCCGAAACCATCCGTCCAACATTGTTTTAAATAAAATGATTCACTGCAAACTTAGGAACCATCCTTCATATTATAAATGAAATTCCAAACACAGTCGAGTGCAAAATAAATGGATGGCTCAAATGACACAATTAAGTTAAACACGCATGTGTAAAGTTAATAAATCTAGGACCCAAAACTCATATTTATTTCCATTTCTTCCCAAAAATTATCTAAATCCAGACTAATATGGCATGTAAACTTTATTGATAGAATTTCTCGAGGCAATATAACTCCCGTACACCCAAAAAATCATCTTTAACCTCATGAGATTCGAAAATACTTCCCTGCAAGCTTGCGCAACTGAGTCTAGGTAGCAGGAAACTCAGTCTAGGTGGCACGAAGTAATCTTACTGACACACAGTACCAGTTTTGAAAACACATTGACCTCATTTAGTATGTATATGAGCTAAAACTCGATTGGAGAGTGTGAATAAATTGCATACCATAGTTTGCACCATTTGCACCTTCATACATATGACTGGCATTCTTCATCTTCTCAACTTTCCAACCTAGTTATTACTTTCCCAGTCAACACAAATATTCTCTCAACTCTTCATCAAATTAGTAAAGACCAGAGCATTAAACTGGTTCCAAGCATTGTGAATACAATAACTTGAGCACCATGGCTTCTTTGGATACAGAAAGCTCAGACATAGATAATCTTCAACATACATCATCAAGAATGAAGATAGGGGTAGGATTGATAAAGCAAACTATCACAGTTAACATCAACTTACAAACATTTCCACCAATTGCATATATTCCATGATCTTTCAAGCACAATAGCAGTGAGACAAGGTCTCTTAAGTACTCTCCAAGGCAATAACTAGCACCAAAGTATGCAAAGAGGACAAGATATGCTAGTGGTTTCATGATTGCATGGGCAAGTGTCAAATGGGTAAAGGGGCTAGAAACCATATTTTGCTCAAATACCCTCACATAAAAATATTGAAACATCTCAACACCAAGAGAACATTGATGAGGAGTCCAAAACTATCTTTAACCATCAATTGAGGGACTTGTGAGTGAGAAACACCTCCATGCACTCCAAAGGGGCAATCACCTTTAACGAGCAAGAAGAATTCTCTTGCTCACTAAAGGTGATTGCCTCTTGGATCAATATGATGAGCACATGAAACAATTTCTCCATCAAACACCAAGTATCCTAGCATGTTGGAGAGGACCTGTAAGAAGTGCTTAGGATCACATTTGAGCTCAAAAGCCAAGATAAGTTCCTATACCATATATATCATCCAAGACTTATCTTTTCATGCAAGCCTTCTAGCGAGAGTTAGGAGAAATGGACATGCAACATGAAAAATCCTCACACAACCTATCCAAAGCATGTTATGAGCATTTATAATACTTTACTGGCTTCCTCCCACACAAGGTTTGTAACCAAGAAAGTTTCATATCAGTCCCAGTTTTGATACTTGTTGGAACCTCTTAGCTTAGAGGAAATAAGATATAAAATCGAGGTTAATGTAAGAACATGTATGCTTAATGTCGAAGGAACAAAACCACCCTGTAGGAATTATAATGGTTTCACAAATTTTAAGTATGTGTGTTTTTCCCTAAAAACCTAGTAGAGGATACTTATGTGTGTGGAAGTGTGTAGGATTCTATTGGTAAAAGGTATAGAGTTACTTTTGGGACATGTGGATTTGGAAAATAGGTCATTGGAAACCCTAACATTTAGATGTGTATAGGAAACATAGTTTACCATTTAGATGTATGGCCTTGCTCCCTATATGTTATAGGGTTGGCTACCCACTTGTTACTTATTAATGCACATACTAACAATCTAACATTATGATTCCTCGTTAACGATAATAAAAGGGAAAATGAAAAAATACCTTACTCTTTATATGATATGGGCTTGGGTGCCCACTTATTAATAATCAATGCACATAGAAACAATCTAACATTATTGTTCATCATTGATAATAATAAAAGGAAAACTGAAATGTGATATTGAATAGAAATTAATTGGAGTGCTTGAAATTAGTCCATCTCTATTTAGGTTAATTTAGGAGCCATCAACCTCTGTAATTTATCTATTTTAAGGGACAAGAAGTTGTTCTTATCTTTTTAACTTTCTCCAATAGAGAGGAGTTTTCTTTTGTGTGATAATGCTAATTTAGATGTGTTATTCAACATAATAAGAAAAAAATAATTTTCTATAGATAATTTGAGAGATAGGTCATTGGAAACCTTAACATTAAGATGTTGAGAGGATAACTTTCTTTTCATATAGATAAGTGAGAGATGGGTTCACAAGAAACCCTACACTTTGTGTCAATAACTATTATCTAATGAAAATATTAGTACAATAGATTATAATCTCTGGTTCTATGGCCACCAAAGTGAAGTCTACTTATTATTTAACGTATGACCTAAAAACAATCTAATAATATAGTTTCACAGGGTTACTAAAGGTTAAGATAGCGATGACTAACTAGACATTAATTGGAATACCTACTAATTAAGGTCCATATAATTGACTTGAAATTAGTCCATCTCTATTTTAAGTTATTCTAGAGAGAGGAGATGTTTTCATTTGTAAGTATTGATGGATACTAATTCTTAAGTTAAGGTGTAGATGATAATGTCCCCTACTCTTTATATAAATAACTTTTAAATGTGTCTTTTCTCTTTATATAAGAATAACATGAGAAATAGGTAATTGGAAACTATTTTCATCTCATGAAAATATCAATAAAATATAAAACAATCTAAAAGTATTAATTCCAAATTTTAATAAAAGTTAAGATAATTATGTGATTATTAACTAAAACTTATTAAAGGATTGTCTTATGAATTAATCACAATTCTTAACTCAAGAATGTGTGCTCATGGTAGAGTGTCCCCTAAAGTGAAACAAGATGTTATTAATTAATGTAAGATATGACCTAAAACCAACCTAACCATATAATTCCCTATTTTTAATAAAAGGTAAGATGATAATGTGATAATCAATTAAGAATTAATTGAAGGGCCAATCGATGAAGCCCACTTTTTGATTTAGAATTAGTTAGGGAATGCACAAATTAAAAAGAATCTAATAATATAGTTCCCCAACAATTATAAAATGTAAGGTAGTGATAACTGGCTAGAAATTAATTTAAAGGCTTGTTGATTAAGGTTCCCACATTTGAATTCTACTAAATCAATTGGAAAATTTCCCAAATTAACATCAATGGGGTGGTGTAAGTTTGTTTTTAAAGCTAAGAACTTTCATTGTAGTGTACTAATGAATGATATTTTTTAAAACTCATTTGAAATGGTACTTTTTCAATTCTACTTGCCCATGTATGCTCACATCTTTTAAATGCTCAAATAAAAAAGTGACGTGGTAGATTGTTGATCACACATTGACATGTCACAAGTTAGTAAGATTAATAATCAATATGGGAATGAATGATAACAGGTGAAGTTTAGATAAAGTCCTCTGGTCTAGGAATAACAAAATAGTTTGTGGGTCATTTGTTCCCTTTGTATTTATTTCAAGACAATAGTTTAATTTTCCTTCTAAAGCTCTGCTTCATCAATCACTAGCCAAGAATATAACAACTCCATAGTGTTAATTTTCATCATCCCAAATTAGAGAAATGAATCCATGATTCTAGAGAAAAGACTCGGGAGAATGCAACTTATGGTTTTGTGACTTTTAAAAAGCATTGGAATAAGAAATATGCAATATCAATTGGGAGATGACCAACTTTTTTGGTAATATAATTAAAACTAGAACGGGAAAATAACTAATCTAATCTACACTTAAAATATACAAAAGATATATTCATATTTACTCAAAAAGTAAGGACACAATTTGCAGTTGATAATGCCTTACAATAAAATCAACAAATAGGGACAAAAATTTTAGTTGATTATTATGTCTTAAATGTGATGAGTTTTCCCTTCTCTAAAAGATATATACGTGACTATATGACCTCTAGCAACTATTGAACATGTAGATTTGTGTGCACCCCTAGATCAAAAGGATGTTTGTAATTCATTAAAATCAATATTCTCCTCTTGAAGGCCTAGCTTTTTAAAACTCTTGTAAAAAGGGGTTAGTTCGCAGTGGTCGATTTTCTTCAACATGTTGCTGAGTTGATAACTATCAACACAACATTGCTCCAAAGAGTTCTCATAATGATGTAGCTCTCCCACTTATTGGAAGTACAATTGTGCTCCTCTAAATTATATGTATGATACTATATTTTTCTCTATGACACTTGACAAGGCTTGTTTTTACTTGGATTTGAATGATTTTCACCTGATCTAGAGTGTTCCAAACCTGTTTGGTGTAACACCCATGTTATTATTCATCCAAATTAAGGGATTATTTTTCAAAACAAACCCCTTAATTACAATTAATGCCTTCAATTATTTTCATCTTGCATTAATTAAATCCAACATAATTAAATGTTTACAACCCATCTAATAAAAAATGATAACCATTTGTAGCTATAAGGGTCAACTAGATCTACTCGATCCACTTTAATTCACTTTAACCAAGTGTGTATAACTTGTATACTTTTGGTTAAACATATTTAATAGGTCTTGAGAACTATGTGTAACTCATATGTGGGTAAGTGGATGAAGTTGGGGGGCCAAAAATCATACAAAAACCTGAAATAAAGCAAAACGCGTATACGTTCTATTATAACACAATTGCATTTTAAATTGTCAGGTTTGGGATTTATCGAGGCATAATGTGTACGTGTTATAATGTGTACGTGTTACATAATGCATTTGTGTTACATAACGCGTATGCATTATGCCTACTATAAAGAAAAAAAGAGGCCTGAGCCTCTATCATTTTATCTCCCTCAAACGCGAGTTTCAGAGCTTAACCGTGCCCTCATTTTTTTCATTCAGCTAGATCTCAAGCTCAAAGGATTGTTTCTGGATCGCTGGGAAGATTTGAATCGACGATGGCACCAAGGAGAAGAGGTAAGCACAAATATTTTCTCAAAATTGCATTGAAATATGATAATTATAGATTAAAATTTGAATTGAATACATATTTTTTATTGTTATAGTTAGAGGTCAAGGGAATCAACCACAACCAAACTCTGTTATTCCCGTCATCCCTCCTGACACTCCCAAAATTGCTCAACATCCCCTGGGTAGTCAAGAAGATTTAGCAGCCCACATAGTTGAAAATAAAATTGAAATTGAGGATTTAATCACAACAATGAGGGATTCACAATCTACAAACCCCCATCGTGCCTCTCTTGCAAACACATTGGAGGCATTACTTGTTCAAGTTGACGTGGCAATAGGGAAAATTGATCGTTGGACAACTTACAAAGAGGGTTTTAGGGTTTATTATTCCAACAAATATTCATATGTGGATGTAAAGAAAAAAAAAATCAAAAGACCTCATATGCGCCTTATTCATGGACCCCCACACTAATTTTCCTGTTCCGTTGTCATGTAAATGGTTTCCCATCCATTGGTGCAATAATAATTTGATTAAAAATAATTTTTGGGACCGATGGTGGATGGTGTTTGATTTTCCACCTTGTAATAACAATGAGGTGCCACTATACTTTCTGAGGAAACTCTATTACAATTTTATCCTCAACAAGATCCCAAATTATTTTGATTTCCGAGATTTCCAGGGACGAGGAAAAGGATCTACACAGGATCGACCAGGTACACAATGTGCACTTATTAAGCAGGGTAGATTCCCCACACAGAAGCCCCCTCACCCTAAGATTTTCCCTCAAGCAATGAAGGAGACAATATAGATTGATACAGTCCATGTACTTCAAAGGATATCTGCGACCCTTGTTCGACATGCGAGGGAGATTTCTGAGCTAGATGCTCATGGTGGTACACAGAGTATTCCCTCATGGAGTACTAGCATGAGGCCACATCTTTTCTCGTCATGTGGTAGCATATGTTTGGGGCCCGAGGTGCACATGATAATGTCACTATGTCAAATGTCCTTTTGAGAGAGACATTTGGATTACATTCATCAGTGTCACCTTTGCAGGTAAATTTGTTATGTTTTGTTATGTGTGTTAATTTTTTTTTTGGAGTACTTGATTTACTTATATATGTTAAATTTTTGAAATAATTGTATTTGTACATGTATACACATTAATATTACATTGTGCGGGAGGCGCATCTTCATCCCGACCACAGGCGGCGAGCACCATGTGTACAAATACATTCACAGAGGTAATTTAGAATGTTAATTATGTAAAATTTTCACATACATGTGTGTATATATATATATATTTGCATGTGTGTGTGTATATATTAGTTTTGAAGTTAAATATATGTATGTTCTTGTATGTCCATCTAACTCACGTGATATACATGTTTGATAAAGATGTTTACTTCACTAGACACCCCACCATCTCTGCGAAAAGTAGATAAAGGTGTTGCCGCTGTGATTTCATCTGCGCGGCAATTCACTAAGGTATTCAAACAACATGTAAATTTTGTTAAATTTTTCATGTAATTCATATTATGTTCAATTACATGTTATTAATGTCTTTCATTGTAGAAATATTACATTATGTTAATAATTTCCTTCATTGTGTATGTGCAGGAGTTACCTGCGACAGGTAACAACCCTGTTCATTTGATTCGTAGGTGTGGTGGGGTAAAAACAATAGTTCTATATTGAGAAAAATAGTTAAAATATTGTCATTCTATCCATACATGTACTTAGTTATATTTTCACTAATTCAGATGTTATATTTTCTAATCTTATGTGTATGCAAGGAACTTCAACCCCATCCATTTTGACTTTGAGGGCACAGACTCCTCCATCTCATCGTCTTCGTACCCCCATTCGTACTACAAGAGCTCCCGATGATTCATCTGAGTGTGAGATGAAAATTCAGCGTGATTGAAAACTTACAGTAAGTTTTTGTATTTATGTAAATACTTTCATTCTAGCATGGTCTTAAATAGATGTTGAAAACATATATAAATTATGTTTTGACAAAAAAACATTGTTTACATTTACAGGCTCATCTACAGGTGAGTATTCAATGTAAGAGGACTCAAAGCATGGGCTCGGAAGATCCAAATTCATCTCATAGATCTCCATCTTCATCTAAGGGAGGGCCTTCTTCGAGAAACACCAAGAGAGGGATAGATTTTGATGAGTAGGAAATATATATGTCTTACATGACATTATTTTTGTATGCCTATGTGCATAGCATTGTATGTACGCCTATATGGCATTTGAAATTGATGGTATATGACCTATTTGGGTATTTTTGTATTTATTATGCACAGTAAAATACTATTTGGAACTTGAAAATTTTTTAAGAGACCTTACATTTCTGAGATTATTTTCGCATGAAACTAATATGATGTGCATGTACGATAGAATAGTGACATGCGAGCATGAGAATCTACAAGCAACTCTTCTTCATACACAACCTCCCAAGGTCGTATCGAGATAGGCGGTGGAAATGGAATATATGTGGATACATATAAACTAGTTGGAAAATCTTATATCCTCAACACGTAATAATGGAATCTACGAATCTAAGGCAAAGAAATCTCTCCTAACCTAAATTGGTGTAATGGATCGTTTGGATATAATAGCTTCTCGGAGGCTCCAATCAATGTCGAACTCTACCAAGATCCTATTTATTGGCTATTGGATACATGGAAAATGACCTGTAGGTGATTCGTGTATATTTCCAAACAAGGTCATGGAAAATGGTGATGAGAGGTGTAGTGGATCCTCCAGAGTTTTATGGATGATTCTCTGGTCTAGTCCAGAAATCCTTAGCCTGATTGGCTACTACGTTTAATACGGATAACTGTGTAATGATGTCTGGCGGAAGTGGTGAGGATCTGAATATTAGTGTGCGTAAACAAGTGTTAACGTCTAATTGATCAATAGGCCCATTGGGTTGTGGGACCTATGGATCACAACCGTAAGTTCGTGGTTGTGGCAAACCTCCTATGGTTATATGAGGAGTCAAACTCTCCTTCTGACTATCCAATAGTCATAAGCTTTTTCAGCTTCTATGTTTAGAACTAGAAGTTGTGTGATTTTCTCATAATACCTTACAGGTGTTCTGGCAACTTGAATACGTAAGCCAGTATCTATGTCGATGAGGAGGTCTTCTGCGTTGGGTTGTGGAGCTAATGGAACTAAAGGATCACAACCAAATATTTGTTCTCTTTCGAGTTCTTGTATGGTCATGCGGATATCCTATCAAGGCAGTCTGTAGTTGGGTTGATTTGACCAGAATGCATATGCCTTGTTGTATTCAATATTCAACTCTCTCAATTGTTCACTAATTGCTTGTAGGTTTATTATTGTTCAAAAAACTTGAATTCTAAGGTCTTGATCTATATCAGCTAGTGTTGTGGAGAGATTTGGTTGAGGTACTACTGGTTCAAAAATGTAATCTCTGGGATCTCTAGGTCCCGTGATTGTCATGCAAAGATGGTTAAACTTTTAACTGTAATGAATAAACTAATTATGAAAGATATATCTATACTATGCATATATTCTTTTATTTTTTTATATTTTCGATGGAGTATTTTAACGAAATTAAAAGAGCATCTATTCTAATATATTCAGAAAATGGACAATTAATCTAATAACAAAATCAAAACAAACAAGGTAGCATGATATAGCTATTTGCCTATGCAATTGTGAATTCATCCTAAATATTTAAATAACTAACTAGTTTAATCGAAAGACTTCCGATCCTACCTCAGAAGTGAGGAATGAATCATAGTTTCTCAGAAACTATCATTCCCCACAACTTTAACTGAAATGAAATAATTTACTACTCTATTTGATATATTGTAACTAGAAATTTGATAGCTCAAACCTGGAGTTTACAAAATAGTGGTAAATCCAGTTGTGTCTTGACTTGTCCCCTCAGTGTGATCTCCCGGTTCCTTCATGTTCTCATGAATCCAAAAAAGTGTGTATGTGATAGTGTCAGAAGCAAAAGATACTCAAACAAAGGTAGCTTTGGATATAAACCGAATACAATGCAAGTAAGAGAGGGATAGTGCAAGTGAACAGAGCTTGACTATGTAATTCCTAGCAGAATTTATTGTGCGGATAGAACGCAAATACGCCGAGAATTCTAGAATCTATCTTTTGTGACAAAACAAAACCTGCAACTATAAATGGATTCTAATCTAAAAAAAGAAACTAACTTATTCTAAAATAGAAATGAGAGACTGATAATTCATGCAAAATATGAAACTATTGAACTCATGCAAGAACTTCAAACAAACTGAATAATCAAACATAGAAGGAGAGGGGCCATTTGTATGAACACAAGATGGCTATTTATAGCATTTGGATTTACTAGAGGGTAACTTGGAATTGATCTCTTTTACTCTAATCAAGGGGAAAACACTATTTACCAAGCGGCCAAAACATAAATGCAAGCCAAAGTGGTTGAAGAATGCGGGTGAAAGTTGAATTTTTATGTTTGACGCGATCATCGGAACATTCTGGAAAATGCGCACAAGACCACCGCCCTATCCTGGGTGGCGGTCACGGGACCACCGCCCAAGAAGGGTAGCGGTCCTGTCACTTAAGACCAAAAAGTAAAGAAAAAGGGGGCAGAGGAAAGAACAAAGAACACGGAGCTTGGATAGAGCATTTGGGATGCAAACATATACTTGGCGAGCTTTTCTAGATTCTAAACACCTTACGAAGAGACCTGAATCATCATTGGGGTTTCCATAACCTCTTTCCAGTAGTACAATACCTACATTTTTGGGTACATACATATTCCCCCCTCGGAGAAGCGTTTTAGCCATGAAGAGGCATAAAAGAGTGGGTCCGAGTATGGAAGTCCCAAAATGGGGAGTTAGAAGCTATACCTAACACACCCATGTGTCAAAATGTCACCACCCAAATTCCCACTATTTGAAAAATGAAAAGAGGACTCAAGTGCAGATAGACAAAACAAATCAAAAAATAAATACTAAAATAATATGAAATAAGGACTTACCATTTGCGCGGGGATAAGAACTTACCTTCATCGGTGCTCTAACTCTGCGTAAGAACACTCGAAAAAAATTAGAATACTATATATATGTAAAATGAACTCATTTTACTATTCATTTACGCGTGTCGATTTGGTGGTTTTTGAGCTCTAGGACCCACAGTGACCGTTTTTGACATGAGTACAGTCAAAACATTTGTTGTGAGATTTTGATTATGCCTCTAAGAGCAGGACATCAACCTGCGAAGTCTCAGGTTAGTTCTTCTCATTTTATCATTTTTAAATCCAAAATATAGAAATGTAGAAATCTCTGGCTTGGGGGGATTATTTTAAAAAATGTTAGTCCTAAATGAGTCTTTAGGGGGGGTGCCCATAAGGGTAGGTCTTCATTTTGTCCAAAATGATGTATTTTTGCATTTTTTAAGTGTTTTAGGGCTTAAGGGGCATTTGTCGATTCAGGACAGGATCGTCACCCTGCACATGGCGGCGGTCATGGGACCGTCATCCTATGAAGGCGGCGGTTACAATACTGCTGCCACAGAAGGCAGCAGTTACGAAACCGCCGCTCTGCACAGGGCGGCGGTTTTGAACAGAATGCAAAAGGAGATGTATTACTTGATTGTTTTTGCATTTTTAGCATTTTATATGTTCCTGATGATTTTTCCATTTGGGTTATGTTACTAACTTACTTCTTTTCTGTGTTTTGGGTGAATGCAGAAGGAGGAGTACATCAAATGGAGTAGAGAGAGGGAGTGTGATTAGCTCCTTACAGTGTTAGAGGCACTTATTTAGGTAGAACCGGATACTCTATAGAGGGCTGGCATTTGGAGGATTGCATAGGTCCCTCATGTTGCACCTTCTAGTCACATATTGTGTGACTTATTTTGATACTGGGACGTAGATCGGAACACTTTCCAATTTCCAGGAGTTAGGGGTGAGTGGTCCATCACCCTTGAGGATATCTACCGTATATTGGGGGTCCCGATTCTTGGGAGGTGACTATCTCTTAAGACAGCAGTTTCCAAATCTCAGATGGTTCAGTGGGCCACATATATGGGAGATGTTGTTGTTTCCATGGGGTCGAAGAAGGGGGTGAAGGTCCATTCTATTATTGGTTCAGATATCCTTTTGCTTCGTCAGTCTATCATGGGTATCCTTGCCTCGTGGTTGATTGGGGACAAGGGAGGGGATACTCTCTTATACTGTTGGGCTCCTATCATTGCACAAATTGAGGCACATGGCCCCATTTACACTTGGGGAGAAGACATCCTTGGGACCACCTATCATGATTTGTATAGGGTGGTCAGATTTTAGGGGCAGTAATTGAGTCACCCTACTCTAGTCATGAGTTGGGTGTATGAGCGCATCATTCCCTATGGGAGAGGTGTATAGGCAGAGGATCTTGGGGCTGTCAGGGAAGCGAGGTGGACAGGGATGACCATACTTAGGATGCCACACCAGCTAGTGGCTTCCTTAACTACTACAGACATGGAAGCCACTCCTTATCAGGCCATGGCAAGGTTATGGGAAGAGGAGGAACACACATTGATTGCTTGCTATACTACTAGTTAGCTGATAAACAGGATGAGGAAGTTGGAGATCCATCCCTTTGACAGAGTACTATAGCAGTTTGGCCTCCCCTACATTGATATGTTTCCTTCAGCGGGGATAGTATACAGGTTTGTTCGCAAGGCCAAGGGAGGTCCTAGAGGCTGAGTTTAGACTACGATCACTCCTAGAGTTCCCATTACAACTAGGTGGGTGGTTCGTGCTCGAGGGGTAGCCAGTGCTCCTTAAGCACCTTTACTTTAGATCAGAGCCGGTCTTTCTTAAAGTAGAGAGCGTGATGAGCCCATTGATGTGGAATCAGACTCCGAGGAGTTCACAGGAGAGGAGATAGAGGAAGAGACAGAGGGAGGTGAGACAAGTGTGACAGCTGGGGATGATGAGAGCAACTCTGAGTGGCATGACACTCAGGACATCTTGAGGGCCGAGAGGGCAAACGAGAGTGTAGAGAAGGTGACCTTGATCTCAGAGGATTTGCCTTCTTGGGACATTGGGGGAGATGATGATTCTGTAGCAGGATGTCACTTCTTTCTAGATTTGGGGAAGGTTCCATAGTCAGCGACAGCGTAAGTGGCAGGTACAGATCCTAGAGATCCCACTTGGATGCCTAGAGATCTGAGTGAGTTACTACTATTTTCTCGATTTCCTTTTATTTAGAATTGTTTAGTTGATATTTCCCTTTTGTTGTTTCATTTGTTTTTTACTTTATCATGGACAACTTTCTAACTTGTTTATTTCTCCTTTTTTACTTGCAGCGACTGTTGAGGGATGGTGAGACTTGATTTACCAAGTGTGCGCAGACACTCTATTGCTCCCCTCAAAGAGTACATGGGTTGAGCTTACTGTAGATGTGGGAGATCCTTTAGTAGCCGGTAGACATATCGATGTGTTTTCCCTTGCCTGGAAGGTGGTAAAGATCATGACTTCTCTCCGTGCTGAGGTAACTGGATATAGGACCACTGAGTGCTTGATGAGGAGGATTCGTTCTCATAGTGAGACCACAACTACTGGCCATGATCGTGAGCCCTCAATTCATTCAGAGCGGCATCGTAGCAGGAGTCCTAGACATGGTCGTGCACCTTCTGAGGGATCTCATAGGGATTGAGAGATCATGGTGTCTTTTTGTAGTGATTTTTGGTTGGATATTTATATGAGTGTTTTTGTATTTTTTGGGCTCATTGATCGTTTTTACCATGCCTAGTGCATGATGGCAATGTACATAAAACAGGATTCATATATATATATATATCTTTTTGGATCTAGATCTTCTTGTATCTAGAATTTAGTGATTCGTTTCCCATGTGTATACTAGATGTTTTTAGAATCTTTGCTTTTATATGCTTTTCAGAGTGTATGCAATGGATGAAAAGTGATAACATAATGTTTCTCTTTGATTTGTTTTGTAATAATGATATGTGATGATGCAAACATATTGTAGTACTGAAATTTTGGCTTCTTTGGGCAATGTTCATTGTTTCTTCTTATTTTGGCAAAATGTGATGAATATCTAGTGATAACGAGATGAACTTGCCCCATTCCTAACTCCATGCAACTAGTAAGATGCGAGGGCTCATCACCAAGAGTTGGGAAGGGCGCAAATTGTATGAGTTTGACTAAATAGAAATGATGAGAGGAAGACAAGGTATTGACAGAAATCAAATTCAGACTTGCGTACTTACTCTTACTCGAAACTGCTACATAGTTTACAATGCAACTTATTTTCTAGTTTATCTATACTTAGATCCATGGATGGCAACTTGGTCGACAAAATCTGGTTTTAAGGATTTGATCTCTTTGGAATTTGGATATTTAGTTTCACTTAACACTTTTCTTTAAAATATTAATACTCACCGATTTACGTGAATGGACCCCATATGCCCTGTCTCATGCTTCTGGTAGGAAGCATGGGTTCCTCACCAAAGGCAAGACATAGGCAAGTAAGGCTACTTCTTTCCTTTCTCAACCTCGCATCACCAGTAAGAGATGCGGGCTCATCACCAAAGGTTGGTGGGACAAAGAAGTGTGTAAAAATAAAATATTCTATTTGGTTTAGCATTTTTTATTTAACTTGACATTTCGGGTTTGTGACTTTGGAGTGTCCTTGTTTCAAAGAGATGTAAGGAGGATAGATGTGAAACCAAGAAGCTTATAGAATAGACCGTAGGTAAGAACAACTTAACCAAGTATAAAAGAATGAGTATGACCAAGTATGTCGGTCTTGGTATGGTTTTTGTCAATACTTTGTCTGTCGAATTGATGAAATGATTATGGAACCATTTGATGATATTATGAAAAATGAAGAGATATGATTTTGAATGCTTTTCCAATATTTTTAGAAGTAAATTTCTTAAGAATAAGTTCCTTGAACACAATAGTTACAAAACGAGTGAACAAAATGAAACAACTAAGTGACTAATGCAATGCAAGTAGATATAATATACAAATGGCGACGTTGATGCCTTACATGTAAAACCATTTAAGATGCAAGGAATTGATTGTTTCATTGAACTCATCACCTTCTAGCATACACAAGAGATATGCACCATTTTCGTAGTCTTTCATGACTCGATATGGACCCAACCACTTGGGCTGGAATTTCCTTCCTTCGCCGGTCTTCTTATCAATCCGGCTGTATAGTCTTAGAACTAGATCTCCCTCATATATTTCTCATTTGTAGACCTTTTTGTTAAAGTGTCGGCACATCCAGTCAACATAGGCTATGTGCCATTGTTCAGCGTTCAACCTGGCCTCATCAAGGCTTTCTAGTTGAGAGAGGCATGCCTCTCTATAGGCTTCTTCTCCCAAAATACCTTGTAATGAGATGCGGAGGCTGGGTATTTCGACCTCAAGCGGGAGAACTGATTCTGCCCTGAATACTAATGAGAAAGGGGTTGCCCCCGTCGGTGTTCTTATTGAGGTTTGATGGGCCCACAAGGCCAAATATAATTTTAAATGCCAATCTCATTTCTTCTTAACTATTTTGAGGAGAATAGATTTTAATGTTTTGTTTATGGCTTTAGCTTGTCCATTGGCTTGAGGGTAGTAAAGGAAGGCCGTATGATGGTTTATCTTGAATTTATTGCATAATTCATGGACCTCATCATTTTTAAAGGATGTTCCATTATCTTAGATAATGACTTGCGGGACACTGTACCTAAAAATGATTTGATTCAAAAAAAACTTAGCGATTACAGAACCTAGTATGATGGTGAGAGGCATGGCCTCTACCCATTTGGTAAAATATTTTGTGGCCGTAATTATAAAGTTATGGCCATCTATTGATGAGGGAAAGAATTTCCCTATCAAATCTACACCCCACGTGGAAAAATTCCATAGGGTTACGATTGGTTGCAAATCATGTACTGGCATGTGAATCTCGTGAGAGAATTCTTGGCATTTATGGCATTTGTGCACAAAATCTACCGCATCATTTTCCAGAGTGGGCCAAAAATATCCCATCCAATGTATTTTACGGGCACTGGCATGACCACCAAAGTGGCTTCCACATATCCCACTATGGGATTCATACAGAATCTTTTTGGATTCGTTAGTGTCAACGCATCTTAAAAGCATTCCATCGAAGGCTTTACGATAGAGAACTTGTTCTAAGATAACATATTTAGCAGCGATAATGTGTAACTGCCTTCTTTGTTGCAATGTGGCACCTTCTAGGTATGTATGGTCCATGATAAAATTGACAATGTTAGTGTACTAAGGGCATTTAGAAATGGGGGGTCTGGTTTCAAAAAAGTATATGCATTCATCAGGAAAGTCCAAATCTACAAGATCACCTTCATCTAACAGATTTTTAGCTAACCAGTCTGCAATGATTTTTCCCTTAATGGATTTTTGGTTTACAAATGTTATTGAATTCACCCATTAAGGTTATAAATCGTCCTACTTTTCTAGATAAAGACCCTTGTGTGAGGAATGTTCATAAGTGATCTGTCTTTACAATGACTCTTATTTCTTGATTTAATATGTAATGTCTTAAACGTTTCATTGTAAAGACTATGGCAAGGCATTCTCTCTCTGCCTGTGTATCATGTGTTTCATAATCAAGAAACATTCAACTAATGAAATAGACTGCACATTCTCATTTATCATTGTCTTCTTGAGCTGGCATGTAGGCTAGCGAGACATCAGTAGCTCGTGAATACATGATCAAAGGATGATTTAGTCTAGAAGGAATTAGCGTGGGAGGAGACAACGTGAAGCGTTTAACCGCCTCGAAGGCCTCGTTGCATTCTCCTATCCAATAAATACTATATTCTTTCTTTAATAGATTGTTGATTGGATGAATAGCAAAACTTAAATCTGGGATGAACCTTCGGATTACACCTAGTTTCCCAAGAAATGATTTGATACTGGACTCATTTGATGGTGGAATCATTTCAAGAACAGCCTAGCTTTTGGCTGGATCAACATCAATCCCTCGTGAGGATATAATGTAACCTAGAAGCTTACCTCTTGTCACACCAAATATGCATCTCTCTGGGTTCAAGGTGACGCCATACTCGATCAATCGTGAGAGAATGATACGAAGTACCTCGGGGTGATCACATCGCTTCTTAGACTTGGCCAACAAATCATCCATGTAGGATTCCATAATTTTATGAATAAGGTCATGGAATATGTATGTCATTACCCACTGGTATGTAGCGTCAGCATTCTTAAGACCAAATGACATGACAGTGTAACAATAAGCTCCCCAAGGAGTTATAATTGTGGTCTTGGCTTGATCCTGTTCAGATATTTTAATCTGATTATACCCTGAAAACCCATCCATAAGGGACGACAGTTCAAATCCAGTTGTTGCATCAAAAATGATGTCAATGGATGGTAATGGGAAGTGATCTTTGGGACAGGCTTTGTTAATATCCCAAAAGTCTATGCAAATGCGTATATTTTCATTCTTTTTGAGAACATGGACGATATTAGATACCCATTGTGAATAGTCAACTGGTTTGATGAATCCTACTTGAAGAAGTTTCATTACTTCCTCTTTTACCATGAGAGCCACTTTTGGCTTCATTGGTCTTGACTTTTGTTTAATTGACTTTGCATCTGATTTGGTGACAAGATTATGTACCGCAATATGTGGTGTAATTCCTGTCATTTCTTTGTAATTAAATGTGAAATCCTTTTGATGTTCCTTAAGGATTTAGGTGTGTATTTCTATCTCCTCTAGAGTTAACAAGGATCATAACTTAAAATGTTTTGGTTCTTCCTCTGTTACAATTTTTATGTCAATTGTTTCTTTGATTAAGGAAGCATTTCCTTCTTCAAATTCAGGTAGGGTTGGAGGTAGTTCCAAACTTTCTCTGTTCTCTACCTTTTAGATATCAAGATCCTTTTGCGGAGAACATTCTATCATAGGATTTCCAAAATAGGAAGAGGAATGTGGTATCAGGGAAAGATCCACTATGTGATGAGTGAGATGTAGCTCCACATAGGTGTTTAGATATTTGAGAGTGATTCTATCACTGTCAAAGTTATCTAGGATAGAAAACTCATTCTCAGCTTCTATATGAGTCAAGAGTGGGTTTGTTGGTATTTTGCACACCAATGGTTTAGTACGAAGTGATATCGTGAAACTTGTGTTTTCCAACTCACTGTTTGGAGTAAAACGGGAAGTTGAGGTTGCTATTGAATCTGCAAGAAGGTTCTGCTCTCGTGGGATTGCTTCAATTAATATGAAGTTGAATCCTTTTCTCAGATCTAATACCGTTGTTTTATAGAGTTGTAAATGTTCAACTCTAGTCTCATATACCTTAGAGACTCGGTTTGTAACTCGTTACGAGTCTCCCAACACTCTAATGTTATCGAAACCCATTCTTTAGGCTATGATGAGGCCAAGGAGGAGGGCTTCATACTCAGCCCCATTGTTTGTACATTCAAAGTTTAATTTAAAGGAAAAAGGTAGGATCTTTCCCTCGGGAGAAGTAAAGATCACACCTTCCCCAACTCCGAAGCGACATCTAGTTCCATCGAAGTGGACAGTCCAATATTTTCCTAGAAAAATGGATGTTGGGATATTCGTCGTGTTTGTTTCTTCTGCCTTGGTTACTTCTACCATACAAACTTCGTCTGATGGAAGGGAACCAATTCCTAGGGTGTATCCCATACCCTCATAATCAAATAGTAGGAGAATGGGTAGATCTTTCTCTAGTAATTCAACAATTTTTGTGGTAGTCCCTAATGATACCATTTCTATGACGTTAGTCTCATTTTTGAGTGTTGGAATGCCCTTGACTAGATTTATAATTTCTAATTGTGTTGTAGGCATCAGTTTCTCTTCTGGTTTTGAGCTGATTGGTTTGTTAAGTTGATTTGTTGGGAGTTCAAAATCAGAGTGAACACCTGGTATTTTCTTCAAGTCATTTGGGTGTATATCGAAGGGTTTTGGGTTACCTTGTGCCACAAATATTTTTCCTAGGTGCAAATTCCTATTTCCTGGAATAGTGTGGAAGGGATTTCCTTCATGTGGTGTATCCATGGTTGACCGAGGATCATATTATAGTTGGTTTCCCGATCTATGATATAAAATTTGGTGAGGACCATCTTGGGTCCTAAAGTGACTGGTAAAATTATGGTTCCAATTGAAGTGGCTTTGAGGCTATCATAACCTCTTAGCGCATTTTGTGTTGTGGAACAATTTGTTTCTCCATATCATAGATTTTGAAGAAAAGAAAAGGGGACTATTTTAATTGCTTCCCCATCATCAATCATTATGCGTTTAACATAATTATTGTAAACCCATACTTGTAAATGCAAGGTTGGGTCGCCTCTGCATGCGATTTCAGTATCTGTTGGCATTTTTCTTATGTCAAATATAAACTCATTATCCCTAGCTGTCTACCTTGGAGGGAAGACATCAAAGTCTACATGGTTTACTTGCATTTCTAAAGGAGTGATGTTAATTAAATGACCAAGGCCTAATGCGTCTAAGAGAGCAGCCCTATGGGCAGGAGATTTCTTCAACAAATCCAAGAAGGAAATATGAGAGAAGGTCTTTGTTAAGTCATTAATTAAATCGTAAGCACCTATGGGTTTTACCAACGTTTTCTAAATGTTGTCTGGTTCTAATGGATAGCTTGGAATTGGTTGAGAATAATAATCCCGTGTTCTTGTTATGGTTTCTACGGGTAGCTCGGTGTCTAGCTCTACCAGGCCAACTATCTTGGTTTGCGGTCGAGTTCCTAATTGGGGTGCGACCGGTGGACTTAATGAAGTTGAAGCTTCATGATCATTATTTCCTATCATAACACCCTTATTCGTTTCACTTGGATCTAACCTGTTATTGTTAGAATGATTTGGGAGTGGATCGTTAAAGATCTTGAGGGGTGCATTTTGAGGGGAGACTACCCCTGTGTAAGTGTTGGCGTGGGTATTACAGAATTTGCTAAGAACATATCTATAAAGAGTTACCTTTGGTCTTTTGAAAAATGTTGAATGAATTTATTGTAGTCACGAAAAGTCCTAGTATCATGGCCTTGAATCTTTTGGAAACCACAATACAAGTTGGGGTTATAGTTTTGAGGTTGTTGATTTGAATCCTACTGTGGTCCAAAAATTTTATTAGGTTGCTAGTTGCTAGAGTTAGATTTTTTTGGTTGTTCCCTTTGGTCTTGACTCTGATATCTAGTTGGGTTTCGATTTAGACCTTGTGTCTTGATTTTTCATCATCATCATTGTTGTTGTTGTTTTTTTCATGACGGATGATTAAAATCCACCACGTTGATTATTGGAGTAAAGTTATTATTTCATTGATTGTTAATAGGTGGCGAAATGTTTACGACATTTTCCCTTTTAACATGGTCAGTTACTCCATCTGTTGTTACCCCATGGTTTTTGTTAAGGATTTTGGGTCCTTGATTGGTATTCCTGGCATTAGGATAGGTCGTAGTGTTTTGATTGGGAGTGATTAATTTCCCATTTGTTTCCTATGTCTTACGACCACTATCTATTGTTGCTTGATCTATTCGGAGAGCACTCTCGAGTACTTCATCATAAGTTCTTAGTGGGAACTTTTGGACTTCTTCCTTTATCTTTCTATTGAGGGAATGAAGGAATAAATCTCATAGTTCCATCTAATACATGTTTGGAGCACTTACTGATGAGTAGAGAACCGTACACTATCTTTGAATAAAATGAGTAGCGGATTCATTATGCTCTTGTTTAACATGCAAGAATTCCCTGATTCCTGTTCTCAATAATTTGTTCATATCAAAAGCTTTGATAAAATCTGACACGAGTTATTTGAATGAGTGTATTGAGGCTTCATGTATTCTATAGTACATATCAAGGGCAATACCCTCTAAGGTTTTAGGGAATATCTTAGCAACAACCCCATCCCAAGGGAGTAGTTCTCAAATGGCCATGGCATAGGCCTTGATATGTGCATTTGGATCTCCCCCCTTTGTATTTTGGTAAATCGGGAAGAGGTCTTGGAAGCATGACACTTTGTATGGTGAATTCTAGGGGCTCTTTTAAATATTTTGAGTAAGTCCCTACTGCATAGGCTTCGACCATCGATGGTGATTGCTAAGGGGGTAGAGGTGGAATGGGTTGTTGATATGGCATAACATATGTATTTACAGAGACATAAGGAAATCCCTATGGTTGATCAAACATCCCGGGAGAAGAGAACATGTCTCCTTGTGGTGATTTTGAATAAATGTTTAAGTAGGGAGAAGCATTGCTTTGGTATAGAATGTTTGTTGCTAATCTGGGAGGTATCATATTTTCAACTGGAGCAGTGTTTGAAAAAATGGTTCTAGTTGGTATTTGCTATTGATAGTTGTACGAATGTTGAGGAGGCATGCCTAACATTCCTTTTCCTGTAAGGAGGTCAACCTAGCTGGGATGATGCAGAGGGTTGGGGATTCCTGCTTGCCCAAAATATGTATTTTTATTTGCTTGAGTAAGTTCCAATCCTCTAACTTTCTCAACTAAGGCTAAGATGACCTCAATTGGCAAAGACATGGTGTTTTTCCTTAATGGTGGTTACTGTACACCTTGAGGTTGTAAAGGGGTATGATACCATGTTATGAATTGATCATTACCCTACCAAGCTTCACCGAGAGTATTTCGCATAGGTGGAGGAATGGGGGTGTTTTCTTGGAGTTGGGTATCGGGTTGTGTTTGAAAACTCCTTATAGGTTGGTACATGTTTTGGAAGCGTTGTTCACTTCTAATATATGGTGATAAATACTCCTCATCTAAAAATAGGAGTGGATCTGATTGTCTACTGATTTTTGGTCTGAACCAAACCTGAGGAGATGAAGTAGACTCTCCAGTAAACATCATATTATTAGAGCCTAAGGGCTCTGGTTGTTTCATTTCTGTAAGCTGATCCAACTCCTCAATTCTGAATGAAGAACTAGAGCTAGTTCTTTAGGGAGGAGTTTGTGATGACAAGTAATTACTTGAATAGGTATCAGCCCATGCAGAAAGAGAGGGTGACGGTTGTCTATTTGTTTGACCATAATGCACTTCGAGACCTAAGAGATGTCTTCCATATGTGTCGTATCCCAACATATTCAAGGGGTATATGAATACCCGTAGAATAATGGGAAAGAGCGAAGGTGGATGAAAGAAATGAAAATAAAAGGAGAACAATTTTTTGTTCATGTTGGGTTCACCAATTTTGTACGATAGAAAAGTGACATGTGAGCAGGAGAATCTACAAGCGACTCTTCTTCGTACCTGACCTCCCGAGGTCATGTCGAGACAGCCGATGGAAATGGAATATATGTGGATACAGACAAACTAGTTGGGCAATCTTATATCCTCAACATGTAATAATGGAATTTGTGAATCTAAGGAAAAGAAAGCTCTCCTAACCTGAATTGGTGTAATGAATTGTTCAGATATAATAGCTGCTCGGAGGCTCCAATCAATATCGACCTCTACCGAGATCCTATTTATTGGCTATTGGATACGTGGAAAATGACTTGTAGGTGCTTCATGTATATTTCAAGATAAGGTCATGGAAAATGGTGATGAGAGGTGTAGTGGATCCTCTGGAGTTTTATGCACGATTCTCTGGTCTAGTCTAGAAATCTCTAACCTGATTGGCTGTTACGTTTAATATGGAGAACTGTGTAATGATGTCTGGTGGAAGCGGTGAGGATCTGAATATTAGTGTGCGTAAACTAGCATCAATGTCTAATTAATGAATATGCTCGTAGGGTTATTGGACCTGTGGTTCACAACCGTAAGTTTATGGTTGTGGCGAACCTCCTAGGGTCATATGAGGAGTCAAAATCTCCTTCCGACTTTCCAATAGGCATAAGCTTTTTCAGCTTCTATGTTTAGAACTAGAAGTTGTATGATTTTCTCAGAATACCTTAGAAGTGTTCTGGCAACTTAAATACATAAGCCAATATCTATGTCGATGAGGAGGTATCCTACATTGGAATGTGGAACTAAAGGATCACAACCAAATATTTGTTCTCTTTTGAGTTCTTGTATGGTCATGCGGATATCCTATCAAGGCAGTCTATAGTTGGGTTGATTTGACCAGAATGTGTATGCCTTGTCGTCTTAATATTCAACTTTCTCAATTATTCACTAATTTCTTGTAGGTTTATTGTCGTTCAAAAATTCTGAATTCTAAGGTCTTGATCTATATCAGTTAGTGTTGTGGAGAGATTTGGTTGAGGTACCACTGGTTTAAAAATGTAATCTCTGGGCTCTCTAGGTCCCGTGATTGTCATGCAAAGATGGTTCAAATTTTAACTGAAATGAATAAACTAATTATGAAAGATATATCTATAATATGCATATATTCTTTTATTTTTTTGTATTTTCGATGAAGTATTTTAACGAAATTAAAAGAGCATCTATTCTAATATATTCAGAAAATGGACAATTAATCTAATAACAAAATCAAAACAAACAAGGTAGTATGATTTAGCTATTTGCCTGTGCAATTGTGAATTTATCCTAAATATTTAAATAACTAACTAGTTTAATCGAAAGACTTCTGATCCTACCTCAGAAGTGAGGAATGAATCATAGTTTCTCAGAAACTATCATTCCCCACAGCTTCCCTGGCAATATCAAAAGTGAGCTTTAACTGAAATGAAATAATTTACTACTCTATTTGATATATTGTAACTAGAACTTTGATAGCTCAAACCTGGAGTTTACAGAATAGTGGTAAATCCAGTTGTGTCTTGACTTTTCCCCTCAGTGTGATCTCCCCGTTCCTTCATGTTCTCGTGAATCCAAAAAAGTGTGTATGTGATAGTGTTAGAAGCAGAAGATACTCGAACAAAGGAAACTTTGGATATAAACTGAATACATTATAAGTAAGAGAGGGATAGTGCAAGTGAACTTGACTATGTAATTCCTAGCAAAATTTATTGCACTGATACAACGCAAATACGCCGAGAATTCTAGAATCTATCGTTTGTGACAAAACAAAACCTGTAATTGTAAATGGATTCTAATCTAAAAAAAGAAACTAACTTATTCTAAAACAGAAATGAGAGACTGATAATTCATGTAACATATGAAACTATTGAACTCATGCAAGAACTTCAAACAAATTGAATAATCAAACACAGAAGGAGAGGGGCCATTTGTTTGAAAACAAGATGGCTATTTATAGCATTTGGATTTACTAGAGGGTAACTTGGAATTGATCTCTTTTACCATAAACAAAGGGAAAACACTATTTACCAGGAGGCCAAAACATAAATGCAAGCCAAAGTGGTTGAAGAATGTGGGTGAAAGTTGAATTTTTATGTTTGACACGATCTTCAGAAAGTTATGGAAAATGCGCATAGGACCGCCACCGTGTGCAAGGCGTTGGTTACAGGACCGCCACCCTATCTTGGGTGGCAGTCTTGTCACTTAAGAACAAAAAAAAAAAAGGGGGCAGAGGATAGAACAAAGCACATAGAGCTTGGATAGAGCATTTGGGATGTAAACATATACTTGGCGAGCTTTTCTAGATTCCGAACACCTTGTGAAGAGACCTGAATCATCATTGGAGTTTCCGTAACCTCTTTCCAGCAGTCCAGTACCTACATTTTTGGGTATGTATAGTGCACTTGACAATATTTAAGAAATTATGGATTATTTTTTCATTTATTCGTGATGTACATGTACTAGCATTTTCAATGTATAATATGCATCAAACTTTGGAAATCAATATTTATATAATTTATGTATATAAAGAGTTACCAAATCTAAGTAATTATTCATTTAATTTATCAATGTATAAATGTGTATTAACCTTACTTGTGCTTCTTCTTGCTCATGGTGTCTTTGTATTGGTTCCTATCTTATCATGCACTTGCTACATTATTTTATGCTTCTTAGTCTTCTCCCTTGTTAAAACACCCGAGAGTCATCACAAGTTGATGCCTTTCATCTGTTGATATTTTGAGAATGTCTCTCCATATACATTACTCCAATGCTTGAGAATGTCTCCAAATGCAATGACATTATGATTCAAACACTCATTAATTCTCAGTTGTCTAATCCTTTCCAATTCATGTCATTACCTTTAAATCTGTAGGCATTACAAGTTATTTGGAAATCACATCACACCCTTCACTGGGCTTGATGACTACCTCTATCCTTTTGAAGGTGTTTTTGAAAGCATCCATGGGTTTATCATAGCATAAATTATCAATGAATAGAACATCACTAAGTTGTAGGCCAGCTGACTCCCATCCAGAACTAAACAAGAAAGATTTACTAGGTGATTGATAACTCCCATGTGTTCTTAGACATACCCCTATCAAATTCATTCTTAAGCCAATCTAGTCATTCAGGGCTCTTAAGGGACTACACCCAGACGAGGTAGCCTGAAAGCATGAGTAGCTTAGGGAACCAAAACAAAGCCTCCACTAGCGTTCACCTAGCCACTCCGACGTGTTGACGTAGTTGGTTCAGTCCCATGAGCTTCTGTTAGCAAACTACAACATCTGGGATCCCTACACTGACTTAGACTGTAGTATTTCACACGTTTTCAAATAATAGGACAGTGATAGAACCAAATGGAGATGGATAAAACTGGGAGAGGATTTTGTAGAGGGCTTCAACATGGAGGTTTCAGATCTGACGATATGTCTCTAGGTGCCATGGAGTCTGATAAATCACATGTCAAAGATATAATGTGTTTTGGTCTTAGGGCTCTTAAGAGACTACACCCGAAAGCAAAAGGAGCATAGGGAGCCAAAAAAAAGCCTCCAATAGCATTCACTTGGCCATCCCAACGTGTTGGCATAGTTGGTTCGGTCCCAAAAGCTACCGTTTGCAAAATACAACATCTAGCAGCCTTACACTAACTCAGACTACACTATTTCACATGTTTGCTAACAATAAGACAGCGAGAGAACCAAATTGATATGGATAAAACCACAATAGGATTTTGTAGAGGGCCCCAACATGGAGGTCTCATATCTATTGAGATGTCTCTAGGTGCCACAGAGTCTGAGAAATTCCCTGTCAAAGATATAACATGTTTTGGTCTCAAGGCTCTTATAGGACTACGCTCGGACAAGGTAGCCCGAAAGCATAGGTAGCGTAGGGAACCAAAGAAATTCTTCCACTAGTGTTCACTTGGCCACCCTGATCTGTTGGCGTAGTTGGTTTAGTCCCACGAGCTTCCATTTGCAAACTACAACGTGTGGGAGCCCTATACTGACTCAGACTGCATTATTTCACACGTTTCCAAACAATAAGATGACAAGAGAACCGAATGGATATGTAGAAAACCAAGAGATTATTTCATATAGGGCTTCAACATGGAGGTTTCGGATCTGACGAGATGTCTCTAGGTGCCATGGAGTATGAGAAATCACATGTCAAAGATATAACGTGTTTTGGTCTTAGGGCTCTTAAGAGACTACACCTGAACGAGGTAGCCCGAAAGCATGGGGAGCAGAGGGAACCAAAAAAAATCCTCCACTAGCATTCACCTGGCCACCCTAACGTGTTAGCATAGTTGGTTCAATCCCATAAGATATTGTTTACAAAATACAACATCTAGAAGCCTTACACTGACTCAGACTACACTATTTCGCGAGTTTGCAAACAAAAGGACAGAAAAATAACCATATGGAGATGGATAAAACTATGATAGAATTTTGTAGAGGGCCCCGACATGGAAGTCTTAGATCTAACGAGACATCTCTAGGTGTCACAGAGTCTGAGAGATCACCCGTTGATGATATAATGTGTTTTGGCCTTGGGGCTCTTAAGGGACTACGCCCAGACAAGGTAGCCTGAAAGCAAGGGAAGAGTATGGAACCAAAAGAAATCCTCCACTAGCATTAACATAGCCACCTTGATGTGTTGGCGTAGTTGGTTTGGTCCCACGAGCTTCTATTTGCAAACTATAGCGTCTGACAGTCGTACACTGACTTAGATTGCAATATTTCGTGGGTTTACAAACAATAGGACATCGAGAAAACAAAATGGATATGGAGAAAACCACAAGAGGATTTCGTAGAGTTCTTCAATATGGAGTTTTTAGATGTAGCGAGACATCTCCAGGTGCCACAGAGTATGAGAAATCACATGTCGAAGATATAACATGTTTTGGTCTCATGGCTCTTAAGTGACTACGCCCGAACGAGGTAGCCCGAAAGCACGGGGAGCGTAGGGAACCAAAAATATCCTCCACTATCATTCACCAGGCCACCCCGATGTGTTAGCATATTTGGTTCAGCCCCATGAGCTTCCGTTTGCAAACTATAGCGTCTGACAACCCTACACTAACTCAGATTGTAGTATTTCATGCCTTTGCAAACAATAGGACAATGAGAGAACTGAATGGAGATGGATAAAACCGCGAGAGATTTTCGTAGAGGGCCCTAATGTGGAGGTATTAGATCTGACAAGACATTTCTAGGTGCCACAAAATCCAAGAAATCACCCGTCGAAAATATAGTGTACTTGGGCCTCAGGGCTCTTAAGGGACTACGCATGGACGAGGTAGCGCGAAAGCATGGGAAGCGTAGGGAACCAAAATGAAGACTCCACTAGTGTTCACCAAGCAATCTAGATGTGTTGGCCTAGATGGTTTGGTCCCATCAGCTAAAATTTGTAAAATATAGCATCTAACAACCTTACATTGACTCAGACTGCACTATTTTCCATGTTTGCAAATAATAGGACAACGAGAGAACCAGATGGATATGGATAAAACCGCGAGAGGCTTTCATAGGGACCTCACACTTTTTCCATGTTAGTACTAAAGAGCTTCAAACTTTCATTGAACGACTACAAAAATATAACCTAAATAGTCAGTGTAATAGACTAAATCAGCATTCTATTTCTCACATAGAAAATGAATTTCTTGCTTCAGAAAAGAAACTATGGGTGAATGCTCAATCAAAAAATAAATTACAATTCTAAATGAGTTTCAAGCTCAATTGTCAATACTTCATTACAGTTTTTCTTGCCAATATGTTGCCTTTAGAACTACCTGGTTTGATTTGTGAAGTTGAAGCAGCTAGGATTAATAAAAATAATCAACTTGGCATGTTGTTCTTAAGATTATCCATGATTCTATCAACAACATCACATAGATCTTCCATTCCAGTTAAGTTTTGATCCTTCCACGCTTCCCATTTTTCCTTTTCTTTTGCTCGTATCTTCTCTTTAAGTTCTTCCAGATGTTTTTGGGTAATCAAATTGACTCTTTATGACTTTCAGGAGGCATTTCTTCTTGAATCATAGTGACATATTCACCTTTTTTTTTTCTTCACGATTTTCATTGTCATCTAAAGTTGAAGACTGAAAATTTATATGGCCTTCGGATTCTTTTTGGGCATAAACAACCTTTTGTAATGTCCAAAAAAATTCAAGCTCTTCATTCTCTGTTTGATTTAAGATATCCATTCTTTCAAAATGAATAGTTGGAACATTGGTGGTCTCCCCAACAAAACTAAGTTCATAGTCTACATAGTTGCATCCTATGGAAAAATCATTGAACATTGGTGGTTTCCTCCACCCGTGCTTTCGGGCTCCCTCGTCTGGGCGTAGTCCCTTAAGAGCCCTGAGGCCAAAACATGCTATATCTTCGATGAGTGATTTCTCAGACTCCATGACACCTAGAGACATCTCGTCATATCTAATACCTCGAGCCCTCCACGAAAGCCTTTCGTAGTTTTTTGCATTTCCATTTGGTTCTCTCTCTGTCCTATTGTTTGCAAACACACGAAATAGTGTAGTTTGAGTCAGTGTAAGGCTGCGAGATGCTATATTTTATAAATGGTAGCTTGTGGGACCAAACCATCTAGGACAACACATCTAGATGGATTAGTGAACACTAGTGGAGGCTTTGTTTTGGTTCCCTACGCTGCCCTTGCTTTCTGGCTACCTCGTCCGGGCATAGTCCCTTAAGAGCCTTGAGGCCAAAACACACTATATCCTCGATGGGTGATTTCTCAGACTCCGTGGCACCTAAAGACGTCTCATCAGATCCAAAACCTCCATGTTGAAGACCTATACAAAATATTCTCGTGGTTTTCTCTATCTCCATTCGGTTCTCTTGTTGTCCTATTGTTTGCAAACACTCAAAATAGTGTAGTCTGAGTCAGTGTAAGGCTGCTAGATGTTGTATTTTGCAAATGGTAGCTTGTGGGACTGAACCATCTAGGACAACATGTTTGGATGGCATGGTGAATGCTAGTGGAGGCTTTTTTTTGGTTCCCTACTCTACCCATGCTTTCAGGTTACCTCGTCCGGGTGTAGTCCCTTAAGAGCCCTGACGCCAAAACACGCTATATGTTCGACATGTGATTTCTTAGACTCTGTGGCACCTAGAGAAATCTATTTAGATCTGATACCTCCATGTTGGGGCCCTCTATGAAATCATATCGTGGTTTTATCCATCTCCATTTGGTTCTCTCGCTGTCCTATTGTTTGGAAATGCGTAAAATAGTCTAGTTTGAGTCAGTGTAAGGCTGATAGATGCTATATTTTGCAAATGGTAGCTTGTGGGACTGACCCAACTATGCCAAAATGTCAAGGTGGCTAGGTGAACGCTATTGGAGGCTTCATTTTGGTTCCCTACACTCCTCGTGCTCTCGGGATACTTTATCCGAGCATAGTCGCTTAAGAGCCCTAAGGCCCAAACACGCCATATCTTCGAGGGGTGGTTTCTCAAACTCTGTGGCATCTAGAGATTTCTCTTCAAATTTGAGACCTCCAAGTTAGGACCCTATACAAAATCCTCTCACAGTTTTCTCCATCTTCATTTAGTTCTCTCGTTGTCCTGTTGTTTGCAGCTGCGTGAAATACTATAGTCTGAGTTAGTGTAGGGCTGCCAGACGCTATAGTTTGTAACCAAAATCTTGTGGGAACCAACCAACTATGCCAAAACGTTGAGGTGGCTAGGTGAACTTTAGTGGAGGATTTTTTTTGGTTCCCTACACTCCCTGTGCTTTCGAAATACCTCGTCTAGGCGTAGTCCCTTAAGAGCTTTGAGGCCAAAACACGCTATATCTTCGAAGGGTGATTTATCAAATTCCATGGCATCTAGAGATGTCTCATTGGATCTAAAAACTCCATGTCAAGGCCATGTACAAAATCCTATCGTGGTTTTATCCTTCTCCATTTGGTTCTCTTTGTCCTATTGTTTGCCAACGCACAAAATAGTGTAGTCTGAGTCAATGTAAGGCTGCTAGATGTTGTATTTTGTAAACGGTATCTTGTGGGACCCAACCAACTACACCAACACATTAGGGTGGAAAAGTGAATACTAGTGGAGGATTTTTTTTGGTTCCCTATTCTCCCCGTGCTTTCAGGCTACCTCGTTCGGGCATAGTCTCTTAAGATCGATGAGACCAAAACTTGTTATATCTTCGACATGTGATTTATTAGACTCTGTGGCACCTAAAGATGTCTCATCAGATCTAAAACCTCCATGTTGAATCCCTCTATGAAAGCCTCTCCTGGTTTTTTCCATCTCCTTTCGGTTGTCTCTTTGTCCTATTGTTTGTAAACACATAAAATACTGCAATTTGAGTCAATGTAGGGCTTCCAGACGTTGTAGTTTGCAAACGGAAGCTTGTGGGATCAAAGTAACTACGCCAATACATTAGAGTGGCTAGGTGAATGCTAGTAGAGGATTTTTTTATTTCCCTACACTACCTATGCTTTCGGGATATCTCGTCCGGGTGTAGTCCCTTAAGAGCCCTGACGCCAAAACACGCTATATCTTCGACGGGTGATTTCTCAGACTCCATGGCACCTAGAGATGTACCGTCATATCCAATAGCTTCATGTCGGGGCCCTATACAAAAGCCTCTCGTGGTTTTCTCCATCTCCATTTGGTTCTCTCACTATCCTATTGTTTGCAAATGCATGAAATGTTGCAGTCTGAGTCAATGTAAGGTTGTCCGTTGCCAATAACCTGATTAATATAGGTGGTTCATACAAATACAGGTGGTAAAATGAGAATTTTAATAAGATATTTTTACAATATAGGTGGTAAAATGAGAATTTATGTTTGTTTTTCCTTTCTAATATTTAATTTCTCTTAGCTTTACTTGGCTTCAAGAATAATAAATTCTCTACTGACAGTGCCAACTACGTGAAGGTGGAAGCTTTTTTGGCACCACTAACCTACATAAAAATGTTAGTAAGTAATTAAATAGAATTTTAAATTATACAAAATTTAAACAAAATCATTTAAGTAAATATTTAAATTAAATTCATGAAGAACATACCTTTGCAAATTCAATCCAATGAACCGCAAGGATCAACTCTATTCTTGACAATAGCAAGAATTGCTTCATGATCTGATTCACGAACCTTCCATAGATTCCTGTTTGATGGCCAACCTTGATATTTGATCAATTTAATATTTTTTGCTAGGACCAAATGTGAATAGTGAAGTATCTTCCAATGTACTTCATAGTCTTCAAACAACCAAATGTTTGATTTTTTGATAGGATATCGCCGAAGCCAAGTTATAGTGACTACCACTGACTTAGTGGGATACTCAAGGTCTTCACCATCAATGATTGTGGAAGTCAAAAAAATTTCCCCTTTACACAATGAGACAAGAAGTAGTTTTTTCCCTCTTCATTAAATTCTATCACAATAACTGCAAAAATGTGCCCTATGTATCACAAAGTAAAATTGTTCAGTCAATTTAAAAATACATTAAGAGTTGACCATTTAATAATTTATAAATCTAAAACATGACATGTACATATATGTGTGTACCCTTTTTCACTAATTCAGAGACTTGGTCAAAGTCAGGTGATATTGTGATTTGATCTGAAGACTTTGTAAGTTCTAATGCTCACGGAACTTGATGTGTGTCGAGTGGAATTAGAGGTCTACAAGTCCATTCATCCACCCAATTCTGTGACTCACATTCATTCCACACAAAATCAATGCATGAAATACAAAACATTGTCATTGTACCTAGTATAATAGTCCAAGAATTTGCATCTGAACTACGGAATGAGTGCATATCCACTTGATCCCTGCAACTGTCATACAATCTTCAAAGTTTGCCAGATGATGTTCCTCTATCAACCAAAATATATATGAATTGTTTGATCTCTCTTTAGATTCATGGCCCCATATTCTGACACACCAATCATAATGTTTGTTTGCATCTGTAAATTTAGCACCGTCCTTGAACTTTAACTCTTCTCTTACTAGTGCTCTTTTCACACATTCTCCTTGCACCAATCATGCTCTCCTTTTACATTCCCTGCCTTACTAAAACTCCAAATATTTTGTAAATTTGTTTCTTTGTGCAATCCTTCTTAGCCAATAAAACATCCATGCATTCTTGAATTTCGATGAGCAGTTGTCTGAACAAATGTAACGTTGATCGAAACAAATGTTCCTTCTCATTCAAGTTCGCATAAAACCCCTAGAAAACACCATTGTACGTATTCTGTAGAATGTTTTCCGATCATCACTGATGTAGAAAGACTACTCTCTTATATTTTTTTTATCTTTCTTAGTACTTTCAGAGAGTGCAATGGAATGCTATATGCAGTGAAAATAGAAACTTGCACTAAGTTATAATATTGAGAATGAACCTCCATTTCGGCTACAATGTGTAATTCTCTATGAAGTCAACTACTAAAACAATAGTACCAAGTGGGAATGTTTCCTTGCTTAACTTGAATTGGTTCATCCAACCATCAAGCTCTATGTGTGTGCCTTGCATACTCATAAAAAATTTCCTCTCTGAATTGACCATATATTCTAATCCAGGTAATTGTTTTCTAAACAAGCTCATACCCTTTTTTTTAGATTCTTTTTTCCATCTTTTAATTGCATACCACTGATTCTTATATTTGGTGAAATCAAACTAATTCTTTCCTATTGAATATGTAATCTCCTCATGGATACAAATTTAGATTTAGTAATTGTTATCACTGAATTCACAAACACCCTTAATGTTTATCAGTGCATATATTTGGCTCACGATGTGATTGGATAACATGGGTAATATCTCCAAGTTATGGGGAACTTGCTAACTTGAGATGGACCTCCAGAGGAAAGCTGGTTTTCTTGCCCTAAACTACCTGCCACAAATCATACTCTAATGCAGAAAACTATCTAATTCCTAATCTAACTTTCCAAGGGACCAAGGAAGAGAGAAATGCATAAAAAAATGAAAGCCTACACTACAATGGTGAATAACACAGAAAAGGAGGGTGTAAGAGAATAGTCTTTCCAATGCATGAGATTACAGAACAAAGTTGCACACAATAGAAGGGGTGATGGCAGTTCTCCAACAATCTAGGAAAAAAATGGCATTCACAAAAAACATCTCAAACATACACAATGATAATGGATCACCTGCAAGAGCATAAAAATGGACAAAATACACTTGTAAAAAATAGTTGACAGGGGCAAGAGAATGCAAAGACAACACAGTAGGGGAAATGGCATCCACAAAATTATTTATTGCTTTCATAATAATGCATAGTTCAATCTATACAGATAAGGGCCTAGATCCACGATGCAAGGAGTCCAACCTTTACAAGGGCCTGGAGCACAATAGCTTCAAAAAGATTAATTTTGACAGATCATTTGCTACAGAAAACTCCCCCTCAACTATGAGCCAATACTCCAATTTATAGGAATATGAAGGAAGAGAGAGAACGGAAAGAATGGAAATTCCTGAAATCTGTCCTATCAACCACTTGTAAAGAGAAATAAATGGAGTGAAATTATTGTTATGTTACTTGAAAAATGCTCCCCATACTGTCCCAAGGTGCTTGCAAGATGAGGAAGGAATGATGACCATGCCTCTTAATTGTACACTCCTAACTACCAAAAAAAATTGTCATGAAACCTGGATACATTTCATTGAAAAATCCCCATCTATTTCTCATCAAATCTATATTTTCTTGATTTTGTGCATCGGATTGAAGCAAAAATTTCAATGGTACCAATTTGTTGATTCGTTGAGAAATGAAAAAGTTATGGCCTCTGCTGAGTGCGAGGCCAGCAGCTATTTTGGGCTGGCAGGCATTTTACTTGTTCATTTTGACAGGAATGAGCATCTAACTGACTGGAGCCGAATATGTTTCTTTTATTTAAAATTATCTACCCCTATTAAAATTAATTAAAATCAGAGCTCGGAGTCAAAATTTATGGCGTTTGGAAGTTTGGGAGGCTCAAACTTTGACGTTTCCTTGAATTGTGGGATTATTGCGGCAAAATCGATCCGCATGTCCTGGCTGTCCTGACACATTTTCTTCTGCATCGCTGATTCAGGATTTCCTTTTGGCTCCTTGTGTAGTGATTTCACTTACACATCCCACGTGTACTTTTCCCTAATTGTCCCGATTGAAAATCTCTGCACCACCCGGCAATGAACTGAACTTGCAGGCAAATCGGACCGAATTCACATCCCCGTGTGTACTTTTATCCCAGTTTGGTCCCATACCATAGTGGAACAAAAAACTTCTACCTTTTTTCTTAATTTTCACTAACCTGTGGCCATTTCAGCTTTGCACATTCCTATTCGATTTCGTTGACGTCCCAATCTGTCCCGCGGACTGCCTGGGACAAAAAGTTCTGACTTTGCGATCCTATTTATATATTTTGGCCCGCAAACTCTGGTACGACGACTTAGTATGATCTGCCACTGGTATACCCGCAGCTTCAGACCCACAATGCATTAAAACAAGCCTATGACTTCATTTTTGCATTTTTTTAAATTTTTTTTCTAATTCTTTGGGATTTTTTCTTGGATGGGAGAGTGGAGAGAAGCCAAAGGGCCCCAAAACGATGATTTTGGGCATTGAATCAATCAACTTGCTTCGGGAACTAAGAAATATGATGCATTTATTAAAAATTTACCTTCAAGGAGGTGAATTTTTGGATAACAAGATAAGACACCACATACATTGCCATTCCCATCCAAACACTGCTTTGTTATAAAAATTGTTCTTGTTTGATTTTTCATAAAATTGTCGAATAAGATTCCCTTGAATATTTTGTGGGACATTTATTCACACCTCCGCAACATGATGTAAGTATGTAAAACACGACGTATTTGAAAAAAAATATCATTTAATGCATTATAAATTTCAATATGATGCTGTGTTAACAACAAGTGGTACATGAGTGATTGATTTTCACATAAAAAGGGTTTGCTTATTTCAAAAGATTCTTTGGAAGTGTTAATTTGTGGATTTTATTCTTAAACTTAAGAGAACAATTTTTTTGATCATATCTAAAGAAATTTTTTGCACACGATTTCACGATACGAGAACCTATTCTTCTGTTTACTATATCCTTCTATTCAGTGGCACACTTGTTTGCTCATTCCAAAAATTTTATAATAATTCTTTTATAATTATCAGATGTATTCTTGTCTTCTCGTCTGAAGTCTGCTAGAAGAAAATTCCCAATAATGCAGTTTGTTATTGATTAACTCAAGATGTTTAACATCACTCTATTCTTGACAATAGCAAGAATTGCTTCATGACTGAATTCACGAAACTTCCAATTAGATTCCTGTTTGATGGCCAACCTTGATAATTTGATCAATTTAATATTTTTGCTAGACAAATGTGAATAGTGAAGTATCTTCCAATTGTACATTTCATAGTCTTCATAACAACCAAATGTTGATTTTTTGATTAGGATATCGCGAAAGCCAAGTTATGAGTGACACCACTGACTTATGGGATAATCAAGGTCTTACCATCATATGATTGTGGAAGTCAAAAAAATTTCCACACTTTAACACAACTGAGACAAGAAGTAGTTTTTTTTCCCTCTTCATTAAATTCTATCACAATAACTGCAAAAATGTGCCCCTATGTATCACAAAGTAAAATTGTTCAGTCCATTAAAAATACATTAAGAGTTGACCATTTAATAATTTATAAATCTAAACATGACATGTACATATATGTGTGTACCCCTTTTCACTAATTCAGAGACTTGGTCAAAGTCAGGTGATATTGTGATTTGATCTGAGACTTGTAAGTTCTAATGCTCACGGAACTTGATGTGTGTCGAGTGGAATTAGAGGTCTACAAGTCCATTCATCCACCCAATTCTGTGACTCACATTCATTCCACACAAAATCAATGCATGAAATACAAAAACATGTCATGTACCTAGTATAAATAGTCCAAGAATTTGCATCTGAACTACTGGAATGAGTGATACACTGATCCTGCAACTGTTCATACAATCTTCAAAAGTTTTTGCCAGGATGATGTTTCCTCTATCAAACCAAAAATATATATGAATTGTTGATCTCTCTTTAGATTCAGGGCCCATATTCTTGACACACCAATCAATAATGTTTTTTGCATCTGTAAATTTAGCACCGTCCTTGAACTTTAACTCTTCTCTTACTAGTGCTCTTTTCACACATTCTCCTGCACCATCATGCTCTCCTTTTACATTCCCTGCCTTACTAAAACTCCAAATATTTTGTAAATTTGTTTCTTTGTGCATCCTTCTTAGCCAATAAAACATCCATGCATTCTTGAATTTCGATGAGCAGTTGTCTGAACAAATGTAACGTTGATCGAAACAAATGTTCCTCTCATTCAAGTTCGCATAAAACCCCTAGAAACACCATTGTACGTATTCTGTAGAATGTTTCCGATCATCACTGATGTAGAAAGATACTCTCTTAATATTTTTTGATCTTTCTTAGTACTTTCAAGAGAGTGCATGAATGCTATATGCATGAAAATAGAAACTTGCACTAAGTTATAATATTGAGAATGAACCTCCATTTATGGCTACAATGTGTAATTCTCTATGAAGTAAACTACTTAAAACAATAGTACCAAGTGGGAATGTTTTCCTTGACTTAACTTGAATTGTTCATCCAACCATCAAGCTCTATGTGTGTGCCTTGCATACTCATAAAAAATTTCCTCTCTGAATTTGACCATATATTCTAATCCAGGTAATTGTTTTCTAACAAGCTCATACCTTTTAGATTCTTTTCCATCTTTTAATTGCTATACCACTGATTTATATTTGGTGAAATCAACTAATTCTTTTCCTATTGAATATGTAATCTCCTCATGGATACAAATTTTTAGATTTAGTAATTGTTATCACTGAATCACAACACCCTTATGTTTATACAAGTGCATATATTTGAGCTCACGATGTGATTGGATAACATGGGTAATATCTCCAAGTTATGGGACTTGCTACTTGAGATGGACCTCCAGAGAAAGCTGGTTCTTGCTCCTAAACTACCTGCCACAATCTACTCTAATGCAGGTAAAACTATCTTTCCTAATCTAACTTTCCAAGGGACCAAGGAGAGAGAATGCATAAAAAATGAAAGCCTACACTACAATGGTGATACACCAGAAAAGGAGGGGTGTGAGAATAGTCTTCCAATGCATGAGATACAGAAGCAAAGTGCACACTAGAAGGGGTGATGGCAGTTCTCCACCATCTAGAAAAATGCATTCACAAAAACATCTCAACATACACAATGATAATGGATCCCTGCAAGAGCATAAAAATGGACAAAATACACTTGTAAAAATAGTTGAAGGGGCAAGAAGAATGCAAGAAAACACAGTAGGGGAAGATGCATCCACAAAATTTTATTTTATTGCTTCATAATATGCATAGTTCAATCTATTACAAGATAAGGGCCTAGATCACGATGCAAGGAGTCCACTACAAGGGCCTGGAGCACAATAGCTTCAAAAAGTAATTTTGACAGATCTTTGCTACAAGAAAACTCCCCCTCAACTATGAGCCCAATACTCCAATTTATAGGAAAATGAGAAGAGAGAGAACGGAAGAATGGAAATCCTGAAATCTGTCCTTCAACCACTTGTAAGAGAAACTAAATGGAGTGAAATTATTGTATGTTACTTGAAAAATGCTCCCCATACTGTCCCAGGTGCTGCAGTAGAGAAGGAATGATGACCATGCCTCTTAATTACACTCCTAACTACCAAATAAAACATTGTCATGAACCTGGATACATTTCATGAAAAATCCCCATCTATTTCTCATCAAATCTATATTTTCTTGATTTTTGTGCATCGGGATTGAAGCAAAAATTCCAATGGTACCAATTTTGTGTGATTTCGTTGAGAAATGAAAAAGTTATGGCCTTCTGAGTGCGAGCAGCTATTTGGGTCTGGCAGGCATTTTCTGTCCATTTGACAGAATGAGCATTAACTGACTGGAGCGAATATTGTTTCTTTTATTTAAATATATCTACCCTCATTAAAATTAATAAAATCAGAGCTCGGAGTCAAAATTTATGGCCGTTTGAAGTTTGGGAGGTCAAACTTTGACTTTTCCTTTGAATTGTGGGTATTGCGGCAAAATCAGATCCGCATGTCCTGGCTGTCCTGGACACATTCTTCTGCATCGGCTGATTCAGGATTCCTTTGGCTCCTTGTGTAGTGATTTCACCTTTACACATCCCACGTGTACTTTTTCCCTAATTGTCCCGGATGAAAATCTCTGCACCACCCGCAATTGACTGACTTGCGGCAAATCGACCGATTCACATCCCGTGTGTACTTTTATCCCAGTTGTCCCATACCATGTGGAACAAAAACTTCTACTTTTTCTAATTTTCACTACCTGTGGCCATTTCAGCTTTGCACATCCTATGCGTCTTGACGTCCCAATTGTCCCGCGGACTGCCTGGGACAAAAAGTTCTGACTTTGCCGATTCCTTTATATTTTGGCCGCAAACTTGGTACGACGAACCTTAGTATGATCTGCACTGGTATGACCCGCAGCCTTCAGACCCACAATGCATTAAAACAAGCCTATGACTTCATTTTTTGCATTTTTTAAATTTTTTCTAATTCTTTGGGATTTTTTCTTGGATGGGAGAGTTGGAGAGAAGCCAAAGGGGCCCCAAAAACATGATTTTGGGCATTGAATCAATTTACTTGCTCAGAACTCAAGAATATGATGCATGTTATAAAAATTTATCTCAAGGGGTGAATTTTGGATAACAATAAGACACCACATACATTGCACATTCCATCCAAACATGCTTTGTTATAAAAAAAATTGTCTACTTAATTTTTCACAAAATATTGTCGAAATAAATTCCCTTGAAGATTTTGGTGGGACATTTAATCAACACTCATGCAACATGATGTCAGTATGCAAAACATGACGTATTTGACAAAAAATATTATAATGAATTGAAAATTAAACATGATTTCTGCAACAACAAGTGGTACGTGAGTGATTGATTTTCACATAAAAGGGTTTTCTCATTTCAAAGAATCTTTGGCTAATGTTAAGTTGTGGATTTTAATTCTTAAACTTAGTGAACAATTGTGTTTGAGTCATATCTAAGAATTTTTTTACACATGATTCATGATTACGAGAACCTATTCTTTTGTTTACTATATCTCTTCTATTCAGTGTCACCCTTGTATTCTCATTCCAAAATTTTATAATTAAATCTTTTAGAATATCAAATGTATTCTTGTCTTTTCATGGAAGTCTACTAGAGAAAGCCCAATAGTCAATGTTATTGACTGACTCAAGACGTTTATGTCTCTCTATTGCTTTCATTAGTGTATTTTTCTGTTTAGCTTTAAAGCACTGCTTATTTTTCTAATCAAGCATTTATTAAATGTTTTATCACTTACTATACAATTAGTAAGTGCATGTCGTGTAGCATTACTATCTTTGGTGCATCTTTTTCCACCTACAGTTTGGTATGATTTATGTATCTTTTCAACAATTGATGCATTTTGATCAACAAAATTAGATGTTATTAACCCCATGGTCTTCATTATAGGTCTCATCTTAATTAATTTCATCAATGTAACAAATAATTGGCATCTTTGTGTGTCATTTAAATTCTCAAAGTAATTATCCCAAATTCCACTAGCTTTTCTTCTTGCATTTCTTTTAGACATTTTGTTAGGCATTGGTTTTATAATGTTCTCATCAATTTCAATTAAGTCAACTGGTTTTCTTCACAAAACGGAAGGATGTGTTCTTAGAGGTGAAGATTCATTTACAAGGTTACTTTCTTCATTATGTGTTTTCATACAAATTTCGGGGTTAACATTTGGATTCTCAAGTAAGGGTTCAACAATTGGATTCATATCAATTTCTTCATCCACAAAAAAAATTATAATTCAATTCAATATCATTATTCATTGTAAATTCATCCATTTTCTAATACATTAGCTACATTTGATATAGCAAATGTACCTTGCCCTGCACGATATTTTTGCATTCTCTTCAATTTATTTATTTTCATATCTTCCAATTGCTCCAGTGTCTTGTTCTTGACTTTCCTCTTTTCCTTAGCTCGAGTTTTATCACCCATGATTATAAAAGTTCAGCTAGTGGGGTAGGGGAAAAAATGAACTACTAAAAAATCATGCAAGAATGTAGAGAAAGTTACAGACCAAAATGAATGTATGAAAAATTCTTGTGAAATATATAAAAGAGACGTTGGGGGGCCACAATATATAAACATTTAGCATAATGCGTACACATTATGCTTTTTACTGTTTCCAACACATCCCTCAAGGCTTGAGATCCGGTTTTGATCCCCAACCCTGAGACATGGACCTGCACAAACACAACAAATAATGTGTTTTTGTAGGAAAATGTAAAAAATCCACTTCCTCTGAGATAAATCAAAATAAAACAATTGATCAATTTTAAAAAAATATACCACGATGTAGAGCAGAGTTTATTCTTTCTAAAAATATAAATTTTCAAATTTTCTGACTAATATAAGGTTTCCATATTATTTATTTTCTAACTATGCCTTTTTATAGCTATTTTTTGAAGTTTAAATATGTCTATCTTTCATCATGTATCTTTTGTTTGGGTCATCAAAATTGAAAACAAATTATACTAGCACAAACTAGGCATAATTGTATACATATTCATAAAAAAATCTAATTTTCGATATTTTTTGAGGTAGTTAGGGGAGGCACGGTCGGAGCTCCGTTATTTTTCAAAACATAAAATTTATGTACTAGAAAAATCATAAATAAAAAAAATACTCGTTAAAAAAATCTAAAAAAAATTCTAACACAAACTAAACACTCCTAGATATCTTTCTACCAAAGGGTTTTCAAAAATACTCAATGGTGCTAAAAAAATAGGAGCACCTGTAGGTATTTTAGTTGTTTGACCCACTTAAACTTGTTTGTTTTTAATAAAATTTAGTAGCTAAGAAACTAGAATCAAAATTATACGATTCATATTTCTACAAAACCTTCCAATTTTGAGTGTAACTATTTTGAAAAACTCGTACAAGTTGAAGTTTTTTATTTTTCAGATAAATGCGTCCACTTAAGACCCCCCTTTTAGCCCCCCAACTTGGTGCACTTACCCGTACCAATGCTTCCAATGGTAAAGGTTTCCACAGAGTTACGTGGGAAACATGTTGCCTTCCTAGAGATTCAAGTGGTTGAGGTATCATTGACATTCTACGACAACGGTAAGCACTCTATGCCAAATGGATAATCCAAAGCATGTAAAGGAAAGAAACATGGAAGGTGTTCCTGCGATATGGCATTCTAGAAGGATCCCCTGATGGACATACTTCCTAGAAAGAAATTGAATTTTTTAATCTTCTCATTTCTCCTATTCCATTCAAGTTGGTTATCACTCTTGTGTTAAAAAAATTTGTAAATCATGGGAGAAAATCAAACCATGGATCATGTGGAATGGCGATGGCTTCCACAAAGAATTTCTTTTAATTACCACTCTTTGTGGTGGTCTCTTATCTTTTAATGCGAGGATAATTTTTATGCCTAGTTACCTTGGATTCCTAAACTCCTCTTTTTTAAGCAATGCATTTGCACTCATGAAATACCTCTTTTTAATTCAAATTTATCCTTTGCTACCCTAGCAAGAGCTCAAAGCTCAATTCAAATAGGCTCTTCTAGATCGAGCTCTCGTCAATGACATCATTTCCTTCTTGTCAGATCACATGATCAACAATAATTCTATTCTTTCACCTCGGTCCTGCCTAGAATTAATGGAAGTGGTATGTGGACACCCCTTTCATGAATCACTCAGATGGATGAGGTTATGCTTGTATCTCTAATGTAGCCAAATTCGAAACAAAATTGATATACTGCAAATAATATGAACTCAAAAGAAAATAGATTTCATTCTTCATTATTCAATAATGAGTTACAATGTTTCCTAAATAGGAAAACAACTACCATCTCGAGTTTCCAAGCAAACTCTAACTAGCTTTGACTAAATCTACTCTAGGTGGCGGAAAAATTACTATTTTTAGGAAGTTTACTAGAACCTGCTATTCTTAGTAAGTTTGCATGCTTATTTGTAAGGGCACAGAAATTTCCACACATCTTCTACATTTATAAATAGGGGAATTTCCAACTTTCTAACTCATAATTCAACTAATAGACTAAAATTAACGAATGCCCAAAAATAGGAAAAAATCGAACTGCAACTTAAATCCTAATTTTTGGCCTCGAGATGGTGGATTTAGGGCCAGAAAATGTGTCAAAACATTCTTTAACTGGTAGGGTGGATTGAATAATGCATTCTTCTCATCAAAACATGTGGTTTCAAAAAAAAATGGACTCAAACAGACACCCAAAGCTCAAGTTATGACCTTCTCAAGTTCTTGCTAATTTTGACGCATCAATCTCACCTCATTTTCCCCATGGTGGCAAAAATCAATACCCAGTGGAAATTTCAATTATCACCATCAATTTGGTAAAGGAAATACTTTCTATGTAATGTTTGGTATGCCTGTGTGGAACCCACAATCATACTCACTTTCTATGTTGTGTTTTGTACCAAGGCCATCTACTTGGTGTTTGTCTGGTCCACTTAAGAATTTCTACCTGTAAATATCCATCATGTTTGTCATTTAGAAACCTCATATCACCTTTACCGGTATTATCAGAAAGCCCAAAAGGCTTGGAATTGGATTCATTCTTTCTTCCTCCCCTTTCAACCAAAGTGTTTTACTTGGTATCATGTTCTATTAGAAGACAATCCTCAAATGCCCCATAAATTTTCCCAGATTTGGCATGCTTTAAGAGGGGAAATATTATTCTAAATTTGAAAGACATGAATTCTTGTTTATTTTCTAATATTGAAGTATATAAGAAATTTTCTATTTATAAAAAAATTGTGGTTATCTCGAATATATTAATGCAGATTCAAGTTCAAGCCAACAAAGTGACGATCAAGGTGCAACATCCTCGAATGGTGCTTCATCATTTGTGACACCCCTTGCAATGTGACACCCCTTGCAATGTGGTGGCCACTGGAGACACTATGACGAACTCCATCCCTCTCTCACCTCTCACTTCTCCAAGGTAGTGCCAACAGTCGTCCCATAAGTGGTGGCCACTGGAGACACTCACAACACTTCTCTTTTCAGTAGGGCCCACCAATCTCTTGGAAGACATCCTCTATAAAGGAGCTTCTCACCTCCGCCTTCAGCCCTCCACCGGCATTGGTATGCACCCTACCTCCTAACTAGCTCAGTTGGAGCTCGCATTCTACCTCCAAGCCATGTACCTAGGATAGTTGGAGCCTCTCGCCTCCCACTGACATGATTCCCAAATTGTCTCTCATCATCTCACCCTCTCGGGTCACTTTTAAATATATTGAAGATAGAATCCATCCCATATTTTGTTGGGAAGAACCAGAGAGTGGAAAATACCTTCCTAGCTCTGTATGGCATGATCAAGACCCACCCCTTCCAGGAAAACAATTAACAACGGTGACTTAACTTCTCTATTTTTTCTGCTCTCTGAGTCTATGTAATCGGTTATGTTCCTAGGATTTGTTTTTGTTTATTTTGAATTTAAATGTTTTGGGGCATGCTTTTATACCACCCATTTTTTATGAATTAAGTTGTTTAATTTTACTTGTTAATATAATATAAGATCTTATTTATTAAAAAAAGGTTTCTAATTGTCTTGATTTATTGCATGATCACATACCACAATCAATCTATACAAAAAGCTATCAAATGGGAAAAACACATAGAAAATATTATTAGCGGGGGAATGCATGTGTAATCATCATTATTATTTCAAAATTACCTTCTAAAAAGAATTTTGAAATTTTATCCTTCCATGCAACCATTAATCTATCTTACAAAAATTAGAGTGAAAATTTCATATGACGAATATATTGTACCTTACGATTGTGAATTTGAATCTATGATGTGGCACCAAAATTACTATCTATAGATGCAAAAATAAAGTGCACAACTTCTAGTGCCACGTGAACATTAAAGAAAATGAAATTAAGTAACATGTGAATATGAAAAAGTATGATAGACCATGATAGACCAACTTCCTAGAGATATTCATGAATCACTAATGCTTTTAAAATGATAACTGATTAAGAGAGGAAAAAGTAATCAGAAGGAATAGTTTTGATTCATTCCAAGTTGTTTGGAATAAATTGGTATCCATACTTTAGATTCATGCCTCACTTTTTCTCACAAACCAGTAGAGTTATTAAGTTTTAGATAATGAATTGTATACATATAAATGAAGCTAATGGTTTATATAGACAAGTGTTTGTTTGTGGATGATAGGTAAATATTTATTCAAGAAATTAAATATGTTTAAAATATTCAAAAGTATTTGAGGAAATTATTAAATTAAAGCCATGTATGACACCATCATAAGTTTTTACAAGGTGTATGTGAGCATTAAAGAGCATAGAACATAGTAGTACGTGAATTTAATAATGGATGATATATAATAGGCTTTATATTTTAGAGCCAACTATTCCTATCCAACATTTTTTACTGATGATAATTTTTCAGTATTATCAGGTTGCAATTACACACAAAAATATTACTACCACAATATTATTTGAAGGGTTTGTATTTGCTATCCCAAAAACCCTTAAAATTTTGTGTTTAAAGAAGAATTATGAACCACGTTATTTTCAAGAATATAAGAGAGAAATTTGAACTTCATGTATACAAGTGTATGCTTTCAAACAGTAAAGACATGGATAATGAAAGTTGGAACTCAGAGGAATTTTATTATTGGTTTGAATGTTTTGGTTAAGGGGTGTCATTAGGTAATGCAGGGGAATTTGATTATTGGTTTGAATGTTCATTTTTCCATTTTCATGATTATACAAGCTGGAGCATCAGGATATTGTTATTCTTCAAGCCACAAGAGGATGATATCAGCCACAAACTTATTCCACCATTTTACAAAGGATAATCTCAATGAAAAAGATATTACATTGACTTACGCATCTTTTTCTTATCTAGAGTTCACGTTCAACGATGTTGGTGTTTTAAAGTTTCATTACAGTAATGTCAATATTAATAAAGATAACTTTCACAAAGTGTTTCTCATCTGATCAACCATAGTAGGAGGAGAAAAGGAATTCCTCGCAATGTGTCACATAGCACCATTTTTCTTCAATTTGAAATGTATGGGAAAATTCAAAGACTGACAAAAGGATTTCGAGAGCTGGAAGATAAGCTCTGTTGCATGGCTGAACATGCAGCCACATGGGTGTGTGTATATACTGAACAGGATGTATGGACTTACGTGTTTGCATATATGAATGCATAACAGTTCTGGTCATTCAACACTCGTGATACATTTTGCATTTGTAACATGTCCCTCTTCTACTTTAACATTGTTGTATTTACCTTACTCGATGTGATGTCATAGGGCATGGTTGGTTGGTTGGGTTTTGAACCGACAGTAAAAATGGATGTGCACCTTACCGTGCTTTGTGATAAATACGAGTTATTTACCTTTCTTACTGTTGTTGATAAATTTATAACAATGGCAATGTTATGCCAACTTAGCGTTGTAGTGAATGAACAATAATGTGGTGTTAGATGAAGAAAATTGATATGAATCCAATGTTGAACATTACCTAAGCCTCAAAATTTGAAGTTTTTACATGAGGAATCCAAGAATGCCACATTTACTGAGAATCCAAATGTTGAACTTTGACTTGAGACACCAAATGTTGAGAGTTACCTAAGATTCAACGAATTTGTACTTTAACCTAAGAATCCAAAAATGTTTGAACGTTTAAATGAGAATCCCACATAGTATTCCTGAAATTTGTCTAGAACCACTTAAACGAAGAAAGTAACCCCTCTTAATGAATCTTCACCTCTTAAAACATCTCCTTCCATTTTTTGAAGAAAACAAATTCACTTAATTGAAATTGATGAAAAAATTATCAAACAAATGCCTAACAAAATGTCTGACAGAAATGCAAGAAGAAAAGTTAGGGGAATTTGGGATAATTACTTTTAAAATTTAAATTACACACAAAGATGTCAATTATTTGTCACATTAATGACATTAATTAAGATGAGACCTATAATGAAGATCATGGGGTTAAAAACTTCTAATGTTGTTGATCGAAATACATCAATTGTTATAAGTATACATAAAGCATACCAAACTGTAGGTGCCAACAGACGCGCCAAAGATAGTAATGTTACATGACGTGCACTTACTAATTGTATCGTAAGTGATAAAACAATTGACAAATGTTTGATTAGAAAAATAAGTAGTTCTTTGAATCTAAATAGAAAAAAACCAATGAAAGCAATAGGGAGACGAAAAATTCTTGAGTGGGACAATAACACTAACTATTGAGATTTATCTAGTAGAATCTCACTGAAAGACACGAATACATTGTATATTCTAAAAGAATTAATTGTAAAATTTTGGAATGAAAACACAAGAGTGTCACCTAATAGAAAAGATATAGTAAAAATAAGAATAGGTTCTCGTAACTATGAATCATGCACAAAACATTTCTTAAATATGACTAAAACACAATTGTTTTAAAAAATCCACAAATTAACATTAAACAAAGATTCTTTGAAATGAACAAACCCTTTTATGTAAAAATCAATCACTCGCATACCACTTGTTTTTGTAGGCATCATGTTGAATTTTCAATGCATTATGATATTTTTTTGTCAAATACAGTGGGCTTTGCATACTGACATCATGTTGCATGAGTGTGGATTAAATGTCCCACAAAAATATTCAAGGGAATTTATTTCCAAAAATATTTCATGAAAAATCAAGTAGAAACTTTTTTTTATAACAAAGCATGTTTGGATGGAACATGTAACATATGTGGTGGCTTGCCAAATCTAAAAAGTTGTATTGATGAGGAGATTACATATTCAATAGGAAAAGAAGTGGTTGGTTTCAAAAAATATAAATTAGTGGCATATCAATTATAAGATGGAAAAGAATCTAAGAGGTGTGAGCTTGTTATAGAACAATTGCCTGTAAAAGAATATTTGGTCAAATTCAGAGAGGAAATTATTTGTGAGTATGCAAGGCATACAACATAGAGCTCAATGGCTGGATGAACAATTCAAGTTAAGCAAGGACACATTCCCACTTGGCACTATTGTTTCAGTAGTTGACTTCGCAGAGAATTACACATTGCAGCCACAAATGGAGGTTCAATCTCAATACTATAACTCGGTGCAAGTTGCTATTTTTGTGCATATGACATTCATGCACTCTCCAGAAATCACTGAGAAAGATTGAAAAATATCAAGAGTATCATTTATACAGCAGTGATGATCGGAAACATTATACAAAATATATGCAAAGGGTTTTTCTAGGTGTTTTATACTAATTTGAATAAGTGGAACATTATTTTCAATCAACATTAAATTTGGTTGGACAATTGTACATCACAATTCAAGAATGCACATATGTTTTTATTGGCTAAGCAAGATGCACAAAGAAACATGTGTACAACATATTTGGAGTTTTACTGAGGCAGGACATGGGAAAGGAGAACATGATGGTGCAAAAGCATGTGTGAAAAGAGCACTTGCAAGAGAAGATTTAAAGTTCAAGGATGGTGCTAAATTTATAGATGCAAGAAACATTGTTGATTGGTGTGTAAAGAACATGGGCTCTCAAGTGTCCAGTTCAACGGTTCGTAGATATTTCTGGCTGATAGAGGAATAACATTTGGTAAGATATGAAGGTTGTATGATAGTTGTGGGATCAAGTGATATGCACGAGTTCCGTAGTTTAGATGCAAGTTCTTGGACTCTTTATACTAAGTGCATGACATGTTTTTATATATTATGCATTGATTTAGCATGGAATGATTGTGAGTCACAGCAGTGGTGGATGAATGGATTTGTAGACCTCTAATTCCACTTGATAATGTCTATGAAGTTCCACAAGCATTACAACTTGAAACAGGTTCAGACCATATGAAAACATCACCTAACTTTGACCAAATCTTTGATTTATTGCAACAAGGTAAATATGTATGCCATGTTTTAGTTTTATAAATTATTAAATGATCAAATATCAATGTATTTTAAATTTTACTTGAGATTTAATTTGTGATTAGGGAACGTATTTTCAAATATTGAGACATAATCTAACGAAGAGGGAACAAACTACTCCTTGTCTCATTGTGTAGAGGGGGAAAAAAATTGATTTCCATAGTCATTGATGGTGAATACCTTGAGTATCCCACTAGGTCAGTGGTAGTCATTGTAACTTGGCTTTGATGATATCCTATAAAAAAAATCAAACACTTGGTTGTTTGAAGACTATGATGTACATCAAAAGATACTTCCACTATTCACATTTGGGTTCTTGCAACAAATATTTAAATTGATCAAATATTGAGGTAGGCCATTAAACAAGAATATGTGGAAGTTTTGGTAATCAGATCATAAAATAATTCTTTCTACTGTCAAGAGTAGAGTTGATCCATGTGATTCATTGGATTGAATTTACAATGGTATGTTCTTCGTGAAATTTTTAATTTGAATATTTTATTTTAATGTTTTTTCTTTAAATTATGTAGGATTTAAAATTATATTTAATTTCTTACTAACATGTTTATGTTGGTTAGTGGTGCCAAAAAATATTCCACTAGAGATGGAGAAAACTGAGATAAGATTTTGTACAGGGTCTCGACTTGGAGGTGTATGATCTTATGAAACATCTCTAGGTGCCACGGAGTCCGAGAAATTATCTGTTGAAGATATAGCATTTTTTGGTCTCATGGCTCTTAAGGGACAACTCTCGGAGGAGGAATCCTGGAAGAACTGATTTGGCCCTCCTAAAAAAAAACCTCCCCTATCATTTACTTGGCCACCCCGATGTGTTGGAAAATTTGGTTCGACATCAAGAGCTTTTGTTTTGCAAAGTATTGCGTATGGCAACCTTATACTGACTTAAACTGCATTATTTCACACGTTCAAAAAACAACTAGGACAACGAGAGAACCAAATAAAGACAGAGAAAAAATGGGAGAGCATTTATTATAGGGTCCCGATATGGAGGTGTGGGATCTAACGAGGACATTTCTAGGTGCCACGCATTCTGAGAAATCACCTGTTGAAGGTATAACATCTTTTTGTCTCACGACTCGTAAGGGACTATGTCGAGACAAGGTAGCCCGGAAGTACCGAGAGCTTTGGCCTCTGAAATGACACCTTTCCTTTTTTTTACTTTGGCCACCCTGAAATGTTGGCAAAATTGGTTTGGTGCCAAGAGCTTCTGTTTACAAAGTATTGTGTCTAAACAACCTTAGACTGACTCAATTTGTAGTATTTCATGCATTTCCAACAATAGGATTGAGAAAGAACCAAATGGATATGGAGAAAAGCTAAGATAGGATTTCATATAGGGGTCCTGACATGGAGGTGTGGGATCTAACGAAACCTCTCTAGGTGCCACAGAGTCTAAGAAATTAACTGTTGAAGATATAACATTTTTTTGGTCTCAGTGCTCTTAAGGAACTATGTTGGGACGAGATACACCAGAAGCACTGGGAGCTTTGGCCTCCAAAATGGACACCTCCCATATCATTTACCTGGCCACCATGATGTGTTGGTGAAGTTGGTTTGGCACCAAGAACTTCTGTTTGCAAAGTATTGCATCTGACAGCCCTTTACACTGACTCAAACTGCAATATTTTCATGTGTTTGCAAACAATAGGACAACGTGAGAACTGAATGGGATATGGATAAAAGTGAGAGAGGTTTTTGGTAGAGTGTCCTAACATGGAGGTGTGGGGATCTAACGATAAATCTCTAGGTACCACAGAGTCTGAGAAATTACATGTCAAATATATAGTGTTTTTTGGTCTCATGGCTCTTAAGGGACTACTCCCAGATGAGGTAGCGTGGAAGCACTAGGAGCTTTGGCCACAAAAAAAACACCTCTCCTATTTTTTACCTAGCCACCTCAATGTGTTGGTGATGTCATTTTCGTGCCAAGAGATTCTATTTGCAAACTATTATGTTTGACAGCCTTACATTGACTCAAAATGCATTATTTCATGCGTTTGCAAATAATATGACAATGAGAGAACTGAATGGAGATGAAGAAAACTGACATATAATTTTGTAGAGGGTCTTGATGTGGAGGTGTAGGATCTGATGAGATGTCTCTAGGTGTAGCGGAGTCTGAGAAATTCACATGTAAAAGATATAGTGTTTTTTTGGTCTCAGGGATCTTGAGGGACTACGCCCGAATGAGGTAGCCCCGAAGCACCTATAGATTTGGCATCCAAAATTTCACTTCCCTTAGAATTTTACCTAGGTATCCCGATGTTTTAGCGCAGTCGGTTTGGTGCCAAGAGCTTCCGTTTGCAAAATTATTGCATCAAACAACCTTACACTATTCTAGCATGCAAATGAGATGGGATAGAAAAATTTTAGACCTATTCATTTCTATAAAATATGGGATATGATAGAGGAAGGTTTCTTGATGCTTCATGAAAAATTTCAAGTCAAATTTAGGTCATTTGTTCAAGTTATGTGAGTTTTTGTAAAATAGACTTTTGTTCAAGGTTGTCCGACCAAAAAAATATTATATCTTTGACAGGTGATTTCTCGAACTCTGTGGCATCTAGAGACATCTCATTAGATCATACACCTCCATGTCAGGACCCAATACTAAATCCTCTCTCATTTTTTCTCCATCTCCATTCGGTTCACTCGATGTCCCTATTGTTTGCAAACACGTGAAATATTACAATTTGAGTCAGTGTAAGGCTTTCTGATGCAATACTTTGCAAACAGAAGCTCTTGACCCCAAAATAACTTCTCCAACACATTGGGATGGCCAAGAAAATTCTAGGGGAGTTGTCATTTTTGAATGCCAAAGCTCCCGGTTCTTCTAGGTTACCTCATATGGGAGTAGTCCCTTAAGGAGCCCTGAGACCAAAAAAATGTTTTATCTTCGATAGATGATTTCTTGGACTATGTGGCATCTATATGTGTCTCTTCAAATCATACACCTCTATGTTGAGATCCTCTATGAAAGAGTCTCTCAGTTTTCTACATCTCTTTTTGGTTCCCTCCTCTTCCTATTGTTTGCAAACATGTGAAATAGTGCAATTTGAGTCAGTGTAAGGTTGTCATATGCAATACTTTGCAAACGAAATCTCTTGGCACTGAACCAAATTTGCCAACACATCAGGACAACTAGGTAAATGATAGGGGAACTATCTTTTCAAATGCCAAAACTCTCTATGCTTCCGAGCTACCTCATCTAGATGTAGTCCCTTAAGGGCTCTAAGATCAAAAAATGTTATATGTTTGACAAAGTGATTTCTTGGACTCCATGGCCCCTAAAAATGTTTTATCATATCCAAAAACCTCCATGTCATGACTCTCTATGAAATAATCTCTTGGTTTTATCCATCTCCATTTGGTTCTCTTGCTTTTTCTATTGTTTGCAAACACGCAAAGTATTGCAGTTTGAGTTGGTGTAAGGCTGTCACACAATACTTTGCAAACGGAAGCTCTTAGCATCAAAACAACTTCACAAAAACATCGGGGTGATCAGGTAAATACTAGGGGAGGTGTATTTTTTGATGCCAAAGATCCCAATGCTTTTGGGCTACCTCATTCGAGAGTAGTCCCTTAAGAGCCCTGAGACCAAAAAAATGTTATATCTTCAACAGGTGATTTCTCAGACTTCGTGGGCACATAGAGATGTCTCGTTAGATCCCACACCTTCCATATTGAAAACCCTCTATGAAAATCCTCTCTCAGTTTTCTCCATCTCCACTTTTTTTCTCTCGTTGTCCTATTGTTTGCAAACACCCGAAATACTACAGTTTGAGTCATTATAAGGCTGTCAGACCACAATACATTGCAAACGAAAGCACTTGGAACCAAACTGAATTTTCCAACACATTGGGATGGCCAGGTAAATGCTAGGGAGGTGTTGTTCTAGAGTCCAAATCTCCCGGTGCTTCCGGGCTACCTCGTCCCGACGTAGTCCCTTAAGATCCTTGAGACCAAAAAAATGTTATATCTTTGACAGGTGATTTCTCGAACTCCGTGGCACCTAGAGATGTCTCGTTAGATCCTACACCTCCATTTTGGGACCCTCTAAAAAAATACTCTCTCAGTTTTCTCCATATCCATTTTTTTTATCTCACTATCCTATTGTTTGCAAACATGCGAAATATTATAGTTTGAGTCAGTGTAAGGGTTTCTAGACCCAATACTTTACAAACAGAAGCTCTTGACGTCAAACTGACTTTTCCAACATGCTGGGGTGGTCAGGTTAATGATAGGGGGATGTTTCCTTTTGGAGGAAATTTTTTTTTTGGTGCTTCCAGGCTACCTCGTCTAGGAGTTCTTTTTCAATGACTTGATTGGCTTAAGAATGAATTTGATATGGGAGTGTCTAAGAACACACGGGAGTTATCAATCACCTAGTAAATCTTTCTTGTTTAGTTCTTGAATGGCGATTCAGCTGGCCTATGGCTTAGTTACATTCCATTCACTGATAATTTATGCTATGATAAAACCCATGGATGCTTTCAAAAGCACCTTCAAAAATATAGGGGTAGTAATCAAGCCTAGTGAAGGGTGTGATGTGATTTCCAAATAACTTGAAATGACTACATATTTAAAGGTAATAACATGGATCGGATAGGATTAGACAATCAAGAATCATTGAGTGTCCAAATCAAAATGTCATTGCATCTAGAGAGACATTCTCGAGCATTTAAGTAATGCATCTGGAGAGAAATTCTTGAGAATTTAAGTAATGCATCTGGAGAGACACTCTCAAAATATGAACAGATAAAAAGGCATCGAATTGTGATGAATCTATTTGAACTATTGAAGTTTGTAATACTTTGTGGAGATCCTTAGATCCTTCTATCCATGCTTGTTGCAAAAAACATTGTCTTAATGATGTTCCTAATGATTGTATGCTCAAGTGTTTTAATAGGGGAGAAGACTAAGAAGCATAGAAGAATGTAGTAAGTGCATGATAAGATAGGAACAAATACAAAGATACCATGAGCAAGAAGAAGCGAAAGTAAGGTAAATACACATATACACATTGATAAGATTGAATGAATAATTACTCAGATTAGGTAACTCTTTTATATACATAACATTATATAAATATTGATTTCCAAATTTTGATGCATATTATACATTGAAAATGCTAGTACATGTAAATCACTAATAAATGAAAAAAATAATCCATAATGTCTTAACTATTGTCAAGTGCACATCATATTAGTTTCATGCAAAAATAATTTAAAGAAATGTAAGGTCTCATACAAAAATATCAAGTTCCAAACAATATTTTAATGTGCATAATAAATATAAAAATTCCAAAATAGGTCATATACCATCAAGTTCAAATGTCATATAGGTCATACATACAATGCCATGCACATAGGCATACAGAAAAAATGTCATGTAAGACACACACACACACACACACACACACAGACATATATTTCCTAATCATCAAAATCTATCCCTCTTTTGGCCTTGCTCGAAGAAGGCCCTCCCTTAGGTGAAGATAGAGATATATGAGATGACTTTGGATCATCCTGAGCCCATGCTACGAGTCCTCTTCCACTGAATACTTACCTGTAGATGAGCCTGTAAATACAAACAATTTTCTTTTTGTTCAAAACTTAATTTATATATGTTTTTCAACATGTATTTAATACCATATTAGAATGAAAGTATTTACATAAATACACAAACTTACCGCAAGTTTTCAATCACGTCTGAATCTGTCATCTCACGCTCATATGAGTCATCGGGAGCTCCTGGAGTACGAACGAGGGATACGAATACGATGATGATGTCGAGGAGTCCATGTGCCCTTGAATTCAAAATGGAGGGGGTTGAAGTTCCCGACATACACATAAGATCATAAAATCTAACATCATAATTAGCCAAAAATAGAACTAATAACATGTATGTACATAATGACAATATTTTAACTAATTTAATCAATTATAGAAACTATTGTTTTTACCCCGCCCACGCCTGTAAATCAAATGAACATGACTGTTACCTGTCGTAGGTAACTCCTGCATATACACAATTAAGGACATTATTAACATAATTTAATAATTATACAATGAAATACATTATTAACATGTAATTTAACACCATATGAATTACATAAGAAATTTTAACGAAAATTTACATTTTGTTTGAATACCTCAGTGAGTTTGTTGCGCAGATGAAATCGCAGTGGCAACACCTTTCTCTACATGTCATCGTAGAGATGGTGGGGTGTCTAGTGAAATCAACATCTTTATCAAACATATATCACGTGAGTTAGATGGACATACAAGAACATACATATATTTGACTTCAATATACTATATATATATATATATATATATATATATTATATATATATATATATATATATATATATATATATATATTTGCATGTATGTGAAAATTTTACACAACTAACATTCTATAGATTACCTATGCGAATGTATGTGTACGCATGGTGCTCATGCCGCCTAGTGGTCGGGATGAAGATGCACCTCTTGTGCACGCTGTAATATCAACGCATGTATATATACAAATACAATTATTTCAAAAATTTAATATATATATATATATATAAAAGTAAATCAAGTACTCCAAATATTTTTGTAAACACACATAATAAAACATAAAAAATACCTGCAAAGGTGATGCCGATGACTGTAATCTAAATGTCTCACTCAAAAATACATCTAACATAGTGACATTATCGTGTGCACCCCCAATAGCACCAACTCCGCCAAAATTAGTACACATGAAAGTATCGTCCTCCTCGGGACCCAAAACATATGACTACCACATTACGAGAAAATATGTGGCCTCAAGTTAGTACTCCTTGAGGGAATACTCTATGTAGGTTTGATGAGCATCTGGCTCAGAAGTATCCCTTGTATTTCAAACAAGGGTCGCAAATAGCCCCTGAAGCGCATGGAGTGTATTAATCTCTACTATCTCCTTCACTACTGGAGGGACAGTCTCATGGTGAGGGTGCTTCTGTGTGGGGACTCTGACCCCAATGCTAAACATGTGCACATTGTGCACCTAGTCAATCCTATGTACTTTCTTTTCCTCGGCATTGTAAATATCAAAAATAAAAAGTAATTTGTGATCTCGTTGAGGATAAACTCGCAATAGAGTTTCCTTAGAAAGTATAGTGGCACCTTAATTCTTATTTCAAGGTGGAAAATCAAACACCATCCACTATTGGTCCCAATTTTTTTTAATCAAATCATTATTGCACCAATGGATGGGAAATATGCTTTGTATGACAAAGGAATAGAAAAAATTAGTGCAGGGGTCCGTGATTAAGGCACATATGAGGTCTTTTGTAATTTATTTTTTCTTTACATCCACATATAGCCCCCCAATTTTTTGGAACAATAAACCCTGCAACCCTATTTGAAAGATGTCCAACGATAAATTTTCTCAGTTTTTGCATCAACTTGAGCAAGCAATGCCTCCAATGTGTTTGCAAGAGAGGCACAGTGGGAGTTTCTATATTGTGAATCTCTCATTCTTTTGATTAAATACTCAATTTCAATTTTGTTTTTCAACTATGTGGGCTGCTAAATCTTCTTGACTACCAGGGGGGATTTTGAGAAATTGTGGGAGAGCTAAGAGGGATGATAGGAATAATAGGGTTTGGTTGTGGTGGATTCCTTCAACCTTGAATTGTGATGATAAACGAAATGTATTCAATTCAAATTCTACTCTATAATTATCAAATTTCAATGCACAATTTTGAGAAAATAATTGTGCTTACCTCTTCTCCATGGTGCCATCATTGATTCAGAAATTCCCAACAATTCAGATACGGTCAATTTGAGCTTGAAATCTAGCTGAATGATGAAACATGAGGGGCATAGTTAGGCTCTCAAACTTGCGTTTGAGGGAGTTAGAATGATAGAGGCTTGGGATTCTTCTTTTTATTTGTAAAAGGTATAACATGTATGTGTTATGCTTCGGTAATTTAAAAAACCTAGAAAAAATATGACGTGATCACAATTATAATATAATGCGTACGCGTTTTTGTCTTTTTTTTTAGGATTTTGTCCAATTTTTGGCCCCCCCAACTTAGTACAAGGGGTTACCCAACATTTTAGTGTCAAAAATAGAGACCGTCAGTTAGCAACAAGAAAATAACAAATTTGTTTTCAAATTATTTGAATGTCCTCCAAACATGATCATAAAAACTGATCCAAAAAACTCATAAATACATTCAAAACAGTTATCTCACACCATTGGTCCCAAATCACTACAAACCAAATTCTTCAGACCGAATCCAAATTGTTCAGTTCAGACTCTAAAATAGTCATGTCAGAAATTGAAGGAAGCATTACATTAGTCAACAAACATTTTTGATCCATACCAAGACAAATCAAAAACTTTGGATAAACTCAGAATCATTCGAACAGACTTCGGAAAGAGTCTGAAGCTTTCTCCTTCAATAATATTTCAAAAATATTCTTTGTTTTCTTCATTTGGCTCTTCTACTCATTGGTATTCTTGTTTCAACTGACCTACATACTTCTGCACATGCATTCTAAACCTCATTCTCAGGCTTAACCAACATCTACATACCTGTTCATACTCATTTCATCAAGCTAATGTGTTCATGCCTTCTCACAAGACATTTTCTTCTTCAAATTCTCTCTCTACCTGTACTCAAAATGACCTCACAAATAGTTGAATTCAATCATGCAGAACTTGACATCATCACTAGGCATCATTTGACATTAATGACAACTTGCAAAAAACTTAGCATAATCTCCAATTTGACGTCAACCATGTATAACATTTTGACATCAAAGAACAAAACTTACAAAAATATTTAATATGACACCAATCATGCAAAACATTGCTTTGACATCAATGAAAAATTTCCAACATGACACAAAGCCGCGAAAAACCCAAACAAGGGTGGATCAACCCTTAGAAAAGCTAGGTAGTTACCTAGGGCACAAGAATCAAGGGGCATATTTTTTTATTTTTCACAAGTCAGTTGTATCAGATTTGTTGTTTTTTAAAATACAAAAATTTATATATCAAACAAAAAATGGTTACAAAAGATGGAAGATATGACAATATAAATAAACTATTATATGAAATCTATAAGTGAGACATAATATTGTCGATAATGATGATTCATGTATTTGCATAGAGTGACCATGGAGAGGAGGCCTATGAAAAATTACAATTTTTTTTACAAATGAACATCAAGATATACACGCCAACATGTACAAGTTCTATTGTATGAAAATATGGTAGCCTAGTTGCTCTAAAAAAAATTATGATAAAAAATGGGATCATATAACTTTTTGCAGTAGGAAATGTCATTACTACATTGTATTCCAAATTGGAATGCATAAATCATGATATATTAAAGTTGTTTTTTCATGGAATATAATATTATTATGGTGTATTTTAATGAGGGAAATGATGAAAAATGTCCTTCGTCTTTCATTTCAAAATTAAATTATATTTTGAAAATACCTTAATGAGTTCACCTTTGACATGGTTCTGAGTCCATGAGCTAATATAGTGATTCTTCAAATGTGAAAATGTGTGAATGCATCAAAGATGGATTTTTGTTAGATATTTTTGTCATTAGTTCCCTTGATTGAATGCAATCTAAATGTAGAAAAATAGAATATGCAAGGGATAAGTGCTTTGTTTACTCTTTGAAGGAGAGGCAGTGACTTGGAGCGCAATGAATATGGGGTATGCAATCCATGGGAATGATATATAGAGGCACTCCATCTCTTCGAACAAATGCAACAAAAGGGGTAAAGCATATTTCCATTACCTTTGCTGATTTTATTTCTACTTATAACAATCCATGAAGGGAAGTACCACATTAATTGTATGCCTGAAAGATCATAAAGTCAAACAAGTAATAGAGCATTATGGTTGCATGTTTGGTTTTCTTGGTCGAGCCACATTCTTTAATTAGATTCAAATTGTGAATATACTATTTAAACATTATGCTATTATTTGTGGAGCATTGCTTCATGCATACAAAGTCTACAAAAATATTGAATCTAGGAGAACACACAATTGAATATATTTTATTTAGATATGGTGAAATCAAATATTCTTTCATAAATATAACCCATGACAAAAATCAAACAAATAACACGTGTCATGAAGAAAAGTGTTATTATGAACATCTAAAAAGTTCGAAAACCTCTATAATGTGTTATATTTGCAATTATATTCTTGAAATAATGGATGCAAGTAGAAAATATATACAAAAAGTAGTTAATTTAACCATGGTTGTGACTTGGCATATTTTTTTGATAGATTGTATTTGAAATATGAGAGAATTATTACACATATAAACAACATGCTAAGATAATAGACATTGGGAATAAGAGTATGAAATTTATAATTAAATAAAATGGAAAAGAAAATTTCATTTTGATGAAACAAGAGATGTTGAAATCCCATAATTAAGGAGGACTTGCATGAGACTGGAGGTATTCTACATTATTATAGATAATTTAATAAGGGAATTGTCAATAAGAAATGATTTATATACTATTTTAGATGACAAGTTTTCATTTTTTAACAATTTAAAAGATTGTGATAATGAAACAATAGTCAAATTCTCTAATTATATAGTAACAATATAAAACATAAACTTGAAGGCATCACTTGATATTTGAATGCATCCATTTCCAGGAATCAACAAGATGTGAAACTCCAACAAGCTTATCACCAATGTCAAAATATTTAACAAATGTGGCTTAAACACTACGTTGCCAACTCTATATGATGCGGTATGAATGTTTCTTTGTATTCATGTTGAAAAATGCATTTTAAAGATAATATTCTCCACTCTAACAAGAGTGAAAAGCAATTAAAGGTCAACAATGGGTGAACCCATATTAAACACCCATTCTATTTTGACAATTGATTGTGACATCAATACAACAATACATTATGATGATGTTATATACAATTTTATCGTAGGAAAGGAAATAAAGAAGCCTTTTTAACCTTAATTGTATGTGTTGTCAAAAATTCCACAGTAAAATGTTTTCAAAAATGAGAGGGGGTGTCTACTTAAAAAAAAAAGCCTAGGGTGCTAAAAAACCTTAACTTGGCCCTGATCTAGATAGTCATGTCTTTAACCCAACCTTAAGAGTGTTATTAGTACAAAAAAAAAAAGCTACAGAACATGATCATACTCTCTGTTTACCATTTATTTTAGAAATAATTGGAAGTTATCTATTATTTAAAGGGGAACATTTTACCTATGCTTGTAAAGGACAAGATAACAAAGCTCATTTTTGATTGTACTCATACAAAAATGCATAGTTAAATAAGTTAATTCATTTAAATTTTATTTACTAATATTTAGGTAATTAAATATTTTATATCCTAGGTGATTGTTTATAGATAACTTTTAAAAATATTTTGAAATCTGCATTAATAGTAGGGATGTTTTTTACATACAAAATTTATACTAAGACTCTATTTTTCTATACAAAATGTAGGGATGTCATGAAAAAAATAAACAATTTTCAGTAGAAATGGCATGGAAGAAACGTATCCCTACCTCACATGGTGTGATTCCTTCCTACCTCCTTTGTCTATTACTCCAATAGTTGTCTAGATTGGTGTGATGGATTTCCAAATTTTTTTTTACCTTTCTAAATTGGCACAACAACTTTCGTTTGCAAAATGAATGGATGAAATTACAATTGTTTTGAGTTCAACATATTTTAAAATAATTATGAAATGACATGTCATTCTACCAAAGTAGACGGGTATTCATGATAATATTAATATACTTGGCATGAAATACTAGATGACATGTCAAATCCGACATCGAACCATCATACATAAACCTTTAACTGTGATAATGGGTATACATGGAACATGCATAAATATTATGAGGGTTCCATCATACTTAAATGGTGCATTTTGTATAAAGTATAAGCGATGGCAAAATTTGATGGCTGACCATGCTAGTCAAAGTTATACATTGTAACCATGGGTTAAATTTGGTGGGTGTGTAGAAATTTTTTGTGTTTTTTAGCCGTAAAATACAACTATATTTGATTTCATACCACAATGAAGGATGGGAAGTTTTTTTGAGACCCCTGTCATATTGACGTTTTGATTACAAAGTTAGCCATATATATATTTTTATATATTTAATTGTCAACACTATTACTAATAGATTATACTATATAGGCAGTAATAGCATGTTACATAGCACTACAAGAATGGGCATCAGACAATGGAAAATGTGAAAAGTGGAAGTCATTTGTTGTTACTTAATACAAGACATTTATACATTTTTTGTAAACTGCATAACATATAGGATTGACTATAGGACTGCGATTGCAGTTGCCAGACTATTAGGAATGGCCGACTAGGCACTTGTAGGATTTCAGTTAGGGATAATATTTGACGGTTGACCCCACCCATCAAATAAAAATCCCATGACGTTGAGAGGTTTTAAAAAGCCGGTCCATCTTTGTTAAATGTCATTTTTATTTAATAATTTAAAAAATACATTTTTTTCCATTGTATTTACAAGTTTTAGGGATTTTATGTTGATATAAACACATTTTTAACCAAATATATTTTTTAAATATTTATATAATTCTGCACTTACATTTATATTGGATGTTTTTATAATGATAATGAAGGTTTTACCAAGTTCTTTCACGTCAAATAGGAATGGGTTGACACTTTTACAAAGTGTAAAATACGGTTAAAATCGACAAAAAAGTCTAAAATGAGCATCAAATATCATCTCTTCTTTCACTTTAGCGATTCAGTTGTCAATGCCAACGGTCATTGTCACTTGTTCATAGTGCAGTGTGGTTGAATTGTGGGTACACCAAAGACAATGACTACATTATTTCATCAGAAGGCCTCCACCCTTGAAGATGCCGTTGTTGGAAAGTGTCAAATTCCAACAACTTTTTCCAACAGTCAATTTCTGTCCATTTTACCTGTCACTTCATGCATAGTGAATAGTCATCAACATTTTCTGAATAATCTTTTCCCATAGTGGTCACATGATTGGTTAATCTTGGTACACAATCAATCTTAGTAAATATTGGTGCATAGTGAATATCCATTCTCTTAACCTGATATAAATATGTTTTAATCATCAGAATATTTTTATTTTAGACATCATTCTTTACACAATTTTAACATATAATGTCATCCTGCTATCATCAAAGAGAATCTGGCGAATTTGATGGAATTTTTTAATTTCATGTCCCTCGACATAAACTAACACTTTCCCTTTCAGTGGTCTAATTTCTTGACCTCTTTCTGTCAATTCTTGATCTATAGGAACAACTATAGGGATTTTTTTGAATGAACAAAAATGGCCTTAAGTGTTGGGCGCGTGAATGTAGGGCACGGGAAGACTGTACAATGCTACATAAAGGTTGAAGTGCCCAGGATCAGGACTCATCCATTTTTGCTATGAGGGTTATTTTTGGAGATAGCGTGTTGAGCACACAAAGAAATAAAACTTGCAGCTCACGCAATGCTATTTTGGAAATAAGCATCGGCTGAGCGCCATGCATAGTTTAGGCTAATAATAGGATTTCTACTTAGATTTAACTATAGGAAGTCTATTGTTAGAGCACTTGCATGTTGTGCATCCTTTTGTAAAGGTGCATGGTTATTATTATCATGTGACCTATTTTGAGAAGTGCATGGGTGGTGAAGGGAAAGTCCCCACCCCTATAAATATGTATTGATTTGCATAGTTTAGGGGGATGTGAACTATTGTAGAGTTGTGTTGTTGGTCTTGTTGAGCACATGACTCATAAAGATACTTATGTAATGTAAGAAGCTTCAGCATTTTATAGTATCTAATGCAATGGAATATATTGGCTGGGTAATGGTGTTGGACATGACTGAATATAATTCTTGCATGGTAAATTTTATTATAGTCATTGTTTAATTCATCTTTATATTCTAAGATCTAGATTTGAATTGTGCACTATGGATTTTTTATGATTGATTATGAATCTGAATATATATATATATATATATATATATATATATATATATATATATATATATATATATCATCATCATCATCATCATCATCATCATCATCATCATGATGCTAACATTCTTACCAAGTAAATTTAAAGAGGGACATGGTGCCTTTACGCGCTTTGGGTGAGCGCTCAGCTAAGGGTGAGTGATGTGCTAGTGCACCTAGGTTATTTACAGGGAATTCTAGGTTGCATCATTGGTTTTATTGCCGAGATATCTTTCTTAGCTATTTGCAGGATGTTGTGCGATGAAGACATGTCGGTTGACCTTAGCAAGTTTTGAGGAATGAATAATAGATCTGGAAGAAGAATACACTTGGAGATTCAACACTGGATCTGAGTTTGACGCACGTGTATGGGTTGACTAGAATCTGTATGACTACTTATATGAGATCTTCTTTGCTATCTTTTCCATAGAACTATACGAGTGGTTGGTTTCTTATGCATCTAAAAGAAATAGGATGTTTCACACAATTTTATAGATGTAAGAAGAATTTAGGCTGTCTATGATGCTAATCTAATTTAGACGCACGTTATGGATACTTAGTTTCGTGGGAGTACTCAATTTCCACTTACTCTTGTCCGTAGGTAGTTGTGTTTTAATTTCTATGTTATCCCAGGGGACCATGTTTGCACGGAATTCCAATGGTGATCAAGATCCTGATGATAACCCTGAATTTGGAATAGAAGTCGATGGCTAACTAAACCCCACAACGCATAGGGGCGGGAGCAAGTGTGGTGAAATATGGTGGACATGGCGACAGAAAGGCAAAGAGAAGAAAGGCGACTTGATTTCAATGAGGCACGCGAGAAGAAAGGCGGCTTACCATAATGTGACTATAAAGTCCATGTAAGTGATTTTCTTCAATTTCTAGCATAGAATTTTCACATTTCCCACATCATAAAGTCAACAAAAAGGTCATCATTCAAAACAAGGTAAATTTGAACTTATGAATTAACTTTCTTTGTTAACCTAAGTGGTTAACATAACCAAATCAAAATAAAACATATATGTTCAACTACTAATGGACAACTATGGCAAAAATAATATTTTTTCATAATTTTCTAAGTATTCATGCATGTTTCTTAGATTATTAATTGTCAAAACACTAGCTCCCCCACATGGCTTTCTTTCAATTAACAACGTATTGAAATTACCATTTTCCTCATATTGGTGGGTGCTGAATCAAGTATTGAATTTAGATATCAACTAATTCAAATGTCTAGTTCTTAGTTAATTAGTGCAAGATTGGATCCTCAATACATGTGACCAAGAGATGACATGATCTACATCACTTGTTCAAATTCCTTCATGTGCCCCATTCTCCTAGAGTAAAAGGGATTATTCTAAGTTTGTAATCATACTTCAAGTTTAGAATAAAATACAACATAAGCTATCTATTGAAAGAACTTGTATATTAATTTCCTGAAGCCTCTATCAATATTCCTTATACTTCCACTAGAATAGAATGATGTTAATATTACATGATGAAGTCTCCAGTTAAAAATATTCATTATAAAGCCACGCACTTCTCGATGGTAGTATCAATAAGCAGTAAGGCTTAAAACTGAAAAAGTTTTAATTGCAAACAAACATTTGTATGTACATAAATATATTATATAAGGATATGACTCAAGGTCAACATTATAAGAACTCACAGGTACGGGACAACATTTCTCTAAAATAAAAGACACAATTTTTCAGCTATATTTCATTAAATAAGTAATTTCCCTAAAGACAGTAATAACATAGCCTTTACTACATTCTTATTTCATACAATTAAGAATAATGAACAACAACGCATAGGCTGCGAACACATCACTCTATGGAACTATTCATTGCATCATCAAATTTCAAAGGAAAATTGATATTTTATTTTCAAGGATGAGAATTAATTCACTTAAATATAAGTAAAATCATGTAATTTATCAATAATAATATTATCAAATATGACAAGTACAACATTAATTCAAGGGCCTTAGAAACGAACAAAACAATTACTTAAGTAATAGATGGAATGTGATCCATCCAAAGTGTCTTAGCAATGATGCTCGCAACAATAATGAAATAATAAGTAATATTTTCTTAGATTTAAGTGCATAAACTATTTGTTTTCTAATATTTTAGGTCTCACAACTCGTTCCATTTTTAAGGTAGAATCTTGATGTAGTGCCCACTCCATTTACAAATTGTTGAGTATTCGATTAATATCCTTTCATTTTTGTTTCATTGTATATGTATGTAACTGTGACTTTAAGTATACTAGATGACTTGGATGATAGACATTATGAGTTATATGATTTGAGGCACATAGTGCCATAGATATTTTATATAAGTATGACCTGCGTATTTTATTTCACTAACCATGCAGAGATAAATTTTTTGCATTTATATGATTATTTAATTTATTGAACTAACCTTGCAGGGATTATATGTGTATGATCAAAATTCTATGTGTTTGATTATGGATAGACTTATCATGATATCTATATATGTATGAGTTAAATTTATTTATGAGACGCAATTAAAAGTTTGAAATATACCATTTGAATCATTAAAATTATGACAAACAACCTTATAAATTGTGATTTATTTTGTGAATGAATTTTGTCACATTTTCCTTATATGCAACTATTAAAAAGTAAATTTTATTTTATTTTTGTTAAGTGGATTTTATTTGGGTTAGTTACTTATGTTTATGATAAATTAATTATGTTTTTTCTTTTCCTTTGTGTTGAGAAAATTACACTCGAAGTGCAAACTCGAATTTAAACTTTAACCTCATTTTTCAAAGAGTGTGGAGAAGGGTTACCTTGTTCCACGCTCCTTAAAATGTCCCCAAGCCCATACCCATGGGGTAGGTGGGATTTTTGAAGGACAAAAAGGTATTTTTCCTTGTTTTGAGGGATTTTTATCCACCTTTTCACTCTTTGGCTGATTTGATTTGATTTACTTTACTTATTTTGATGTTGGTGATTTCCTTGGGATGAGTATTTTTGGAGTGTGGAAGGAAAATTCCTTACACCCATGTGTCTTTTGATTTGAGCAGACTATGCCTCTCTTACACATTTGTTTACACCTTTAATTAATTGTTTAACTAATGTACTCCTTCACATCACCATTTTCCTCTTAAATTTATATAAATGTGTTCGAATTTGGAGAAGGAGGTGACATGTCATTTTGTTGGAAATTTTTTGTTATAATTTGTTGGATTGGAGAGCATTTTTGAAGAAGAACTTTTAAAATGTTGCTTGGATTTTGGATTGCTCAAGTGGACAAGATGGCCGAAAGGTAGGCCTATTTTACATTATTTATTTCTTTTGCTTGATTGTTGCTTTATTGTGTTTTCTTTTATTTTGTGAAATTGGTGTTTGGGTAGTTAATGAACATATGAATGGTGTGGGAGGAAAGTAGCCAAACTTGTCAATAATCAATTCCTTTCAAAAAGTGGAGGCAAAAGGGATTTACTTGGTAAACAAAGCAATAATTAAATATTATTAAATGGAGGGATTAGGTTCTTCTTATGTGTGTGGGATTAGTGGAGGGATGTATTGTATGTTTTCTTTGGAAAAAATTGATGTCTTTTAGAAGAGTGGAGGCAAAAGGGTTGGAAAGAAATTTTTTATTGGAAGGAGTGTGAGATGTATTTTTACCATCTCACTTGGGAGGCATGTAAAGAGTATAGATACTTTTTCTCTTTTGGGATTCTAGTAAGAATCTTTCGTGTTGTTTTCTCCATTGAAAGGTTTTTTTGTTTGTTTGTTTGCCGTTGTGCTCATTTGGGATACCATGTGGATATTCCTACTTTGTTAGGACTCAGGTGTCAGTGGGAGAGTTACTCCCTTCCATTTAGAAGGATGGGTGGAGATCATTTCTCCCTCCTCTTTTTTGGTTGTGCCATATTGACCTTGTTGGAGATCAAGTGAAGAAGATTATGGTTTTAATCCCCTTGTTAAATATTGTTATTGTAGCTTTGAGCACATTTTTTATTGTCCAAAAGACTTGTTATTCATGGAACACAATGTGTATTATTTCCCTCTTGTTGTAAACAATATTCTTATTTTTATACTCATTGTGAACTAATGTAATTCTTATTCTACTTGAATGTTGAAGAAAAGTTGATTCGTCAGATATGAGAAAAGTTGTAAATGAAAATGTGCAAAATATGTATCTTGATATGAAAAAAAGGTTTAATTAGAAAAGTTGTTTTTGTGTAGAAAATAAATTTTATTTCACGGAAAAGAAGAAAGTGAATAATTATTGTAGGCGGTTGTATACTTTTATTTTTACTTGAATGGAAATAAAATGTTGTTTGAAATGAGGACTTGGAAGATATTGTCACCTTTTGTTATTTGAATCCATTTTAAGTTGTTTGTATACCTAATGTAGAGATTAGAAGCTACATTGTATTACAAGCATTTGACAATCCAAGTATTTCAACTAAGAAATCCTTATAAAGCTAATATACATATAGCATACAAACACTTGTGATTGTATACTTCTTGGATGTTATATGTATGATTAATCTATATTTATTATATATAATATATAACTAACATTGTTTAAGTAATTTCCTTAATTCAAATATATTTATAAAAAAATCAATTGTTTTAGTTTGTTCAAAAAATGTATAAGAAGTATGTTAGTATTCAATTGGTATATTTGATTGCATGAAGGAGATTGTAAAGACATTTTTCAGAATGGAGATATTTGTGAACAACACAATGAATGCTTACCATTATTTTGTGCCAGAAAGTAGGGGGGGGCATTCTAGGAAGGCGTACCAAGTATTTGAATCAAGGCACGAAGATGAAAGGGTCTATGTTTATTTGCGAATTTTACCCCTGGTTGTCCAAGAGGGTCAAAAATGATAGCAGGGAAAAACAAAGTAAAAATGGATAAAGTGAGAAAGAGGAAAAGTACATGCCCATGCCCTACAACGGTTAGTGGTATTTACGAGAATTACCATGGTAGTTTCTAGTTTTTGGGTATGCGGGAAATGGTTTCCCCAAATCGACGATTGTAGATGGATCCATGGAGGATGTGGATGTACTTCAAACTATGATGTCGACATACTTTGTAGTTTTCCCCATAAATTTTACATTTTTTCAAAAACAAACCCTAAGCAAAATCATCGACCATTGTTGACGATAAAAAAGGGAAGAAACAAACATGATCACTTTCAAGGGTTTGTGTTCTTGAGTCTCGGGAACATTTTACTCAATACGATGAGGAACCCATTCTCTGGATTGATGAGAAACAAGATCTTCATCAGGATCTAGAAATCCTTCTTCTTGGTTTCTCTTGACATTGATATTATTTAAGATGTGAAACTGATCTGTTTCATAGGTCTTTCCCACCTACAGAGAAGTGCTAGCCTTGTATGCAACATTCATTGTTTTGTTCGTCTCTGGTGCATGCCTGATATCTCTCTCTCTCTCTCTCTCTCTCTCTCTCTCTCTCTCCATCATGCAAATACCCTTGTCCAATGATCTTGTGCGTCAACGTGGATAAAGGGTTTGGCCTTAAACTTTATAATGGTTATGGCTGATCCATCATGCGATTGATATAGAGAGAGGAAACATGAAATGCACGCATGAGACCAAGAGCGGAAACGTGAAATGCCAATTTTCTAAAATCCACTTGTCTGTAACTGTCACTACCTCATCGAAAATATACTTATGGCACATGCAGAACCTCTCAAACTTATTGAAATTTAATTTATCTATGGTGCGCGCTTGATCTCACTCTGTCTCTTTGTCATGAGAATATCCTTGTCCAACGATCTTGTGCATTGACGTCGATCAAGGGCCTAGCCTTCAAGTGCCAATCATTTTAATCGAGGCACAAAGTTGATGGGCTCCACGTTTATTTGCATCTTTTACCCATGGCTGGCCAAGAGGGTAAAAAATGATAGCGGGGGAAACAAATTACATAGGGCTAAAGTGAAAAAGAGGAAAAGTACATGCCCATGCCCTATAGCATTCGATGGTATTCACGAGGATTACCATGGCATTTTCTTTTTTTTGGATATACGGGGAACAATTTTCCCAAATCAACGATTGTAGATGGATCCATGGAGGATGTGGACGTACTTAAAACTATGACATCAACGTACTTTGAGGTTTTCCCCTATAAATTTTACATTTTTTCAAAACCTAACTGTTGTCATCCATTCCAAAATTTTGCAATTTTCAAAAAAAAAAAATTGGTTAAGTGATCATTTATCTTGAAGCATTTGTGAAGTTTAGTTACGTCGAAAAGTTGAAGAGTTAATTGATCTTGGGCTATTTTTGGGCTATTACAGCGTTTATGAACTTTGGAGGAATAAGAGGAATTGTTCCTTCGTTTCTCTCGTACCCCACATACCCGCTTTTCCCATAGTGCATTTACTTTAGTGTGCTATGGATTTCTTAATTCCCCACGGAATTCATCCATTTTAGACCCTCGTTCTTCGCTCCCCATGGCTCCCCGCATTGTTATTTAACTTGCAAAACTTACTCTCTGTGGCCTACGCGGAGATAAGCCTCTCGGATAAAACCATTCCTTATGGCCCTTTGTTCCTCGCAATCCTATGTTCCCCGCAATCGCGCCCTATCCACATTACAAAGGAATTAATTAAAATCATTCTCCTGACCCCACATTTTCTAATGTTGGAAGTTTAAAAAAAATAGTGTATTTAATGAAAATATTTATTATTATAATAAATCTTTTAATCCTTCCACATGAGATGTTTAATGAAGGTTTGTAATTTGGATGTACCCAAATAGAATTTCTTTCCTAGCTCGTTTTTTCCGTAAACTATCGAATTCCTATGTGTTACAGGTATGACAAATCTTTTTGGAACTTAGGGAGCTTGTGTCGCCCCATCTCTTGTTCTTTGCATCCTTCCATCTCCTGTAATTCATTAAATATCTATAAAGTGTAGACATCTCAATGATCTTTAGAACATGAGGTACTTATGTCCTTGGGCCTCTGGTTCCCCGAAAGCCCGATTTAGTCGATACAAGCCTAGGTGCAGGAAGTTCATTCCAGTATAGTAACAAACTACACGAATACAAGTTGTTGCCTTCAGGATAAGGCTTTCACTCATAAAATCATGAATACACGGATTTGGAATTTTTGTGAAATGGAAGCTCAGGCATTCCTGCAGCTCCTTGTCACCTTTGGGTTTGCTTCAGAATATGATGAAGATGAATTTCGTAAGCTTGTTATTTCTGTTTCACGGCGCAGACAAACACCTGAGATGTACTAATCTCTTGGACATGCAAAAAAAATGCCAGGGATTATCGAGACATTGGTCAACAGTGGAAAGTAAATTTACGTTGTTAATTGTGCTTATACTTTAGGTCTAGTAGATATTTATCCACCTGTTCCTCTATTGAATGCGTATCTGAAGGAGGCTGGAAAGGCAACACAGGTTAAAAGTGGAAATATTTCTGTTGCTGCACAAAATGAAACAAATACAATAAAGCTCTTTGCTCTGAAAGTTGTTGTAAATTGCATTGAAGACCATGATCTTGAATCAAAGTACCTGAAGATTTGAAATTGTGCTTTTATAATATACTGGGAAAATAAAAACAAATATGCAAACAAAAATTATAATAAGTCTGCTCACAAGGTGAGCGAACAACAAAGCTTAGAAAAATAATTATGTTTTATTCGACTGTATTGGATTTGGTTTTGCTTGCAATGTTGATATAGAGAATAAATTTATAATAGAAAAAAACTAACCGCAACAATTTATTAGGCAACAAATGAAGATGCAAATAGGAGGAGAACTCAAACAAATGAAAATAGAACTACTCCTATGACTGAAAGAAACTACTCAGACTGCAGTTTATTATCTGAAAAAATAAATTAGTTAAAGAAAACTAATATGAAGATGAGCTGGAGTTTTTCGGTGAAACTGAGGATCACTTAGGTAGTTGAGCTGGAGTTTGGTTGTGGAAATTCAGAGTTGGTCATGCATCTTTCAATCTCCCCCTACATGTGCAATGGGGATGAGTCCCAACTGATTCCTCAAAGTAACAAAACTGGTTGTAGGTAGAGCTTCTATAAAAATATCAGCAACTAGGTCATCTATATGGAAAAACTATAATTCCACTATCCCATCTCAAACTAAATCTCGGATAAAGTGATGTCAAATCTCAATGTGCTTCGATCTAGCATGAAACACTGGATTTTTGGTCATTACAGAGGTACTACTATTATCATAGTAAATAGTGGTTGGGTGTTCCTAAACCAATTGCGAATCTTCTAAAATCTGTTGAATCCCTATGGCTTGACAACTAACTATTGCTGCTGTAATATACTCTGCTTCTGCAGAAGAGAGAGTGATGGTTGTCTATTTTTTACTACTCCATGAGACAAATCCAGAACCAAATGAGCAAAATATAACGAGATGATTATTTTCTATCATCTATTGAACCATCCCAATCAGAACTTGTGTAACCACATAGCTCAAACTTATGTGTGGGAGAATAATGAATGCCAAAATTGTGTGTGCCAGTCACAACCTTGTAACTTTTTTCTACAAGTTGTCCAATACTTAAAATATTATGTTGTAATTCAGGTACATGCAAAGTGTCATGTATAAATGTAGTTTCTCCTTGCTTGGTTTTCACTGCAAGGGTACCTTTTTCCATTACATCAAACTCTTTATCATCACCAAATTTTACTTGACTCCTTACAAATTCATCTAATTTGAGAAAGACATCAAATTTACCCGTCATATGATTTGAGCAACCACTATCCAAGAATTAAACATCCTTTTGAGGTTCTTTTTCCAAATTGCAAGCGAAGAATATGGAGTTCTTTGCATCTTCAAAAGACTTTTTAATATAGTTGGCTCTTGACTTGTTCAAATCAGATTTTTTATTTCTACATCCAGATTCATAGTGTCAATACCTTTCACAACATTGACACTAGATGCTTCTATGATCCATAGAACTTCTTCCTATTTTTTCCTCTTCCTCTTCCTCTGCCACACCCTCTAAATGTAAAAGAATCCCCTTGAGATTTGTTTGGTTGAGAACGGGTTGTATATTTTTCTTCAATTCTTACAGTAAACTAGAAGTCTTGAACTACGTTCTCTGTGGAACGTTGCATACGCTCCTCATGATATTGCAAAGAACCTATCAAATATGCAACTTTGAATGTTGTTAGATCTTTACTTTCTTGAATGGCTATGACCATTAGATCAAACTTTGGAGGAAGAGATCTAAAAATATTTTCTAATTTTTTTTCTTTGTGACACTTTCCCCTTGAGTTTGGGATGGTTCACAATACTTTTAGACCTAATAATAAACTCTTGAATATACTAAACTTCCTTCATACTTAAACTTTCAAAATATCTTCCAAGGGTTTGAAGTATTACTAACCTTATTTTGTCAAATCCTTGGTATGCAGTTTGTTGTGCCTCCCATGCATCCTTCAAATTTTTCATACCAGCTATACAGGGAAAAAATTGATATATCCAATGCAGATTGGATAGAAAATAGTGCTCGATTGTCCTTCTTTTTTTCTTCTTTCAATTGAGTTCATTGATTTACTATTAAGGCATCTAACACATTCTAATCTGTAGGTTTTGTGTATCCTCGTACTAAATCCCAAATATCTTGGGATAATAGTAGGGTCTTCATATTTACACTCTAGTAATTATAGTTGTCTCCGGTAAACAATGGAAGTTGGAATGGAAAATTGCCACCATTTTCCATTTTGATAATTCTTGGACAGAACCGATAACCTGCAACTTTGCAAAAAAATAATCTGCAACCCGTTCAGATACAAATTAAAGATTTGAAATTATGCTCTTATACTATATTGAGCAAATAAAAAAACAAATCTGCAAACAATAATTATAATAAATCTTCTCACAAGGTGAATGAACAACAAAGCTCAAAAAAAGAATCTTGTTTTATTCAATTGTATTGAATTATGTTGTGCTTGTAATGTTGATATAGAGAATACATTTATAACAGAAAATAACTAACTGCAACATTTTATTAGGCAACGAATGAAGCTTCAAACAAGAGGATAACTCAAACAACTGAAAATAGAAATACTCCTATGACTGAAAGAAATTTCCCAATCTACAGTTTATTAACTAAAAAAATAAACTAGTTAAAGAAAACTAATTGGAAGATGAGCTCGAGTTTGACGGAGGAACTGAGGATAACTTAGGATTTTGGAGGTGGAATTGCTGAGTTGGTCACGCATTCTTCAGTACCCCACTTGAAACTCTGCGGAAGCATGTACATCAACCAGAGAAGCAAAAGATAAACAAGAAAATATTTGTAGAAGCTATTAGGGTCGACATAAAAAAAACGCATGCTAATATGGTTGGAGGATATTTTCCCACAGCATCTGGTATTGAAAGAGTTGGTGTTTATGCTACTGGAAGTACAAATATTACTGATATGAGTTAATATCAGTCTGTAGATAGAATGTAGTATCCTAGTTCAGCTACCAGAGGTAGTGCGTACTGCCTACCTGATTATGATAGTTCTAACCAGGTCATTTATGGACCATCATCCCTTCCACGATCTTACATGTATTCAGGTGATAATCTAGGATCATCTGGGTTAGGCTCTGGTTCATAGAATGCATCTTCTAATTATAATAGCTATCATCATAACAGTTGTCTACCTTTCTCTCTCACTTCTTCCACACACCTTTTATCCATTTATCCTACTTCCGCTTCCCATTCTTCTAATTATCCTTCTTCATATTTGCAATTGATCATGATTTTTTGTTTTAAGTGTATTTTCAGTCATTACATATGGAGCTATCTAATTTCCTGTCAAGCTCACGTGACATGACATGAAGATCTGAGGTTTTTTTAAATAACCATGTAAAGCATGGGATATGGTCATTGAATACACCGAGGAGATTGTCAAGCCAATCACTACAGATATGAAAGAGTGTAATACCCCATTATTACCTCACTAGAAAACAACGTAAACTACTAGAAATTTGGGCTAATTTTTTTTATACATATTAAAATCATGACTATTTAATTTCCCCTAATGTTATCGGGTTAGAGGTACCCTTTGACCCATAATAATTGTATTTAATTGATCTATTAAGGTCCAAAGTACTATTTTAACCCCCCTTAAAATTTAAATCAAACCACTCATTTAATAACACTAACTAATTTCCACAATATTAAAAAGGCCATCTATTTAAAAATATCCCCTCAATATTTTAAAGGGTCGCTTTATTTAAAATCATTCCCTAAGCAATTAAATCTCCTCATAAAATAACACCATTGTAATTTCTCAATAATAAATAAAACACTTTATGTTAAGAGTTTTCCTAAAGCTACCATTAAATTTATCCACCCATTAATAAACTCACCCCTTGTAATTAAATTTATCTTACTCCGACTTAAATAATCTATCCCACAACTTACGCATAACTTAAATAATTTTCCCCACTTTTAAAAATACATTTACTCACACTTATTTAATTTCGCCCATAGTAAAATGACTTACACACACTTAATTAGATTTTACTCCGGCTTAAATAATCTATCCCACAACTTACATGTAACTTAAATAATTTTCCCCACATTTAAAAATACATTTACTCACACTTATTTAATTTCGCCCATAGTAAAATGACTTACACACACTTAATTATATTTACCCGTATTTAAATAACTTACCCACACTTAATTTAATTCACCCATGCCTAAATAAATTTACCTATACTTAATTAAATTCATCCCCATTCAATAAAGTTACCCACATTGAAATATATTTACCCATGCTTAAATAAATTCACCATCATTCAATAAATGTACCCACACTTAATTTAATTCACCCATGCCTATAAAAATTTACCTATAATTAATTAAATTCACCCCATTCAATAAAGTTATCCACATTGAAATATATTTACCCATGCTTAAGTAAATTCACCCCCATTCAATAAATTTACCTGCACCTCCTTTTATTTAATTTACCATTTCCATTTTAAAATTCCATGACTTAAAAGAAAAGTGTAGGGTTTATTTTTGGCCATTGGATTCTTCTAATCTCATCCCTGGATGTTAGGGATTCTCCTACAACCCTAATTACTATCTTATGTTTTCTTTCTCTCCTTTCTTATTTCATTATTTTGCTCTTCTTCTTATTTCTTTTTTTTTTTGCAGGTAAGAGGCAAGGGCAGCCATTGAAAGTCTCTTTTTTGGGGGGAGCTCCATTTCAAGGAGGAATATGATTTCTTACTTCTCTTTTGATGGCCATTCCTTTTTTATATGAAAAACTAGGGTTTCAAAAAAACTAATATCTCATATTATTATTATTATTATTATTGATATACTAGAAAATATCCTGATTATCCACTATATATATATATATAGCTCTGTTTCCTTTTTACAGCAGTTACAAAGTGGTGAGTGACCCATACAATGTGGCCATGTATGGTCACAGAGAGGGGGTGGGGGTATGCAGGGGTGTGGCCTCCCCCTTGGTCCCCTTAATAAAAACAATGCCCTCATATTATTACACAACCGCCTTTTATTTTGATAATAAGGTTTGCTTTATTTCTTGTTTTACATCAGTTACAAAGTGGTGAGTGGCCCATATAATGTGGCCATGTATGGTCACGGAGAGGGGGTGGGGGTATGCAGTGGTGCAGCCTCCCCCCCGGTTCCTTAATAAAAACAATGCCCTCATATTATTACACAACCGCCTTTTATTTTTATAATAAGGTTTGTTTTATTTAATAACATAGTGGTGCATATATATTTTAAAATCTATATCAACAAATTTATTACTATTAGTATTATTACTATTTTATTTTTATTTTTATTTTTATTTATTTTTAAATTTACTATTCTTAAAATAAACTTACTAGTTTACATATCAACATATTATCATAAGACTATATATCTACACATTGAGTAATAAAACCTTTCCTTTGAATAATAGTGTTTATATTTCTAAAATAATTTCAATAAAAATATAGCTAAATCTGATTTCAAAACAAGCTCTTTTACTAAAATGATTTGCAACATAGCTTACAATACAAGAATAATAAGATTAATTTCTAATATGAAAACAAGAGCTCAAATTTGCACCCAATTTCTTTCAAATGGAAGATCAAACAAGAATACCCAATCCCTAACAGGATGATATTTTACAAAGAATATTACACTTTCATTACTTTTTACATCCATATTGAGGAAATAACAAAATTTCTTTTCAAAAGAGAAGTTTCAACCAAATATAGTAACTCCTTTACAAGGAAGTACTACTTTATAAAATGTGCCTCCATTTCAATCAACAAGATCATTAGTTGGTCCATTCTATATATTAAGCTACAATATCATTTCAAATATGAAGAGCATATTTCTCAACACAATAAGACTCTTCTCTCATGGAGAGTAATAATAATTTAACACATTGCATTAAAACCTTCAAACTATATTCAAGATAGTGATAACACAAATTTGATATAGTACATGCTTCCACAAACTATACATATATCCCAAAATGAGAGGCTTACAAGGGAGCTCACATCAATATTTTTTTACAATGATCATATGCTTATCAAGAAGCTATAACTTTTTCCAAATGTGAAGAGAATCATAGAAAGTCAAGGTCTCCAAAGATACTCCAACAATCAACAAGCTTAGGCTTCAACTTTGTCCTCCATGTAGTCTCCAAACATGAAGAGAAAGGCTTGTTTTACCACCCCAACCTTTAGGCATCATTACATGCCTTTCCAAAGGTTGGAAGACATGCTAGCCTCCCCCAAACCCATGTGAAAGAGAGGATAGCTTCCACAAATGTGAACAAGAGTAAGGAAGGGGTAACTACAAGCTTACAACCCATAAGAATAACCCATTCATCACAAAAACACAACAAAAGCCAAACAAAATAAAAAAGAGGATAAAACCATATTCATCCTCAATACAGGGGAAGATTGGATAAGACAACCAATACTGCCAAAGAGTGTGGTCCAACCATAGGATGCAGACTAACAAAATATTTAAAGAAACCTCTTTATCCCTCCAAAACAATCAACCCTCCTTATTACTCCTCCCATTCACCTAAATTCCTCCTTGGGAGGATTTTCAAACCCATTGGGTTTCTTCTTCAAGGATGGGGAAGGGGGTTCAAACCATATGAACCACCTTCCCCACCTCAAACCATATGAGGGGATAAAATAGAAACCAACATGGATTTCCCATCAAGCCATGAGGTTTTAAGAGGGATAATATGTCCCCATATTCTCCAATAAAAATCCCAAATCCATCAAGTCATATGATGGATGGAGAAAATAACAAATCTCACACCCAAGCAAACATGCAACACATGCAACAAGAAAAAAATTTCAACCAAAAGAAAAATCTAAAATATAACATGCCAATAACACAAATAGGATTAAAGAACCTACCTCCAAAATCTCACCAATCTCTAAGCTTTTCCCAATTCGTTGCCTAAGCAAAGCTCCAACTCCAAAAGCACACCAAGCACACAGATTGTAAGCCAAAAAGTTCTCTTTTCTTCCCCATGAGGGAGTATTTGAAGAAAAGTAAATAAGTTTTCCTCACAAATGAGGAGGTGACATGTGTCACCCCTCTCTTACCTCCAAGTGAAGATTCCCCAAAATAAAATAAAGAAACGATAAACCCATATTTAAACACCCCTCTCCCAAATTACCCATAAAAGAAATTAAGACAAGCTTATGTAACTTTTCACAACACACACACACTCCCAATTGATCTTACAAAGATGGTGACAAGAGAGAAGCAAACGAGAGGGAATTTTTTTTTTTTACTTGAAATTAAGCCCCCTACCTAATAGGGTAGGGTACAAGGGCTTATTTTCAAGCTAGGTGAACCCCCAAAACCAAAGGGGTCACTTAAAATGCCAAAAGTAACCCAATTTCGGGTGTGGCACAAGTGGACACAAATGTTGAGATGTGGAGCCCACTTAAGGGTGCAAATGTGGCCCTAATCCTCATCACTAAAAAACCAAAACACAATTACACTCCTAACACAATTGGGGGACTATTAATTCCCTCAACTCTGTTTAAAACAATAAAAAAACCTAACCAAAATTAATTTGTTATACAACATACAACATTACGAATAAGGGACACTCATGAGTGCCCAAACAATACAAGCAACCAAATAGGCCTCATATAGCTAACATGGTTAGGACTTAGCCCCATGGGTCGCTTGTGCACATTTGCATAGCTTCCCTGAAACCCACGTTCTCCTGTGTCTTGCAACCTGCACACTCAATGCAAACATTAAATGCATTTGCCCAATATAATTATAAATCAACTACTCAGTAAACAATCAAGTCTAAACATGCAATCTACATTCACACATCATCAACATGGAATTGTAAATAAGAAACATGTAAAATTTCACACAAATTCCCCATGTGTTAGCCATTGCAATACATACATACATACATACATACATACATACATACATACATACATATAGATAGATATATATAGATATATATATATATATATATATATATATATATATATATCCATGTTATCATGTTCTCTCATCAATAATTGAATATTCTATATCATCAAGATGTGTGACTAAACTATGTATCCATCATATATCAATTAGGACTAAATAATATAGCAATATGTTAGTATCCACAATATCTACTTAAATGTGCCAACATACTAATCAAATCTAAATTGGTGATACGTGCCCAAATCACCATACATGTCCATGGAGATCAAATAACATAACATAATATCTAAAACGTGACATAATCCCTGTAAAATCATAACTATGAGCAAAGAAAATCAACATATAACTGAAGCTAGAAATGTCGGAACTACAGAGAGCATTTCATATACAATTCCTTGGTGCATGCACTTAAATGATTTGCATTTGCGTAAAACATGATAATATAGATGATGGTGTTGGGTGCTCATGTGGGATGGATGTAATTGTATGTGGTGAAAATTGTGAATGAAGAGTGCATTCAATGAGTTGTTCAAGGGCATGATAGTATTTAGAAAGGTACACAATCAAGCCATTTCGTAAAGAAAAGAGAATGAGGTAGTGATAAATTATTCAATGTATTGATAAGTGAGATGAAATGTATGAAAGTATTGATAGTCACAATAAGATGGTTTTTCCAATACCTCTTCAACCAAAGTATGAGTATTTGTTTGAGAAGTATGTGGATTTGGTTGAGTAAGAAACAATATTAAGGAAATAATACCAAAATGTAGGGGGACAATTTGCACAGTCCAAAAGAAGATCCACCACTTTCAGTAGCTAGAAGTGATTTTGTTGTTTAAATGGATACAATAGGAAATGGGACAGAGGGGAACATGATGGTACAAAAGACTCACCCGAGTTCCCTGATTTTGATGAAGCCATATAGAGTTCTTTAGTTATTGGTGATATAAGGGAGTTGTTATACCGTGCCTATCAATAAACAAGTTGTCAAATACACTTATCATTACTCGTGTTAGAGGGATTTATTTGTGGGGAAAATATCATGATGAGTATTTACAAAAAAATGAATTATTCCTATCTGAAGAGTTTGATCCTAATCCATGCCTTACAACATTGGGGATTTCATTCCATTGGAACATTTGGATTGGTTGATAACTGGATGCTATAATATCATAATATAAGCATTGTAAATCATGGCTATTTATGTTAAAATGGAGCACCGAAGGCTTTGGAATGTGCTATTAGTTTTGGTTTTGATGTTTTCCCTTGTTTTGCTTCTAGAGATATCATATACATATGTTGTCTTGATTAGCAGTAATGTGTCTTTATCATCTAATGACATGGAGGCTTGGTTTGGTCCAAAAATGAAAGGGTCAGGACTCCGCGGGATGCTTCAAGTAGTAGAGCCATATGATGCATGTCTACCTCTTAGAAATACAACAACAAAAGGAGTAGGTGTAAACCCATCATTTGCATTGATTCAAAGAGGTGTGTGTAGATTTGAGAGAAAAGTTTGAAATGCACAAAATGTAGGCTTCAAAATAGGTATTATATACAATAATAAAGACAACCCTCATTTGGTTGCAATGGGTAGGGATTCCATGGGTATTGTGTCATATTCAGTATTCATCTCAAAAGTAGTAGGAAAAATAAGCTTGAAATATGTTGAATTATTCCCTCTCTTAAGAATGCTATGGTCAATAATGATCTTGTTGGCCTTGTGAACAGTAATTCCTTTGAAATTTTGGAAGGACACTCTTGCTTTACTTTTGTACATATTCACAGAGAGAGGAATGGACCATTCTATGTGATATACTTGCATCAAAACGCGTAGACAATCATTGTTTAAGACACTATCCATGGAAGTAGGAGTTTATTTTCACATATTATCATCCCTTGAAGTGATTATAAAATTAATTAATTCAATATTGAATTAATTAAAATTTTATGTAAATATATTTAATTAATTTGTCCATCAAAACTAATTAAATATCATAATTTGAGGTAAAATTAAGTTGAGTCAAATTGAGAACATAGGTTGATAGGTTGGGTTAAAAGTAGTTTTATAAGTAATTTGGGGAACTTAATGCCTATATAAGGCTGCATTGTAATTGTAAAGGGTTGCTAGTTCCTCTTATATTCTTGTTGTACAGCTCTTTTGGAAGTTCTTCTATTCTATCTGACTGCTGGATTATGCTTCTGTAACTTTGTGTACACAAATTTTGCTTTGTGAATACAATGCCCTTCTTCATTGATGTTTTAATTATTTCTAATCACAAAATATTTCATTTTGTTTTTATTTGAATCATTAATGTTGCTCCTTCTTCATAATGTGATCGATGCTCAGGTGATCAAACTTTGTGTTGGATATCAGAGTACATGAACTTTGTGTTATATCAACATGTTCTGAAGGAGATGAAAGACTTTGTGCTAAACTCAGAATTCATACTCATTGTATTCCTTTCTACATAATAGAGAAGTTATCCTTTTGTGTAGTTCTCTAATTGCAATCTGCATTTCTCTTTCCCTCCTTATTCCTCCTTTCTATTTGTATTGTTCATTTCTCAAAATTTCCACCCTTTTTTCCTTTCCAATTAAAAGCACCAAAAATAAATAAAAAATCACATCATACAAGGGAACTACCCCTCTCACAAAGCAAAGGAAACTTCATCATGTCTAAAGGTGAACTTTCCCTAACTGTTGCTAGTTTTTGTACACTTCCAATGGGCATAATAAGTGACCAAAAATCCAATGAACACAAACCATAAGAAAAATTATTGACCATTGTTAACAATAAAAAAGGAAGAAATAAACCTGAATACTTTCAGGTGTTTGTGTTCTCGAGTCTCTGGGAACATTGTATTGAGTAGGGGCGGGGAACTCACTCTCTGGATTGATGAGCAACAAGATATTTATCAGAATCTAGAAATCCACATTCTTTTTTTCTCTTGATGTTGATGTCATTGAAGAGGTGAATCTGATCCATTTCAAAAGTCTTTCACGCCTGCATAGAAGTATTATCCTTGTATGCAACATTCACCATTTCATTTGTGTCTGGTGCACGTTTGATGTTGCTCTCTCTTCATCAGTGTGACTACCCTTGTCCAACGATCTTGTGTGTCCACATGGATAAAGGGATTGACCTTCAACATTATGATGGCTATGGTTGATCCATCATATGATTGATAGAGAGAGAGGAAACATGAAATGCACGCACGAGACCGAGAGATGAAATGAGGAATGCCAATTTTTTAAAATCCGTATTTTTGTAACTATCACTGCAACATTTAAAATCTACTTATGGCACATGCGGACCATCTCAAACTTATTAAAAATTTTATTTTGTCTCTAGTGCACTCTTGATCTCACTCTGTCTCTTTGTCATATGAATATCCTTGTCCATCGATCTTGCGCATTGAAGTGGATATGGGGTTTGGCCTTCAAAATTTTGATGACTATGACTGATCCATCACATGTACGATATAGAGAAAGGAAATGTGAAATGCACGCATGAGACCGAGAGAGGAAACATGGAATGCCAATTTTTAAATATCTACTTGTCTGTAACAGTCACTGGCACATTGAAAATCTACTTGTGGTGCATGCGAATCATCTCAAACTTATTGAAATTTATAAATATTAATATAAATGTATTGGACACTGCATTGAACTCACATAATTTCCTAACATTAACATGTCAATTCAGACCAAAAGATTTATATAAAATCGTAAAAAATCCTTTATATAAAATAATTAAATAAACTTAATATAACTTAAATATTTTAATATAAAATTAATAATTAATATAATTAATTGTTACGCAACTTATTCTCTACATATTTGTAAACATTTATATACAAGGAGATCCAATTGAATTATATGAAAATCAACTTCCTTTATATCTTTCTAAAAGTAAGGTTGATGCGAGAATTTAATTAAATTAATAAATAGAGCATTGCTGAGAACTATGCTAAATAGAGCTTTCACTAATAGTCGTCCTAAAATCAGCACCATTATGGGTTAAATTTTGAGGAAAAGAGATCTTATATTATATTAATGTAATAAGATACAAGATAGCTTTCAGCAAAAAAATAGGTGGTATGAGAGCATGCCCCAAAACCACAAACTAGGTCGAGATTAGGACAATAATGAACAAACTAGGAAATTCCTAGGAAACCATCAAAACACAAAACTATGCAGCAAAAACAAACATTCCTGAAATAGGGGGATCATGATCATCTAGTCAACCCAAGCCTAGGAAGTCCTTATTGGCGTCAAGAAATACTCCAACCAGAGGGGATTTTCTTCTTCTTTTTATGCCTCCTCCTGAGTGGCAATGACAAGTGAAAGGTGAGGAAATTTATCAGCAGACGGTGGCGGAAAAAATGGGTGTAAGCTCCATCCATCAAGCGTGCACTACTCGGGGCAGGGTAGGTGATCCCCACATGAGTTGGTGATTAGGGGACCTCCATCCTTGTTGGTGACCTAGTGGCGAATAAATTCTCTTACGAGCAAGTCAGATGCAAATGAATCCTCCATTAGGGAGAGCGAGGTGAGCGACGAGCCCGAATGAAGTAATGCCACTAAAAGTGGTTGTGGTGACCACCAAGACCATGTGGCGAGGAGTATCGAGACGTTGAGGGGTGGATCCTAGGCAACATTGCAATGGGCATCACCCCAGTACCGCAACAAAGTATGCAGGTGGTCCAATTCTAGAGCAACTTTATTATCCTGGAATTGAATCTGTAGCATCACATTGGAGATAACCATATATTTATTATACACAGGAAAAATTCTGATCAACTTTAGATTTAGTAAAGAAAAAACATTTCTTTCTTACCATATCTAATACATAATTTCCCCCCTAAAAACATGTCAAATATGGTGGTGAACAATGGAAAAATATTTGGGTTATCACCAATAAGGAAATTCTGCCAAGTAAAGTAGTGCGGTTCGAGAGGAAATAAAAATGAATGTATCCAATTTCAAGCAAGTTGCACTTTTGGACAAAGCCTAAAAATATACAAAAGAGCTTCCAAGTGGCCACAAAATTAGCACTTGGGAGCTGGGATCCCAATTTGAATAAGTTGAGACCCTATAGGAAGGCCATGGTGCATAACACACCAGAGAAAGTGAGAAAATGTTTTGGCTCAACACAGATAGATGAGACTATGTCAAATCGCTGACTCCATGAGGACGTATTGGAATGAATGCCCCATTGAGGTGTTGAGTTTTTCAACCATGGGAAGATGAGTCAAGAGCCAACGATAGCCTTTATTGGCTGAATATTTTTTGAAATGGGGTATCTACATACCACTTTCGATCTGTTGACTAAACATGAGAATAGTGCACATAATTTTGTGCATCATATGGTCAGGGACTTAATTGAGAACTATGGTAATGCTAGCTTGATCTTGTTTTGTTAGCCAAAAGCGAGCTTTAATATTAGGCCAAGAGTATTAGGATTGAGAGAATTTACAAAATAAATCTTGGATGGTGTGAATTTCACGCTTAAAGAATTTGAGCACAGGAATCCTTTGTGTATCTACAAAACATTTATCCTTAGCCTGAAAAATTCATGACCACTAGAGAGAATGATGGTTGATGGACAACCCATTATGAAATCCATCACCTTTCCATTTAAGCCATGGTTGGATGCATTCCCAAACCTTGCAGATGCTTTTAAGTACAAAAGTGTTGACCACTTTAACATGCACATGAGAAATAGGGAGGTTGACAAATCCCAATCCTTTACATGCATGACAGCTATAAGGTAATCCTTCTTCAATACCGTGACACAAAATCACTTTCCACGCTTCCTGGCTAGTGATGCATCAAACAATTCATTTGGCACAAAGTTCCCTCCCTTGGCGTTAGATGTCAATAAGGCCTAGACCCTTAGAGTTACGGGGAAGGCAAAAAATGTCACAAGCCACATGATGAAATCCTTTACTAGTAGAGGTGTTGGTGCAAAGAAAGGGTTTGAGGATATTTTTTAGTTTATGAATGGAGGCTTTGGAGGCCACCCAACATGAAGAGTAGTAGACGTGTGTGGCCGCTAGGACTTTGGAGAAAATTTATTGTTTATAATGTATAACGTCATAATAGTTATATATTTATTGTTTATAATGTATTAATGGTTATAAAAATTTATAATGTTATTATGTTTATAAAATGGTTTATTGTAACCTTTAAGTGTTCATATCATTTATAATGGGCACATTTATAATGTGATAATATTACATTATGTATAATATGATTAATAAATATAGTACATAATATTGTTATTGTAGACACCCTAATTTCACATCCGTCTTAAATAAATTAATTTCCCCACCTCATTTCCCTCAAAAATACACTTTGAATTAATCAAATGTAGTTTTGATTCACCATCCCCTTCCAAATCTAAAAATAACTTAATCCTTACCACATGTCATTATTTTCCATGATTTTTCTACTATTGAATTAAAAATTCAAAATCAAATCCTCACCCACTCTTCGTGGTCTCCACTCACTTAAAATCCTCCAATTATAAATTAAAAATCTAATTCAAATCCTCACCCACTCTTCATGGTCCCCATTCACCTAAAATCCTCAACTCATGAATTAAAAAAATCTAATTCAAATCTTCACCCATTCTTCATGGTCCCCACTCACCTAATCTTACCCACATTTTCAAATGATTGTTACTTAAATTAATCTAAGTTAATCACTTCTCCAGGATATAAATACAACCTTAGCCCTCCCCTCAAAAACAAGGAGAATAAGCTCAAATGCCCTATCTAAGTTCTTGCATCCTTTGAGCAAAGAACATCCCTCTACCTCGTCCTAATGCCCAAATAGTCTCATCTTGAAGCACCCCAAATCCATAATCCTTTTATCTATTTGGTGCAAAGTAAGTAGATCTTGTTGCAGAAAATACCTTGCTCTATTTTGAGAAAAAACATCTACATATCATGCAATCAAGGCTCAATCCATGTTTCCTAGCCCATTTTGAGGTTTTCTACGGAATCGTAAAAGAGGAGGTATTATTATTAGTATTTTACTTCCTTATTAGTAGTGATATTTTTCATATCTCACATTCTGGCATGCCTGGTTACTTTTGATCTGTTACCATTGATTTCCAAATTAATGGTTTTATCCATTCTTTGTTTATTATTGTTCATTATTATCTCATTTTCTATGCCTTATGGCCTTCTTTGGTTAACCTTCACATTTTGGGTAGTGTTTTTGTTATGCAGTGTCTTGTGGCACATATGCAGGTTATAGTACCAATGAACCTACAATGCTCATCATGTCTTTGATCCCCTTGGTGCTTGGTGTTTCATAGAAGGAAATCCATCACATGATCTAGATACTTATGGATCACATCAGAAATATTCAATCCTAATGTTGTCATAGAGGACCTATTCACACCTATATCTCCAAACTTATCGAATTTGCATTCCCAATCATCCTTTGCACATTTGAGGCCACCCAAGCTCCACAAAAAAAAAATTGCCTTACATTCCAACTTTCCATGATGACACTTTGGGTAATGTTTTACAAGTTTTCTTTCATCATTTTTATTTTTTGTGAAGATAATGTTATCATTATTTTGCAATCACGATTAAATACAATAATTATCCACATTTTTTCCAAAGTATGTCTCAATTTTATCTATGTATGCTCTTTTCTTACGCCTTTGAGTGATCTGGAAAATCAAAAATGGTCGCGATTGTTTAATTCTTGTTCTAACATTGCAGGATACCCAATCAAATCATCAAATTTAAATCAACATTTCATACTAGTGGGGTATTTTGTAACTTAATTCGAATAATTTAAAATAGCTCTATTTTTTCGTCATTAACTAACTTGTCACTTCAATTATGTTTCTTCTTCATAATTTTATTGATTGTTGGTTGTGTATGCTCTTTTCCTGCACCTTCAAGCGATCTAAAAAATAAAAAACAACCACAATCGTCTTTCTTTCTAACATTTTGTCTACAGGATAACTACTAATTTGTTTTCTGTAGGACCACGTCACTAGAATATTGTCAAAAAACACAAAAATAAAAAAAAAATCCTACAGAATTACCACTGTTAAAAGAGAAAATTGTTGAAACCAAAAAAAATAAAAATTAGCATGCTTAGGTACACAGTCATTTTCCGCCAGTAATTTATTTTAAGTTGGAAAGAACCCTACGTTTAATCACTTCATTTTTTTTTTCATGTAGTTGAGGTGGATTTCATCACCACCGATGCTACACCAGTGACTGCATGGACTTGACTACCATGCACCAACAACATTGACATTTGCATTACACTTTGATACCTAGTCTCATCGCATAATTTGGTATCTACCTCACCCCTGCTCTTCACTTACAGGTGATGTTGTCGTGTGGAGCATGCGAGTCACACCTAAATAGTTGTAACAAAGAAGCGTGGGAATCCTCCCTATAAATCTTCGGGGAGTTATAAGGACAACATACACATTAATCCTCCCATCACCTTCCACCTTTTCACAAAACATGTTTCGGACATGGTGATTCACTCCAAAGTAGGAAAGTAAGAATTGGTGAGTCTCCTCCAGTGCTCTAAGGGTTCCCTGCACCAATTCTTTCCCCATACAGAATTAGGTATATCAGGACTAGGGTATATTGGAGGATGCATCTTTTTGGAGTGATAAGAGCCTGCATCCATCATTCCATATCATACTTGCATGATTACATGAAACAATGATCATTCCTGAAGAATTTACCTCTTGATCCAAAACAATTTAATACACATGATTGATTGTTGTTTGTAAACAAAATAGTTTAGCATTGTTTTTATCATAAAACTTGGCTGATAACAATGTGTTTATTGTAAAATTCAAATCCTAGTCATGTTCCACAACACCATTTCTCAACAGATAAAATACCAAACAACACGCTGAAATAATCCCACAATGAAGATCAAAACATCACACTCATTTCATTAGCTTGCTTCAGCCAACAAAAAATCCTCCATAGCTTGTTATCGGCTATGTCAAAATGATATTAAGTGACTTGCATTTACTCCCCATCTCGTCAATTGTCAGAACATCCTTCCTATCTTGTTTTAAATCTATATCAAATAGACATTGAATGACTTGCGTTCATTCCTTATCTCATCAATTGTCAAAACATCCTTCATAGCTTGTTTCAAGCTATATCAAACTGACATTGGGTGACTTGTTTGAGTTCACTCATTATTTCATCAACTGTCAAGTTTATCAAAATTGCCTCTGACATAAATCCCTTCAGAGCTCATTTTGAGCTCACAAATGTGTTGAGTCACTCGTTTGAGTTACTCTTGCTATCAACAATCCAGAGCTTGTTTAAGCCAAACCAATGAACATATTCATCATAGTGTGTTTGACCTATATTCCACTTGTATCGAGTACCTTGTTTGAGTGTACTCCTTAATTTTTTTTCTACTAATATTTTTTAAGCCAAACCAATCAACATATTCATCATATCCTGTTTGAGCTATATCCCACTTATATCTAGTACCTTGTTTGAGCGTACTCCTTACATTTTTCATTTGATAAGTTTTTTTTAAGTCAAACCAATCAACATATTCATCATAATGTGTTTGAGCTATATCCCACTTTGTATCGAGTACCTTGTTTGAGCATACTCCTTACATTTTCGTCTACTAATCTTGTTTAAGCCAAACCAATCAACATATTCATCATAGCATGTTTGAGCTATATCCTACTTGTATCAAGTACCTTGTTTGAGTTTACTCCTTACATTTTTATCTACTAAGCTTGTTTAAGCCAAACCAAACAACAATATTCATCATAGCGTGTTTGAGCTATATCCCACTTATATCGAGTACCTTGTTTAAGTGTACTCCTTACATTTTCATCTACTAAGCTTGTTTAATCCAAACCAATCAACATATTCATCATAGCTTATTTGAGCTATATCCCACTTGTATCAAGTACTTTGTTTAAGTGTACTCCCTTACATTGTGGCATGTTAAGCTTGATTAAGCCAAATCTAAACCATTTTCATTATATCTTGTTTGAGCTATCGCATATTTATCCCAAGTATCTTGTTTGAGCTTACTCCTTATAGCCTTACTTGTTAAAACATGATTGAGTCAAAACAAATATCACAATCAATAGGTAGAGTTATTCATAGCACCTTTCTTCGCTCTCCCTCTCTTTCAAACATGACGAATTCACAAAAAACATCACGCAATGAGCTATTAGAACAAATTAATAAGATGAAAAAATAACTCTCTCATATGGCTACCCAAATCAGTGAATGATCACCAAAATGTCAATCGTACAACCTAACGAAGATATCACTTCATGTAAAGTCCAACGTCATTTTACCCCCCTTGGATAACGTCTCTCTTGTTTTTTTTATTAACTAAAAGAGGCTAAACTGATAAGATATCCAATTACAAAACCCTTTTTTGAAGGGTAATCTAAGCCATGTTGGTACAAAGCTAACACATACTGTGATATTCATCCCATTGATGGTCATCACACAAATAAATGTGTGGGATTTAAGAATTACATCCAAGACTAAATTGACGACAATGATATCTCTGTAGAGCTTGATCACAATGCTCTTGCAACCAATGACACATCCAATACCAAAAGTTTCAATGAAGAGTTGACTACTGTTGAAACTCCTATACATACTGAAATTCCATGAGATCATGAAGACAAAGGCCAAGAATCGCTAATTCCAAACAAATCCATATCTTCTTTAAATTTTCTTCCATTAGTTCAAACATACATTGAACCTGTTTTGGACAACAACATTCTTCCAACATCTACTGAGAGCTTGACCTTTTATTCAAGACTCTCTTTCAACCCAAACATACATTGAACTTGTTTTGGATGACAATATTCTTCCAACATCGAACAAGATGTTGACCTCACTTTAAGACTCCCTTTTAACCCTTGATATAGCTGTAGACACTACAAAAGAGATTCCATCATCAAACACTATTGAGCTTGTTTCTAGTATTCCTACGCCTAACATCTCTAACCCTTGTTTTTGAAACACAACCACAATAATTTTGGACACTTGCGACAATGCAACCTACCACATCCATTATGCTTTCAACAATCAATCTTTTAGGCATCTCATCACCGATGATTCCCACCTCTCAAGACTTATACGTGCATATATTCTATGAGGTACGTATACCTAGGAATATCCTCACGCAATATTTTCCATCTTTAATTGTGAATCTATCATAAAATCAATTAATTAATGGACAAACAGAAGCAACAAACCAAATAATACAAACCATCATGGAAACTATTGTCAACACACATGGAAGCTATTGGCTAAACAAAATATATCCCACTCTTTGGGAGTATCTCACATCTTATCACACACCTACTAAAGCCACTCCCTTCTCCTTTTTTTATGGTGGAGAAGTTATTTTATATGTCAAGGTTGAATTCCCGTCCTTTAGAATATCCCTCAAAGACAAAATCAATCAAGATTATTATCAACATTCATGCCTTAATAAACTCAAGCTTCTTTTTGAAAAACGACTTAACTCCCTAGATCATCTTCAGGTATATCAAAACCAAATAGAATGTAACTATCATAAAAAAATCAAACCTAGAAAATTTAAGGTCAATGATCTCATCCTCAAAGAAGATCGAAATAACACAGCCAAATAATGAGACAATCAAGACAAATATGAGCCCAATAGGTTAGGACCCTATGTAATTATAGATAAATTTGGCTTTGGAGCTTATAAATTGGCCATCAAAGATGGCTAGGAACTTGATGAACCGATGAATTCAATCCATTTAAAGAAATTCTATTCTTGAGGCACTCTCTATTTCGAGAGACAACCACTTGTACATTGTTCCTTCTGTCTAACTTATCTCTGAATATTTCATAGTTATTTGTTTCCATTGGCAGATATTTTCATTATCAAAATCACATCTTCATATTTATCATCATGAGACAGGTGCTAATATAGATCCTATTAAGTCTTGTGAATATCATAATTCTTATAGCATCTCCCAATTTCAGATGCTTTCACCTATGGTCATACTCAGAAGCTTACTGATAGTAATATATTCCCTTCAAATAAATTCTCTTTCATAAAATATCTCTAAACTTCTTTACCTGGTTCATTTCATCATCTATCTCAGTCTTCGTTGTTAAACCCTCGCATCCTACTAGTCGTGTGCGGCAGAGCTTGGGGGGAAAATTTCCTTCCCAAATACAAAGAACTATGGTTAAATTCCATCAATTCAATAAAATGGGAATAATTTTTTGTCACGTCTTTTGTCCTTCATAGTCTTTGGGTTGAGCCCGCACTTCTTACCAGGAATGGAGGGAAGGTGCCCTTACACGTTTACATCTTGTCTTCGATGATAAACCCTTGCCTCTTACATGTGGCATGGGGCAAAGCGTAGAGGTTCATTCTCATAAAATCATAAAAATATTTCAAAAACATTCAAAAATTCAAAAAAATAAAAAACATTCAATAAAATTTACTCTCTTATGTTTTGCCTTTGGTGATGAGCCCTTGCTTCTTACTAGTAGCATTGGGCAAGGCATCGGGAGTTATCTCAAGAAAATAAAATCTTATCAATCTGAAAGTGCTTACAATTACAAAATCCCTAAAGATGTAATTTATATGCCTAAGTGAAGAGATATAACTATCCCTTCACCTTATATTTTACCAATTCGTAGGCCACATAATTTTCTAAGTCTAACACATGACTCATAGAGTGAAAGCTATTTTTGAAATCAATTCACTGGCGTTAAGAAGAATTGAGTCACAATTTCTCAAAGGGATTGTTGTTATCATTTGTCTCTATATTCATTATCTACCTCCTGTGTCCTTCTTGATTCTCGGTGATGAGCCCTCACATCTGACTAGTTCTATGGAGTCAAGAATGGAGCTAGACTTCTTTTCATCATATCATCACCAACATATCATGCTAATGGAATGAGAATTTTTGTATTATTCAGAGCATGAGTTACCATGAGGAATGTGGTACATATGGATGATACCTTGGTTTATCACCTCTCAAAATAAGTTTGCATTCTGGTCAATAAATTGCCAACGCAAAATCTCCAAAAATAGTATAAAAATCTCCAAAATCCAAAATCATTACAAAATCCAGAAATCCTAAAAAACATTAGAAAATCCAAAAATCCCCAAAAACATTAAAATCTCCAAAATCCCCAAAAACATTAAAAAATCCAAAAATCCCCAAAAACAATAAAAATCTCCAAAATCCCCAAAAACATTAGAAAATTCAAAAATCCCCAAAAAACATTAAAAATCTCTAATATCCCCATAAACATTAAAAAATATCTAAAAATAAAAACACATTAGAAAATATCCAAAATACAAAAACATTTTGAAAACTTTTCAAAATTCCAAAAACGTCCACAAAAATCATAAAAATTCTAAAAAAATTGTAAACTCCACAAAATCACAAAAATCTCTAAAATAATCAACACAATTCATCGTTTTGAACTATTATCCCCAATGAATGATCCAATCACCTTATGAATATCAAATTCAAACCACTTCTCCTTGCGTGAATTCTCACTTGGGGAAAATCCAACTCTTATTGTTTCCTTGTTTGAGGTCAATGACCCAATCCTTTTTTATGTCCTTATACCACTGCTTGGGGGAACATCCGATCAATCCTCACTATGGAACAAGTTAGGAACATGTTTATTGGTTCTTATGTTGCATTATTTACAAGTTATTAATTGCTTTCTTGTATCTTCATATATTACAGGGGGCATCTTGATTTTATGTATCCTGGTGTTCTCTTTAATATAATTATGTTATCTGATTGCATATCATACTGGGAAATCATATTTTATTGTTGGCCTCTGTCTATGCTCTCTTCCACTTGCATATCATACTGGGGCATAAAATTTTTTTAATGGACCTTGTCTATGTTATCACACATATTACAATCTATTCATCCTAATCTTTTATATCATGATGCATCCTTTTATGTGCTAAATTAAAATTAAGATGTTTTTCGTCACATGAGTATCTTCCTGCATGATCAAAATATTACTTTGCACCCCATCCATTCACACATACTAACACATTCCCCAGTTTGGGAATCCTACTTGATCACCATTGTAGTTTTTGAATCCTACTTGAAGATCTTTCTCAAGTAGCATTCACTATCCAACAACTCCTCCTCCCCCACCATATTCCCCATATATTTGATACATTCATCCTCACTACTCATTTCTACTCCTCTATCACTTATCCCCACAATACCATTCTCACCATTCATGTCCCCTCTTACCCATTTGTATTGTTTCCTTTCACTCTTCTACTTCTCGCTTAACAATCTTACTTAATAACCCCTTCTATGTGCAACCCTCGGTAGAGGTATACTCTCTCCCTAAGATCTTCTTGTTGTAGAAGCTTCTCCACCATCTCTCCTCTCATCAACAAACACTTGCCAGCACACACATCTTTCCACTCCACCTCTTCTACTTCTCATTCTTGCATCATTACTCTCACCACGAAGACATCCCAATTAAGGATTCCCCTCACACTCTCCGCCCTCCACTGCATATATTCCTCCATCCATTTATGTTACACTCCTTTGTTTCCTTTCTTCCTTGTTATCACTTCCTCTCCCATCCTTTATCTCCATAACCCTTCACCTTTCTTACTATTCTCATAATCAATCACCATTCTTGTCCATTCCCTTTTCTCTTTCCCATTCCATCATTCCACACATCCTCACACCTAGCATTCAAGGCTGATTGAATCCTTTCTCCATTTGCATCGTGCAGTCATTCCATTCTCTTACACCCCATTATCATCCTCCTCTCTACACAATTAATATCTCCTCTTTTCGAGAGCTTTGTCATATATTCCATTTTTTGTCAATCCTTTTGAGGGGGCATCATCACATCTGTCCATAATCACATCTTCTCATGGAATTTTTTTCTTTGAAGATACCATGACATCTGTCACTCACCACCTTCTATCCTCTCGAAAAAACATTTGCTCTACTATTTGTTTAGTAAAAGTAGATTGAATTCTTCCCCCATTCTCACAAAGCAAAATTTTGTTCTACTTCTTAGAGAAAGATTTCTATTTTCTTCCTCTGATAACTTATTACTAAGGGAATGCCTCCTTCAAGAAGAATCTCTTCAAAAATATTCAATCCTACCACCTGAGGCATATTCACTCCATCTTGTCTACTTTCATTGAAATGACATTACTTTCATAGTACCCTTCCAAAGAGGGGAAAATGTAGACACCTTAATTTCACATCTTTCTTAAAACAATTAATTCCCCCACTTCATTTCCCATAAAAATACACTTCAAATTAATCAAATATAATTTGATTAATTATCCCTTCCAAATCTAAAAATAACCTAATCCTTACCACATGTCATTATTCTCCATGTTTTTTCTACTATTGAATTAAAAATTCAAAATCAAATCGTCACACACTCTTTGTGGTCTCCACTCACCTAAAATCTTCCACTTATAAATTAAAAATATAATTCAAATCCTCACCCACTCTTCATGGTCCCCACTCACCTGAAATCCCTCCAATCATGAGTTAAAAATCTAATTCAAATCCTCACCCACTCGTCATGGTCACCACTCCACCTAAAGCCTCCACTCATGAATTAAAAAAAATCTAATTCAAATCCTCACCCATTCTTTTGTGGTCCCCACTCACCTAAGATTACCCACATTTTCAAAACCATGATTACTTAAATTAGTTTTAATTTAATCACTTCTCCAAGCTATAAATACATTCTTACCCCTCCCTTAGAAAATAGGAGACTAATTTTTTGAATACTCTCTTCTCCCTAAGATCTTTTTTTCGTGTGTAAGAAAGCTTCCTTCTCCACCATCTCTCCTCTCAGCAACAAACACTTTGCCAGCACACACATCTTCTCACTCCAACTCACCTCTTCTACTTCTCATTCTTGCATCATTACTCTCCCCACGAAGACATCCAATTAAGGATTCCCCTCACACCATCTCCGCCCTCCACTGCATAGATTCCTCCCTCCATTTATGTTCCACTCCTTTTTTTCCTTTCCTTCTTCCTTGTTATCACTGTTCTCTCCCATCCTTATCTCCATCAAACCCTTCACCTTCCTTACTATTCCTCATAATCAATCACCATTCCTTGTCCATTCCGCCTTTTCTCTTTCCACCTTCATCATTCCACACATCCCTCCCACCTAGTCATCAAGGCTGAGTGAATCCTTTCTCCATTTTGCATCGTGCGTCCTTTTCCCTTATCTTAAAAAAAAAAAAAAAACAAAAAACAAAACATCCCCATTATCATACCTCCTCTCTACACTCTAACACAATTAATATCTCCATCTCCTCTTTCGAGAGCTTTGGCAGATCGCCATTTTTTTTGTCAATCTTTTGAGGGGCATCATCACATCTGTCCATAATCCAATCTTCTCATGGAAGTTTTTCTTTGGAAGTATACCAGACATCGTCCTACCACCTTCTATCCGCTCGAAAAAACATTTGCTCTACTATTTGTTTAGTAAAAGTAGATTGATCTTCCCCCCATTCTCACAAAGCAAAATTTTGTTCTACTTTCTTAGAGAACGATTTTCTATTTTCTTCCTCTGTAACTTATTACTAAGGGAATGCCTCCTTCAAGAAGAATCTCCTTCTTCAAAAATATTCAATTCTACCACCTGAGGCATATTCACTCTGCACTCCATCTTTGTTCTACTGTTTCATTGAAATGACATTACCTTTTCATAGTACCCCCTTCCAAGAGTTGAAAATGTAGACACCCCTTAATTTACATCTTTCTTAAAACAATTAAGTCCCCCCTTCATTTCCCATAACAATCACTCAAATTATCAAATATAATTTGATTAATTATCCCTTCCCAAAGCTAAAAATAACCTAATCCTTACCCAATTCATTATTCTCCATGTTTTTCTACTATTGAATTAAAAATTCAAAATCAAATCGTCACACACCTCTTGTGGTCTCCACTCACCTAAAATCTTCCACTTATAAATTAAAATATAATTCAAATCCTCACCCCACCTTCATGGTCCCCACTCACCTGAAATCCTCCAATCATGAGTTAAAAATCTAATTCAAATCCTCACCCACTCTTCATGGTCACCACTCACCTAAAATCCTCCACTCATGAATTAAAAAAATCTAATTCAAATCCTCACCCATTCTTTGTGGTCCCCACTCACCTAATATTACCCACCTTTTCAAACCATGATTACTTAAATTAGTTTAATTTAATCACTTCTCCAAGCTATAAATACATTCTTACCCCTCCCTTAGAAAATAGGGAGAATAATTTTGAATGCTCTATTTAAGTTCTTGCATTCTTTGAGCAAAGAACATCCCTCCACCTCTTCCTAATGCCCAAATAACCTCATCTTGAAGCACCCCAAATCTATAATCCTTTTATCCATTTGGTGCAAAGTAAGTAGATCTTGTTGCAGAAAAGGCCTTGCTCTGTTTTGAGAAAAGCACCTACATATCACATAATCAGGGCTCAATCCATGTTTCCTAGACCATTCTGAGGTTTTCTACGGAATCGCAAAAGAGAAGGTATTATTGTTAGTATTTTACTTCCTTGTTAGTAGTGCATTTTTCCTAGCAAAAAGTTATATTAGAATATATTTTATATATAACCTCATTACTATAAAATAAAATAATAATGTCATCATCATGGTTTTAGTGTTACTATGTTATATTATCAATATTTATAATGTGGTAATGTTCATTGTAAGGTTGTTATTGTTTATAATATGAGTATGATATCGGATCATAATAATATCTGTAATCCTTAGAATGATAAATCTATACTATGATGTGTATAACATTATTAATTTGGTTATTATAATGCTTATCTTAATAACATATTATCTATAATATAATTATTAAAGACAATCTAATATTGTTAAGAAAACTACAACATTTAACATACAACCTTACTGTAATGTGATAGTGGATCCAATGCTTGTATGTTGTCAGGTAGGGAAAGCAACGTATATCATCTACTAAAATCACGAGGTGGTATTGACTATAATATTGATCCTATTGTTTATATAACATAACACTTATAACACAATTATTGTCACAATAAGGGAACAATTGAACCAAGATGTATAAAAATTGTAATAGGCTATCCAATGTAGTAGTCTATTTAGAGACATTTGATAAAATTGGAATGATATTGATATGATTAGCAAGGTCCCAGTGCTAATTGAGGCACAATCCTTCCCATATCATAGCAACATGGATCGATGTGCAAAAAATACCTCGTTTTGGGTCAAAAATTTTAGGGCATGACACTTGAAGCCAATGTTTGAAATGAGATGAAAATACTTAATTTATTAAATATTAAATTGATGCAAATAAATCCCAAAGGGGTTGAGAGGTCACAAATCAAAATATGAATAAAACATAAAAAATAAATCGTCATTTTGAAATAATTATAATTAAGAGATCAACATTGGTAGAGCATGGATTCAAACTCAGTCGTACCATGTGCTAGTGTATTTAATTTCCATACAATATTTAATGATTTTAAGATGCACTTGTAATATTATTTATAATTTAATATGTAGATACTTCATCTATTGGTGCACATTTATTAAAAAAAAATATTAATAGAGATGAATATAAATCAAGTTATCAAATTAATTGAATCCTACAATCAATCGTATATTTTGAGACTTTGTTTGCATGCAACTACTCTCCAAAACCTAACAGTGGCTTCTTAGATTTTCTTTATAGGAGCATAGAGATAGTGTGTGTAATATTCATTGCAAAAGATATTTATTCTTACTATGGAAAATTTAAGCTATAGCTTCTTAGTAAAAATGTCATATTCATGTTATGCTTGATAATTAGTGTTATATCTTTGTTTTAGGATTTCATTTATTTATTATATATACATGCATGCGGATGTTTGTATTATGGTTGTTTATAGCAGTTCTAGAGAACACAATGAACTTTAACATGGTATAAGAACAATAAAAGCTCCATCTCATCCCACATATATGTTTATAGATCATATATGCAATTTTAAAGTCTTTTTCTACATGTATCCAAATCATATCTATAGTTTAAATTTTTTTTTATAGATATTCAGATTTATCATATTTTTATTTATTTTCTGTTATTTTTATTTAGATCTAGTGACCTATTATAAGTAATCAATCTTATACTCTCACATTTCCCTTTGTGTATTCTGGGTTGATAATAAATTAGTGAAGTTGGGTAAGTGCATCAAAATTTGAAATTATCCAAAATGTGTACGCATTTTCAAATAACACGTACGTGTTATTATTTTTCAGGTTTGATAATTTCCAATTCTTAAATGTGTAAGCTTTACAACATGCTGAAAAATTAACATTTCTTATAATTTAAATTTATTTTAGTAAATATAATAAATTAGGGTCACTTTGTACCTGATAGAAGTGGTTCTATAGCTCCAACAATTATAATCTAGAAGATAATTTATCAAAATCTAATCTAGTCTGTACTTACTCATTTTCAGGATTTTAGCGAGGACCTAAAGCTTTTAGGGCATATATATTGTATTCAGCCTTTGTTTTGGGAAAACATACAACCATTTTGTAGGTTTTTGACCTTTTGGATTGGAATTTGGACCTGTCACTACTCGATTTAGTACCAAGTTTAAAATTTGGTTCAAAGTTCTCTTTAGTGACCATGAATCAACTCTATAATGCTTATATGCATCTTATTGAAATGAGAATCCTAACTTTGTAGCTAGAGAATTGTCTCCTTGAATGAGATTCCCATCTTGTGGCCGAAATGAGGTGATTGTAATGTGCCTCCTCCTTTAAGGTTTTATCACACTCCAAGGTTTTGAATGAATTTTTAAGAAAAAGTACCATGTAAATTTCATCAAGGAAATTGAAGATGATTGTTCTATTCTTCGAAGCATGAGGTGCTCCATATGAAGACCATCCCCTCAGCTTTCCTAGCTCTAAAATCATCCTTTCATGAAATCAATTCCATGATGCTCATACACCTCTTTTCTCATATGTCTCTTGTGGAGATATATTATCTCCTTAATACTTCATACATGATCGTCTTAGATAGCTCGGTGACATGACTAGATCATTTTTAACTTTTTATTTGGAGAGATTTGGGGTACAATGAGAGAGTTTGGACATGACTGATCATCAATTCACTCTTTGAGCACCACATTTCACCTTTAAAACATGATGAATCCTTAAAAATTAAATTTCTTTGACCAATATGACACTTGGGTGGAAGTATGCTTATGGTACTTGGACACTTTTTTTCTCAGGTTGTTCCTCATAGACATGGTTTTCCTCCTCCATAGATAGGGGATGAATCCTTGAATGAAATTTGAGGATGAGTTAAATTTTCTTGACCTCTATTCTTCAATGAAAAAATACCAATCACATTATAGTGATCAATGAAATTATTCTAATAATATAATTCTATGCCTACAACTCCAAATTTAGGCCCTATTTCATCTTAAACTGAGAGGGGAATAATTCAACCTTGACTTTCACATTTCAACACACCTATGCACCTTACTCAAGCACACCTCAATTATCTATTACTTCTCTATACATCATCTTGCTAGATTTTAAACTTTTGTCTTTTTACGAGTCATTATTTACTCAAGATCTAAATAATATTGCTCAACTTTGTTTTTCACCTTCACCCTGACTTTTAATCAAGAATCTTTTCACTCATCCCACTTTGTGCTTACCCCTATCCTAATCAATAATGAAAATCAATCAACTCTTCCTGTTTCACTTAAGGATTTTTAATACAACCCCTTAGCTCTCTCTAAGCTTCTTCATAGAACTGTGCAAGAAAATTAGTAGGTATTCTTAATTAAATATATATAAGGCCTTGCCCATGTTCCGCAAGGATTCGAAAGATTCAAACACCAATACCTCGATGGTAGATGCAAACTTAATTATGAGTTTATTTTGTAAGATAGTTATTTCTCAAGGTTGGTTTTGACTAGTCACAAGCAATAAGAATGACTTGTACATTGCTTCCATTTACCTACTAACCATTCAATAATCTATCCTTATTCCCTAATTTTATGGAATCCTTAATTCCATTAGGAGTTAATCCAACTTTTCAGAGACTCTACAAAAAATTCAAGCACATGAAAAAAAATACTATTTTTCTAATGGGGCATCCTTCCTATCCCTCAAACCAGGTAATAAAAACTATTAGATTATATGTGTACATTCCTTTGCATTTATTCTTATTCTAACTTGTACTAGGGTATTTTAAAATTATCTTGTCTTCTTATTACCTTCCTCCATACTTATTGAGGAATCTACTACTCATAATTATTATACTTTTACAATGAATATTCAACTCTAGGCCCTAAAGATTAGAGCACACATAGTTAGGATTGTGGACATAAATTTAATCTAAGAAAACCTCATTTAGATGGTTTATTACCTTTTCTTGAATTTTACAATACCAAGTCCTCATGATTATTGTCCTGAATTAGAATCAATAATTCCATTTAATCATTATGTTCATGCCACTTACGACTAAACTTCTAAAACAAGCTATAGTCTAGTCTGAGTAAGTATTTCTATCATATTTTTCCATGTCCTTTGTACACTGTGAGGTTTCCATGGAGCCTTGAACACCTTTATATATAATAAGACAATACAAAATAATATATTTACATCGTGAAAATTCTTTGCAAAAATAGTCTCTAACCTCAAAATATGATATCTCGGACTAAGAGGAACTGTGTCACCCTACTTTCCCAGTTTAAAGCCTTTTACACTTCAGTATTATTTATACTTGTTCTTACATACATGTGTCACAAACTTTATTGGTTCTTTAATCCCCATTGATGGATTCCTCAGACTTTCTTAACACCCCACAACAAACCTATAATGCTACAAAATACAATTTTGTTATTACCTCATATACAATTAGAAACTTCCTTGTACATGACTATCTTCTTCATGTTAATAAACTCATTTAAGAATATTCTTGATCTTCTTAAGAATATGAAATATCCTATACACCTGAGAAATTCTTGATACAACCATTCACACATAAGAATTAATTACAACGTATTACATTCAATGCATAAAATACTGAAACAAACTCTTAGACACAGATTTCCTTCCAATAAGCTCTACATTTGATTAAAATAATGGACCATACATAACTTCATGAGCCATAGGGATCTGTTACAGAGATTTTCTACCTGTTAAAATAACCTTCCAACCTCTCCATAATCTCTCTTATTCGAATACCTATGATAATGCCTAACGTATATTCAAGCAGGTTGTTAGGGTTCTCAACACTAACTTACACAAGTTAAAGCTAAACCATATGAGGTTACACCCTAGTTGGGTCAAATAAGAAATTTTAGGGTGGAGAAAATGTATTAATACTCAAATTAATTCAATTATTGAACCTTCTCTTAAAACTTAAGACCTATAACACACCTAGAGCTAGTTCAAATATTCAAATTATATATTTGGAGGGAAAATCCTTATTCTCGTCTATGGCGTCCAAATGGACTAGGTAAAATCTACGACCATCTCAAGTGGACCCAAGAAATCCATAGTCCACATATGAAATCCAAAATTTATTATTAAAAATTATTCTCTTGCATCGCTAGAGTAAGGATTAACAATGACTAATAAGCCTTGGTGTCAATCAAGGGCTTAGTTCTCATGCTTCAAAATTTTCAATTGTAATGTTAGTTATTTTTAGCCATTCTAGAGCTAATCAAAACACCCTTATGGGAGATTTTAGGAAATATATTAAGCATCCAAAGGTGATGTTAAGGGAATATTCGAAGTATTGGAGGTAATTTAGGAATATTTAGGAAATTTTTTGAACATTTCAAGGACTATCTGCTTAATAACAGGTTTTCTATGTGCAGGGAACACATACAGTCTAATGGTGAAGCTTGATTTCTTTGAAATATTATAGGAGCTATGTAAGGAGTTATGAGGAAAAATTTAGGAATTGGAAATCTATGTGAATCCTCTACATGTTGGAGACATCGATTTTTCACTAAGGATTGAAGGTTCCATGAATAATTTCACAATAGTGTTTTGAGAGCTCTGAAGAGACTAAAACAACTTTTCATGCATTTCCTTTAGATTCCTAACCTCAAGATTTGCACACAACCTATAGAATTACCCTCCTCCATGATTTCTAATTCTTATTCATGATTTATTACTTCTGAAATTCACCATGCTACCTATTTTTCCCATGCATTCTTGCTTTGTCTTCTATGTCTTTCTTCAAAGGACCTTGAACATGCACTATATCACCTGAAACATGATCTTGTACACCTTTCACATGTGATATTTAATGTCAAAATACTCCTCACATGATTAAACTAACTTTCCTTGGCCTTATTTGTTTCATACCTCATGTCATGCTTGCACTAGGTCTAGGACTAGACCTAGTTAGGGTTTGCTTCAACCCATGTCTATACTGAAACTGACCTTGATATCACCTTGTGGAAACACATTCAGCTATGACACATCTCTCTAAACATTTTAGACACCATAGAAGACATTTGACCACCTATGGATCTCATACACAAGACCTTTCTTGCTTGAACCATGCATCAAGAACATGCACTCACTCTGTAAACACCATACCACTTCACCAATGCAACACTTCATGACACCAAAAAAGGAACTACCAATCAACCTTCATAATTATTGATGATTAAAAACTCATGCTAAATCCTATGCCACATGGACATCCTTTTCCATCAGTACAACTTGACATCAATGACAACACCAATGACACTATTTCCAACACATGTTTTTTGTTTAATTATGTATTATAAGGAATTTCATGAGTGTATGTATTTGAGCAGTTGTTGTTTCCATTAAGAGTTTTTAGGTTTTTAAAAAATATTTTTGACACATCTCACAATCCTACAAATTTTAGTGAACAACCCAAAAGGCCCTAAAACCTAAACAATGACTATATTCTTTTCCATAAGGTAGACATCAATTATAGAATTTAAACGCTAAAAGATTTAGGCTCAATGTTCTAATCCAAAAAATTACATATGTACAGACAAAATTAAATTATAAAAAACTATCTCCTAAATCGTGACTCATGGAGTTGTGAGACTAGTTCCATAAGGTGCATAGTGACCGTAATTTCTTATACTTAAGATTTATACTTACACATTTATTTTTGAATATATAAGCATGCCACAAACACATGTAATGCATATACTCTAAGGAACACATGTGCCTATGCTCTTAGGAATGTGTATGCGTTATAACATGTACACATTCCCTTTATTATGCACCCAAACCAGGATTTTATAGGCTCAGAATTGCTTTGGTTTCCCAAACCTCTGACTTGTACCTATAACAACACTACAACCTAAATGTTTTTGACAACATATGCAAAAACTTACCTTTCACTATGATAAATCCTACAAAAAAAAAATCTATCTTTCTTAAAACATTTTCCTACAACATCAAGAAAACTATCATCTTTCTAAATATATGTTTTTTTATATTTTTTTGACTATTCTATGGTTTCCATTTATATTTATTTTAAACTATGTCTTTTATACCTGTTAGAAAAATAATACATTGTTCTATACTAATTTTACTATTCTCATCTTTTTCCTCTGGATAAGACCTTCCCTAGTTCTTTCCTCTTTTAGGTTCTTCCTCTCTAGAGACTTCTCCTCCATGCATAAATAGACGTAAATGTAAGCATTCTCAACACCAAGAAAGAAATCATTTCTTCTTGTGTCAAATAACTATTCCTTCATTTGGTATCAAAGCTTGGTTGGCGAGGAACAAATTTTGTTTCATGTGGCCTACTTGATTTAGTGGAGGTACTATTTATTTTTCCCACATGCGTGGGCAATCAAAGTGAATCTTACTTTTTGGAAAGGCAGGCCAACCACTTTGAGTATAATCCACCTGTTGGAATGTGCATTGTTTATTGTGCATTGAGTTGCATATAACCAGCTGTGAGGATAATGTTGAACTATCCATTGAATCCTCTAAACTGGCTGCAAAGATAACTGACTACATGGTGTTCGACCACCCACCAAGACCGCATCTCCATGTATGCCATGTCATGGTTTTCACAACGTCCTAAAGCTTAAGATAAGGGCCAAGTTGCATAGTTTATACATAGAACTACCCATCATAGAGGAGCAATCTACTCAAAAGTCTCTATTTTCTATCATTCATGGATTGTGGAGTGTTTGCTGAGGGTTGGAATATTGCATTCCAACATATGTGGATTGCCAAGTCTAAGTATAATGAGTCAGGTGGTTTGATCAGTGTGTAGATGGCCCTCACGATGAGAATTGTGGAAGAAACCTTACATCCATATTAGATTTTACAGAGGCTCTGGTTTAATCCTTATGAAGTGTGGTAAGGAGACCAATTGTGATCAATCGGAACAATTTTTACCATGGATTGGATCCCATTGGGCCAAGCCGTTGGTCTGATAGCGATGTCTGAGTCATACACATTTGGGTATAATGTTGGAATATTTTTTAGAGCTTTCCATCCATAACATGGCCTCCAAATATCCCATGAACATTATTGATGATATATATATATATATATATATATATATATATATATATTACCAGTTGATTCCATAGGGACTCCGAACTGGCCTCCAGAAGAAATTATAACATTTGACTCCAATGGACTCTGATTTGATCCTTCTGATGTATAAGTAGTCTTCTCCACAAACAACTACCACTCTGATGGCCATGATGCCTCTATGCCAAGAAAAGATTCAAGATGAAAAATGTAGAAGAAAAATGCTTCGGATGATTTGAAATGCTTCCAAACTAGAACATAAAGGTGATCATATATCCAGACGATTCGATATAAATGTGAACCAGATAATAAAATGACCACATAACCAATTGATTCACAATGAATATACACACACACACACATGTTATCCACTTGCGGAGATAATCTTGGCCAAGCCATATGTAAGGCATCCACTATGTTCTTATCAAGCTATAGGAAACTTGGAGCACAAGGAGACTTTGAAGCATTAAAAATTATGGCATCCAATGTTTATTGGAGCGCCAAAAGTATACTATGAATTGTGAAGGAAAAATTAACATATGTCATGTATTCTAGTTGCTAAGAGAAGTGCTGCAAGAAATCCACAAAATAAATCACCAAGCCAAGAAGAAAGCACTGGAATTTACTTTTCCTTGTTAGACACTCATCAGAACAACGACAATCTACAATTCAATGAGCTTGTGCATCAAGGACTTCTGGAGTGGTTCTGGCTTGACGTATGGTGTCAAGCCAAGAAGGTACATGTGGAGCTCAAAAAAGGATATGAATCAGATGATGAACGTGAGATAGAATGCCCACACAAGCATTCACGTCTCACTATGAGAGAGGGTCGAACCCATATAAGATCTATTGTTCATTAGTAATAGATTGCTTAAAAAAAAATTGACATCATGTCAGCTCCAAAGATATTGCTTTCAGATGCCTAACTCTTAAAAGGGCCCACTTTTGTTGTATAGAAGACGAAGATGAAAAAAAAAAATCTTCTCTTAGAAGAGATTTGGGATATTGTCACTGGTGAGCTCCCTCGTCCCACTGATGATGATGATCGTATCGAGTACAATAAGGCTAACGCCAAAGTGCTAATGTTGATCACATTGAGCATATACGATGAGGTGCAGTCACACATTCAGAATGTCATAATATCAAAAGAAGCATGGGATACTCTATCCACTATCTACGAATCCAAGAACTTGACAAGGATTCTTCATCTGCAGTCAAAGCTACATACCATGAGAATGTAGGAAGGAGATAAAGTGGAAGAGTTTTTACTTCGAGTAGCAGAGTTACAAGAAGATCTACCTGCACTCAGAGAAGAGGTCGAAGAAAAATTATTTTTCCCACTCACACTGCGAGCTCTTCCATCCCAGTGTAGGACGTTCATCACCACTTTGACCATCACTAAAGAAGAGGTGATTTTTTCTGAGCTAGTGAATTTCTTGCTACAGGAATAAGCCATTCAGTCAGTAAAAGAGGAGTTAGAGGACAAAGCATTGATCTCCAGGTAAAATATGACACATATGCCTTATAAACATCCACAACAGAAGTATCCATAAAAGCAACCGTAGAAGCAACCATAGAAGCAACAACAAAATAAGAAGCCTCAAAAGGAGGATTGATGGTGTCACATTTGCTTCACAACTATGCACAAAACTGCCAACTATTGGTATAATAGCCACAAGAAACATAGTTTTAGAGAAGAGAGAACATCTGGATGAGGTGATTCAAAGAAATCCAAGTGGCGTACTCACAAAAAGCAACATAAAGGACATATCACAGCCAAACTAGATGATGAATCAGATGAAGATGCTCAGAATCAACAAATTGCAGCACACACACAGATGATTTGGTGCTTGTATCCCAAACATCACAGCTATCAGATAATATTTGGCTGATTGATTCATGTGTCAGTAAGCACATGACTGATGATAGAAAGCTTTTTGATTCCCTGACTAATCAAACCACTGGTGATCAGAATCATATTACAGATAACAAGAAGTATACGGCAGAAGGAATCAAAAATGTGATAATCCCTCTAGGGATAAGAAAATGTAATCTCAAAAATGTAGTCTATGTTTCTGACGTAACTGTTGGTGCTCAAAATTTTCTCGCCCCATTTGTGCCCTTGAAAATTTATTGATTTACAGCCTCTGTCATTTTATCCTTCCCCATGTTGCGCTTGGATGGTCTTTGTTTCCATTTTTATTCTACCCTTGGGTTAAAGATCATGTACAGGTCCATATTTGTCTCCTAGTTTCTTTGTTAGTCTGGAAAGGTTTGTATTTTGAGTCCCCCATGCTATGTCCTTTCAAAAACTCATGTTTTCCCGTTCCCTCTATTACCACAGTCAGAATTTGTTTTTCTTATCGTTTCTGCCTTAAATACTTGAAGAAGAATGAGTTGATATGAGCCTGAGGAACGTATTTAAGCCTTGTAACTTTCTAAACTCTATGTCCTTGAAGGAAATTTCATTTCCAGGCTCAAATGGTTATTTTTCTATATTTTACGGTTTGACGGGAGTTTCTCCTAGTCAAATTTGCATCCTTGCATCTATAGGGGATGTGGCACCTTTTGGTTGGATGCGGCTTGGCTAAACACTTAAAAAATTATATAAAAAGCCTCAACTCAGAAATATATCCACGTGGGTGAATGACGCTCGTTTGAAGGTTTAATTTTTGGTTTGGCCTTGGAGTAGCGTCGGGAGGACACGTGGAGGCTTCCACTGCTTGGATTGGACTTGGAATTTTTTTTATAAAGTTGGAGTAGTTTGGCGGAACAGGACACGTGGTGAGCTTGCGCTCATTCAGGGTCTCCACTTTGGGCACCATCTTAAAGAAGTGCTAGGATGACACATGGAGGCCTCTGCTTGTTTTGAATTTTACTTAGAATTTTCAATGGCCAAAAGGAGACTGCTTCGGAGTATGACACCTGGTGCCTTCCACTGAGCTTCAAACATTCAGACAAATCTCATCGAACAGGACACGTGGCGAGCCCGTGGTCGTTCAAGGTATCAAATTTTTGGGACCGCCTCAAGGTGTGCCATGGTGACATGTGGCAGTTTGAAAATTCAAAGAGGTGGGGGGCGGACCATCGAGGAAAACTTGGAAATTTTGCCTCTTGTATTCAAATGACTCAAATTATCAAACTAACCCGCGAGCCCAAGGGTAAAAATCCAAAATTCATTTGAGAAGTCAATAGCGGAGGTGCGGGCTGGCAGAGGAAATGTTAAAATTTTATTTTGTGAAATATGATTAAAATATGAAATGAGAGCACTGCCCCGCAACCAATCATATGAAGACACGTCTCCTGTGGGAGGGCAGAGCCATGGAGGAAAAATGATTTTTATTCATTTTTCTAGAAAGATGTAATATGTGTAAAATTGAGCTGTGACTCTGTATCCAGTCATATTGCACCACGTGTCAGGCCCAAATCTCATCGGCGGAGTGGCGGAGGAAATTAAGAAATTGTGTAAATTTTTCAAAAGTAGTAAAAAGCTAAAAAGTCGTCCCGAGGCCCGTTTATACTCGGATCTGCCACGTGGAGGGCTCAAATTTGAAGTTGAAGAACAAATCGATGGTAGCTGTGCATTTCACCAATTTGGCCGCCATTTGAGCTCCAGGAAGTTTGGAGATGCATTTTTTGCATCAATCTTCATCAGTTTTTTTTTCCAATTCATGTCATTTTGGCCTACAGGGTCAGAATTAATCAATTTGGGAGTTCAATTTGTGAATCTAAGGCATTTTTTTAAAATGAATTTTTACTCTAGTTCATGAAAAACATGAATCGGTAGATCTAGAAGTTACAAAGTAAAATTTCACAAGGAAAAAGGATGAAATGATTAAAGGGACTCTTGATAATTTGTGGCATGGCATCCTAGTCAGTAGTTGAGGACCCAAGAAACGTGATCTATTCACAGTTGGTCCACCTGGTGGATTTCGGATATGAATTTGTTAAATGTCTCTATCTGAAACAAATTGGTAACAAGAAAAGGTCCCTCGAATATTCTTCTCTTTTGAGGGAAAAGGTGTTGCAGGTGTCAAGGATAAAGAATATGCCTCTATTTAGAACAATGATGTAAATATTTGCAATGATTCACCTTTTTCGAAAACAACTGGAAACTTTTTTGTGAATCTGTTGAATGTCACTTTCCACAAATCATGATCTGATATGTGAAACAAAGGTGCTTCGAATATTCCTCTTTTTTTGGGGGGGGGGAATTGGATGTAAAGGGTGTATTATAAATGCAATGAGATTACTCTTGCAAATGGTCAGAGTTTGAATCCTTGAGAAAAAATTTAAGAAATTCATCTTCCTGAGAGACCAATCCGAGATAACCTGTTAATTTCTTCTATGTTAGATTTTCTATCATGTTAAGTTGGTTACAAGTGTACAGCCATTGACAAGCTCTAAGACTGTTCTGTGTAACTTTCCCCTGCTGATGAATCTAAGCAATTTTGTAATTAATTTGTATCTAATCTCTAGTAATTTTGTGCCTGCTTTATTTTCAGAATGTCTACAAATAGTTTCTTTCGTTTCTATTGTAATCTTATACTGAATTTTTTGTGAAATCACAAAGGATATTGTCCCTGTGAAAGTCTAATGGTATTTGCAATTTCATTTCAAGAAGATCCTTCATATTTGATGACATAAAAAAATTTAAAATCAATTTACTGTCATTTTTTGATAAAGATTGTCTGTAAGTCTTCGGGTGTACCTTAGGCGTGATTGATCATAAACTTTAGTGTTTAATTGAGTCTTCCAATTTGAGCCTTCATGTTGGAGTCTCAAATATTATGTGAAAACGTGATGATCTGGTCCTCCATTGAAGCACACCTTTTGGTTGAAGGAACGTATTGACTATTTTGGAGCTTTCTGTTGTGAAGTTTTTCATTATTGTGAATTCCCTCCAAAGATCTGGTATAATCAGCTTTATCTTGCTTGATCTCCCACAAAAATCATTCAAAAAACAATTAATCCTACCCTGAACTACCCCTGTTTTCCCTTTGTATCAACAAAGGAACAAAATCTACTTGCAAAAATATGCAGAACAATCAGGATCTCTTAGGGTCAGTTAGATTTCATACCTCTTCTCTATAAAATTTGTGCAAAAGAAAGGTATCTGACTATAAAATGATACACATTTATGATCTATCTGCCTCTAAGCTCCCTGTTGAATCTGTGTTTCTTCTCGGCTTGAAAAGGAGAATGAATTTGGATACCAACAGTAACCACAAATATCCTGTCTATCTCTCAAATGTTGAATCACAAGCTTAAGGTGGATTTTCTGGTTCAGAATGACATCAAGTCATGTTTGATATCTCAAAATGGTAAAATACTTGCTAGAGATTTTTTGAAGGATCATTTATTTACACTAGATGTATTTTCATCCTCTACAGTTGCGTTATCTACCTCCATGGTAGAATCCACTGCACTCTGGCATTATCCTTTTAGACATCTTTCAGCTAACTCCCTCTATCAGCTTAGTTCAAACTAGACACTACCATGAATTCCTTCTCTCTCTCAATCAATACCTCCTTTTTCATGGATGTCTGATGGGGAAACAACATCAATATCCGTTCAAGACAAGCACATTCGATTCCAAGAACCATCTAACAGTCTTAAATATAGATCTATACAGAACCTTGCCTGCCTATTTTAAGGGATTTCAATATTTCAAGTTATTCATTGATTATTATTCTCATAAGACTTGGGTGTTATTTATCTGAAAGAAGAGCGAAGAATTTGAAAAATTCCAAATCTTCTATCAGAGTGTTGTTCAACAGACTGGGAAATTACTTCAAGTCCTCCGCTCATATCGAGGGGGAGAATTCGCATCAAATAAGTTCTTGGCATTCTTGAATGAGCACGACATCACACAACACTTGACTTCCCCTATACTGCAGAAGAGAATGGAATTATAGAGTTTCGCAATAAGAATGTCATGGAAAGGGCTTGTTGCATGCTCTCCACTACAAATTTGGACAACAGATTTTGGGCATAAGCGGTCCCGATAGCTGTATATCTTCTAAAGTGAGAACCTACAAAGATATTGAAGGACAAGACACTAGAAAAGGTTTCGATCAAATGCAACCTTCGATTTCTCATTTGAGAGTATTTTGTTGCACTACTTATATGGATGTTCCAGAAAAAAAAGAGGAAGAAACTTGATACAAAGACATACCCGTGCATATTTTTGGGGTACAGTACCACCTCCAAAGCATATCGTCTCATGAATCCTAAGACAAAGAAGATATATGAGATAAGATATGTTTTTTATGATGAGTCATCATTTCACTTATTTCCACAAAAGGAAGATTCAACACTGACCCCCTCTCATAAACTACTCACACATCTACATGATGAGCATGAGGATCCTATAAAAAAGAATGATGAGTTGCAAGGAGAAATGTTTGTTGATCTTGGAATTTCGGAAAGTAGTTCTTCACATCAGCAGCAACGTCAACGTCCAAAATGGGTCCAAAGCACCATAAGAGATTCCCAACTAAACTCCCTTTAAGAAACTTGATTAGGAGTACGTATGAGAAGCCAATTGAGAATTTAAGTAAATCTTGCACTCATGAGTTCAGTGGTTGATAATAACAAACTTGGTTCAGTTTGTGAGGCACTTAGATAATCATACTAGAAGAAAGCTATGGATGCAAAATATGACTCTTTGATGCAAAATCAGACATAAAAACTTGTTGATCTACTTGTAGGTATGAAGTCCATTAGTTGCAAGTGGATTTTGAAAACAAAATAGAGGGAATATGGATCTATCGAAAAACACAAAGCACCACTAGTTGCAAAAGGTTATGCTCGGCAAGAAGGAATTGAATATGATGAGACCTTTTCAACTACTGCGAAGATCAAAACCATCACGGTTGTCTATGCACTGGAAACACAAAATGGATGGAGACTTCAGTAGATGGATGTTAAAATTTATTTCTTGAATGGTGATCTCAAAGAAGTATACATGGCCTAGCCAAAAGGATTTGTTGATGAACAACATCCTCATAAGGTATGTCATTTAATTAAGTCTCTTTATGGACTCAAACAGGCACTTATGGCATGGTACATATAAATAGATGATCACCTATTACAACATGGTTTCACTCGTAGCCCCTCTTATTCAAATTTATATATCAAAAAGATAGAGAGATTATCATCTTGGTTTTGTATATAGACGGTCTTTTTATTATAGGAAGTTTTGACAATCTCATTTTAGATGTTGAGATTGATTTGAAGAAATACTTCGACATGAAATATTTGGGGCTACATCACTATTGTATTGACTTGGAGATATGGCAGAAGAAATTTTTTTGTCTCCCATATGAAATACACCAAGACACTCCTGGAAAAGTATGACATGACTTATCGTAAAATATCCACTCTAATGGAAAAAGGTTTTCAACTTTCGAGATTCGAGGATTCACCTCAAGTATATGGTACTCTCTACATACATATTGTTGGGAGTCTCATTTACTTGACATATACCAGACCAGATATTTTCTTTGCTATGAGATACCTTTCAAACTTCATGTAGGAGCCAAAGAAGTGTCACTGCATAGCAGTGAAGCATGTGTTAAGATACGTCCTAGGTACATTCGACTATGGTCTGGAGTATTAGAAGAACTCCCATTTCTTCTTACAAGGATATACAGACTAGGACTATGTTGGATCTGTTGATGACAAGAAATCAACTTTAGGTTTTATTTTTTATCTTGGCTCTAGTCCTATCACGTGGATTAGTTAGAATCAAATTGTTGTTACACTCTCATCCACTAAGGCAGAATATCACGCCACATGAGGATTTGTGTGTGAAGTGATTTGGTTACATCACATTTTAGTAGATATGGGCATTTCTGAAGAAATGCCTCCCATAATTCATTGTGATAATCAAAGTCTGTTAAAACTTGTGAAAAATCTAGTTGGCAGTTTTCCATAAGAGAACCAAGCACATAGAGGTTGAATTTCACTACATTCGAGATCAATTTTTGAACCACCATATCCAACTCCAGTACTACCTGACAAATGCTCAGATCGTAGATATTCTCACAAAGCCCCTTGGCAAAGAGAAATATGAACTATTTCTGGGGTACATTTGTAAAAACAATGTATTAAGGGGGAATGTTAGAAAAATAATACATTATTCTAGACTACTTTTACTATTCTCATCTTTGTCCTTTTGATAACACCTTCACTAGTTCTTTCCTCTTCTAGGTTCTTCCTCTCTAGAGACTTCTCCTCCATGTATAAATAGATGTAAATGTAAGCATTATCAAAACCATGAAATAAATCATTTCTTATTGTATCAAATAGCTCTGCCTTCAATACCTCTATTTTTAGTGATTGTAAATGCTTATCTTTTGTCATGTATTTTTTAATTCACTTCTCCAGATTGAAAAAAAATTACATAATCATAAACTAGTACTAATTCTATAAATATTCAAAAAAATATAATTTTTGATTTTTTTTTAAGTAGTTAGAGGGGGGATACGGTCGGCTATTCGTTATTTTTTAATTTTCAAAATCTATGAGCTTGAAAATCATAATAAAATAAATACTTACTAAAAAATCTATCACAAATTAGATGCTCCTATCTATATTTCTACTAAAGGGTTTTTAAAAATACTAAATAGTGCTCAAAATGGGGGGCACAATTGACAATCTACTATGTTTTTTTACAAAAAGAGGAGTACCAATTTACATTTTAGATTTTTAGCCCACTTACACTTAATCAATTTCACAAAAAAAATACTAGTTTAGAAAATAGACTAGAAATGGTACAATTCATGTTCTTATAACTTCTTTAAAATTTGAGTGTAACTATCTCTAATAACTTGTACAAGTTGAAGTTTTTTTTCATAAAAAAGTGTCCACTTAAGACCCCATTTTGGCCCCCATTGCCATCCATTTACTCAGTTGTTGGTTACTTAGGGCTTATATCTAGGTATTTTTTTTATATCACCCCTAGGTACAAACCATGTTACTATGGATTAAAACCTCAAGAAATGTCATTACGGGAAAATTATTTGTTAATAACAAGAACACTAAAATCAAAAACATATAAATTATAAAGTACTTATTTATGTTTAGGAAGTATATTTTTTTAATTATGAAAACATTTTTTTATAATTTTAGACTAGCAAGAAATAAATTATTGTAGATTTTGGAAACATATGGTAGACTTGTAAAGTGTTTGTTGAAGATCCCTCATGGTTTTTCTCTATTTCTAGAACAATTGACTTCAACAAGACATGCCTTGGTAATATGATGGTATCACTAGTATTCTTTTCAAATTTCATATATTTTCAAGATCTTTGTAGTGGTGTATGTGGTTTTTGCATATTTAGGTGGTTGTTGAGTTATTTACAGTTTGTTTAGATTTGACCTAGATAATTCATGCTTAAACCTATGATAAATTTCACATACGAAAGAATTTCTTCATGGATATTTTTTACATATTTTTCTAAGAGGAATTCATTGGCATAGTTGTAATTTTGATTTACAACATATACAATTTTTTACTATTGCATATTTTTCTATACTTAGTAAGAAAATTCTAATCATTTTGTGATACCTATCCTATATACAGGTACCCATTATGTAATTTTTAGGAACTTATATTGAGTCTAATGTGTTTTTGACTATGTTCAATAATAGTTATGTAATTATGTGATTCTTGAAACAACTTGGTGGGAACTTACGTGACACTAGATTTGTAGTGAATTCATTTCACTCGTGTCTTGATCAATGAGATATATTAGGTGTTATATTTATTTTTCATGTAGCTAATTATATGGAGTAGATTGCTAACATACTGGAAGGAAATTTCATGCTCAAATCCTATAGTCTTAGAGAGATCCTAATATTCAACACTATTTTCTACTTTTCTTAGAAATTATAGTGGATTAACATACGCATTATTATAAGGAATCCATAAGGACCTGCATACTATTTTTTATTGTTTAACACATAATCAAATATACTTGATATATGACCCATCATGATACACTTACACATCATATTAAAGTTTTATGAAGTAAATTCTCATTTTTTGAGGAAACTTTAACATCATGTTGAACATACTAATTTTTTCATCAAGATTTTTCTCACTGTTGGAACTAATCACATGATCATCTTATTCGATGGAATTAACTATTTTATGTTATTATTTTGTGTTTAATTCTACTAGGAATCATTTTCTATGGGATTTGTCCTTTCATCGCCCTCTTAGTTCAAATAGAAGCTTTTAGTATCTTTCAAATATCTAATATGGTTGGATCATTTAATTTTGTGCATGTGTTATCAATACAGCTAGTGTTAAGATTTACTCTTCACTCTTATTTTATTTTGTATCTCTTACAATCTACATGGTCAACATATGATTTGGATTTATTCTTCAAGTGACACTCACATCCTATTATGTCTCACCCAATTCAACATTGTCGGGGGATGTATATGGATATGTATGTGATTATATTGGTTTTGAATTATGATACAATGATCATTTTCCATGCCTTTGTGCCTCTTAGTCCTTATATAGTGATATTTTCTATGTAATTTAACCTCCAAGTTGTGATCCAATGGTCATTTCTATGCCTTTATGCCCCCGAGTTTTAACACAATGATTATATTTATGCACTTATGCCTGTGATATTTGATACTATTGTGCATTTAAGCACTACTTTTAATCATCATTTCCATACACATTTATATTGGTTCTTGGTAGTGATGGTTTCATATAGTATTTCATTGTCTCTAGGCACTATTGTTTATAATTATTTTACATGGGTACCTAACATGGATTAGATGTAGTGACCCATATATGATATTTTTATTTATTATTAGTAAAAGGTTTTTTTTTGACTGGGATCCTACCTATATTACAAAAGTCCCTAACCCAAATTCAGCATTAAAAACCAAAAGAAGTAAAAAACCACAACAAATGAGGATCAAAACAAAGAAACATCAGGTACTACAGCAAAACCACACCCAAAAACAACCAAACATCAACTAATTTTTGTTTAGATTTCCTATGGAGGAATAGATTCCAGCCAGTTTCCACAAACGGATCCTTAAGATGCTGCCCCAAGCCAACGGTAATCTTCTAAAACTTTTTATAACAAGGGCCCTCCCAAACATTAAGGATTTTAAGAGAGTCAGAGTAAAATGGGATGGGGCCGAAATAATTTCAGATTTAGAGCCTGGTGGTATGGGAACATCACAAGAATTTAAATTCAAAACAACTTCTAATTTACCTTTTCATAATCTCTCTTCTTCCCATTTCCATCTCAATTCTTCAATTTATTCAACGTTATATTATTCCTTTGTTGATTCCAACATCACTACTAGAGGTACACAATCAATATAATTAGATTCAATTGATTTTGCCAAAGGTGGGAGTTCCATCTTAAACCAAGGGCCATATAAGGTGCAATCATAGTTTGCGTGGACCACCATAGGCAATCCAAGAGTAGAGACATAGAGGGGTGAACTGTCTACCTCATCCACCCTCGGGGAGCCATACTTTTCATATGTGCTTTCATCCTCCACATCTTTCCCAAGGGATGAGTTGTAGTTTTCCTCATCGTTATTCCCTTAATACTCTTTAGCATGAGACTGGTTGTCTTTTTCAGAAGTAGGGGACACAAATTAATCTTCACATTCAGCTGTTAATAAACCCTTAGTCTATAACCTAGAAGATAGGGATGCCAAACTAATAACTTTCTCCAATTCTGAATCCTTTAGACCACGCATCCTAACCTTTCCATCAAGATATCTTGTAGAGGGAAAAGAACAGCCAATCGTTGCCTCTACACCAAACCCCACCGCAGTCAAGTTCTCTTTGATTGTCACATACCTAGTTGTCTCTACCTACAATGGAGAAATAAAAACAGATTCACCCACTCCTTAATTCAAAGATAAGACATGTGGACCAGAAAGGTTCAAACCCCCAGATCTATGATCCTGCACTAATAAGGAAAAAATATTGGTATCATTCGTTGTTCCTTCTTCCTTTTTTTCTGCACAATTTTGTATCCGAGAAACACCCTATCCTATGTCTAGTTTGGGAGAAATTGGAACAAAAGATATTGGAATCCGCATATAATATTTGTAGCTTACTTTAATCCTATCCTTTATATAGTGCATCTTAAGGGGGATGCTAGTGTATTTAATTTTTATACACTATGATATAATTCTAATAAGTACTTGTAATATTGTTTTGTAATTTAATATGTGGAAAATTCACTTATTGGTGCACACTAATCCACATATATTAATCGAGAAGATTTTCAATCAAGGAATTGTCTTGATGAACTTATACTATTAAAAGTATTTTCTAAGGCTTGAATTCCAAGAAACTACTCCCTAAACCTAACCATAGCCTCTTATATTTTCTTTATAAAATAATAGAGCTAGGGTGTGTGGTATTCATTATGGAAGAGATTTTTTCTTACTCTAGAAAATTAAAGGTAAAGATTCTTCGTAAATTTTTGTAGTCATGCTACCCTTGATAAATGGCTATTGTGTCTTTCTTTTAAGATTTCAGTGATTTATTATATATGCATGAATTGTGGGCATTTATCTTATGGTTTTTAATAGTGATTCTAGATAATAAAATTAACTTGAACACTATGCTCCTTAATGATGCCAAAATGTTATCTTTTGAAGGTTTGGTCTTGTGTTTACCTTTCCCTAGTTTTATTTTATATTATTTTCTTCTCATTTTGTTCGACTATTCTTGTTTTGGCCTTTGTCATATAGGTTTTTTTATTTATTTGTTAATGAATTTACCTTTATAAATTGTGTGTTGTCTTTCCTTTTTTCTTTTTATTGTACTCTAAGCTCTTATATTATATTATTTACACAAATATAAAATATTATTTCGATAAATATATAATTATATAATTTTATTAATCTTGTTATATATTTTTATTGAAATGTTATATCAAAATTAACTATACCATTATATTAATTTAATTTGTGTTATTTGATTTTTGGCCAATTTATATCTAAACTAGTTGATTTTATTCTTTTTGTTTTAATCTTTTTACCATTTGTTTAAACTCATATAAAAATAAACTGTAAAATAAAAATAACTATATCTTTAATATTTAATATTATATAAAATGAACCTTTAAAATTTTGTTTTATTGTAGTATTTTATCAGGTAAATAGATTGGTTTTGAAGGGGGCCTAAAACCCACAGTACAATGCCATACAAAAATGAGCAAGGGAAACAAAACATCCCACAAAGGAACCAAGGCAATATGTGGCCTAAAAATCTTGGCCAAGACTGAACCCCAAAGAGAAATCATGCCCAAAACACCTTCACAACATTTTATTAAGACAATATTGATAATATGACAAAAGATCCAGTAAAAAGGGATAAAAACCAAAGTAAAGAAACAATCAGGTTGAAGTCAGTGAAATTTCTCATTCTTCCTACTTCTAGTTTTGGAGCTAGGACCCAGGTTCTGTAAATTCTTGATCTTTAGAATCCCTTGGTTGTCACCCTCCTTGGTAACTGTGACCTCTTCCTCCTTATTTGAGCTACTAAGGATCAGACACATCCTTTTTCAGGGAGAGCGGCAATTCAGAAGTTTGGAGACCTAGTCCTGGATGATGGATACCCTTTGTTCCTACATAATGAGTTCTTTTTTGAGGCCATCAATTATTTTATCATGTATGGCCTCTTTCCTTTGACAGTCTTGCATTTATTGCACCAAATATTTAGTGACTTTGAGCAAGGTGTCGATAGAGACTTCCACTCTAGTCGATCGAGCCTCCATGTTGATGTCTATTTTAGTTTATTATATTTTCATATAAATAATGTATACTTTTAATAGATTATATTTATAATTATTAAAACAATGGTTTATATTATTTGATTTTCTTCCTATTTTATTTCCCTGTTGCCAACTTCTCGACCCATTTTGGATTTATTTGTATCAATGTACTATTGAATAATGTAAGTATATTTTACCCTTTCAACCATTGGATTCATTAGTCTTTCCCTTTAATATGGATCTAGTAGTGAGATATAAAACATAAAAAAAATGCTTTAAAGCAGATAAATTCTTACTCATTATTTCATTGTAAAGAAACTAATCTCAGCACCAAAACAACTAAATATTCCACATCTAACTCATGGATTGCAACATAATGAATCCTAACCAAATGTGAACAACTTAAAAAATCATTGCCTTATGAAGGTAAGTGAGAATACATAATTTTTAGCATTACATAACACCCCTAAGAACTTTGTAATACAAGGGTTTCAAACAAAAAATTTGTCTATTTCCTTCCTGATGGAAACAAAGTAGATAGCATTTATGAATAAGACTTTATAAATAAGATCAAATTTCCTTTCTATGTTTTAAAAAAACAATATGGTAAACTAAATTGATATTTAATGTTTCTCATAACAAATTGCATTACATCTTAAAGGTATTAATTTATACATATTAACAAATTTGAATCGATGGAGAAGAAATCATTAAAGTTGCATCTACATGAGTATATCCTAGAATGTTCCATGTGCTTTTCCTAAACAAGGAGGGGAATAATGTCTGATAGTACTACATTGATGAGTTATTTACCCATCCCATCCCATCTATTAGGTATATGTACACAATAACATTTCAAAATGATACCAAACAAAAGAAAATAGAAAATACAAATATTACTTCACTACACTAGATCTAGAACTAGATAGAAATATAAATTCAAATACCACATGTCAAATCAATTTCACAGGTTACTAAAATAGAAATACACATATATTGCTCAATTTTATTGTAGGACGATAATATCAGAATTCATCTAACTATTTTATATTTATTACACATAAAGTAATGAAATGTAAATAAAATAACGTGCTAATTTAGATTATAAGAGTAATGACATAAATAAAATAAATAAGAATTGTAAAGGGATAATTCATATTGTGATTAATAATTTTTTAATTAGAAAAAATATAGAATGATAAGATACTTAACTAATTATATGTGTTTGTTGATCTCATAGGGTTCTCCATAATCTATAATTGATTAGGTATGTTTTGTCAAATGCTATTTAGATGTAAGAGAAAGTCATAAAACCTAATTATACATTGTTGGTAGAGTTAGAAACTTGTGACAAACAACATTGTGTGAGAGGGATTCAAGAACTACAAATTGTTGAGAACCTTTAACTATGTTTTCAATTTAATTTATGACGTGGTATAAGATCTTTGATCCTATGTGATGATGACTATCTAATTTATCCTTTCCAAAAACATAATTACACATGCTAAATTTATTAAAAGAGGCATTAAAATGGGTTAGTGTTTTGGGTTGGAATGACCTTATAAAATTCTCTTGATGGTAGAAGAACTTATTTTGTACTACTATTAAAAAATGACTAAAAATGCATGAATTTCTCCCATCTATGTGTATCTGTGAATGTGAAAAATCGTGTAAAATCTATTAATGGTACTTCCCTAAAATTTGAAACTTGGCCTTGAAGGCAAGAGACTATTTTACACAAGAAGAAATGATTTATTTCTTGGTGTTGAGAATGCTTACATTTATGTCTATATATACATGGAGGAGAAGTCTCTATAGAGGAAGAACCTAGAAGAGGAAAGAACTAGGGAAGGTCTTATCCAGAGGGAAAATATGAGAATAGTAAAAGAAGTCTAGAACAATGTATTATTTCTATTAATATTTCCCCCTTAATACATTGTTTTTTACAAATATACCCCCAAAATAGTTCAAATTTCTCTTTGCCAAGGGGACTTGGTGAGAATATTTGTGATCTGAGCATTTGTTGGGCAGTACTGGAGTTGGATATGGTGGTTGAGAAACTTGATCTTGAATGTAGTGACATTCAACCTCTATGTACTTGGTTCTCTCATGGAAAATTGGATTTTTTCACAAGTTTTTACACACCCTGATTATCACAGTGAATGATGGGAAGGATTTTCTTCAGGAATTCCCATATGTGCTAAAATTTGACATAACCAAATCACTTCACACATGGCTCCTGGTGCAGTGTGATATTCAACCTCAGTGGATGAGATTCCAACAACAATTTTGCTTCTTATTAATTCATGAGATAGGACCAGACCCAAGATGAAAAATGTAACCTAAAGTTAATTCCATGTCATCAATGGATCCAACATAGTCTGAGTCTGTATATCCTTGTAAGAAGAACTGGGAGTTCTTCTGATACTCCAGACCATAGTCAAATGTACCTCAGATGTATCTTAACACATGCTTCGTTGTTATCCAGTGACAATTCTTATTCTCCTACATGAATCTCAAAAGGTATCTCATAGCAAAGTAAATATCTAGTCTAGTATATGTCAAGTAAATGAGACTCCCAAAAAACTATATGTAGAGAGTACCATCTACTTGAGGTGATTCCTAGAATCTCAAAATTTACAAGCCTTTTTCCATTGGAGTGGATATAGGTTTATAATAAGTCATGGAAATACTTTTCCATGAGTGTATTAGCATATTTTATTAGTACGACATTGTAATTTCCATTTTTAAAATTTTTTTGACATCATGTCATCTCCAAAGATAGTGATTTTAGATGCCCATATCTTAAAAAGGACCCAATTATGTTGCATGGAAGATGAAGATGAAAAACAATTCCTCTCTTCAAATATCTCTGGGATATAGTGACTAGAGATCTCCCTCATCCCAACTAACGAAAATGATTGTATCAAGTACGTCAAGGTCGATGCCAAATCATTGATGTTGATCACATTGAGCATATCTGATGAGGCACAACCACACAATCGGAATGAAAAAACATCAAAATAAGCATGGGATACTCTATCCACTATCTACAAAGCCAATAACTTGATGATGATTCTTCATCTAAAGTCAAAGTTGCATACCGTGAGCATGTAAAAAGGATAGAAAGTGGAAGAGTTTTTACGTCGAGTAGCAAATTTATGAGCATAACAAGATGCACTAGAAGAAGAGGTCAAAGACAATTTTCTTATACCACTCACACTGTGAGCTCTTGCATCCCATTTTCTAGGACGTTCATCACCCTTTTAAACCATCTCTAAAAAGGAGGGTGATTTTTTCTAAGCTGGTGAATTTCATGCAATAGGAAGAAGCCATTCGGTCAGTACAATAGGAGTTCAAAGACAAAGCATTGATCTCCAGTAAAAAGAGGACATAAATGCCTCGTAAAAGATCCACAAGAGAAGCAACCACAAAATCAACCGCAAAAGCAACAACAGAAGTAGAAGTCTCAAAAGGAGGATCGATGGTGTCACATCTGCTCCATGAATATGCACGCACTTCCAACTATTAGTATAATGACCAGATGAAATGTCCTTCCAGAGAAGAAAACACATCCGGTTGAGGTGATTCAAAGAAATCCTCAAAGAAATCCAAGTGGCATCCTCGTAGAAGAAGCAAAAAGGACATATCGTAACCCAACCAGATGATGAATTGGATGATGATGCTCTAGAATCAAAAAATTGTAGTACACAAAAATATTATTTGGTGCTTGAATCCCAAACATCACAGCCATCAGATAATATTTTGCTGATTGATTTAGGTGTTAGAAAGCACATGAATGGCGATAAAAAGATTTTTTATTCCCTGACTAACCGACCCACTTGTGATTGGATTTGTATTGCTAGACAACAAAAGAGTATACAGTAGAAGTAATTGACAATGTGACCATTTCTATTAGGACAAGAAAATATACTCTCGCAAAGGTACTCTATGTTCCTGACCTAACCATAAATCTCCTGGTTGTCTCTTAGTTGTTGAATCACAAGCTTAAGGTATAGTTTCTGGTTCAGAATGGCATCAAGTCCCTCTTTGATATCTCAAAATGGTAAGATACTTGCTAGAGTTTTTTTTAAGGATCATTTATTTGTGCTAGATGGAGTTTCATCCTTTGTAGTTGTATTATCTACTTCCACGGTGGAATCCACTGCACTCTGACATTATCGGTTGGGACATATTTTGGCCATCTCCCTTTTATCAGCTCAGTTCAAAGAAGATGGTATGAGGACTTCCTTCTATCTCTCTCAGACATCACCTCTTTGTCTTAGATGTCTAGTGGGAAAAAAACTGTTGTATATATCTTCACCCTCAGGTAGATATAGACAAATGGAAGAATATGGAATAATACATGTCTGTGGATGATTCTCAACCCTCTCTGTGTTCATTTGCATCCTGCTAATCTTTCACTGCAAATCTGGTTATCTGTGCATGATCTTGCATTTCATTTTAATGATTTGTGTTTATTGGCAAGATAGATGTTTCTTCATTCCTTGGTGCATCACCTTTGTTAGTTTAGGTTTCTTTTATATGCATCTTCTTACCATGTCTCCTAGGCAAGTTAGATTAGGTTTTTGAGTAAACCCTCTGCATTTTTATGTGTGCATTTTAACAGAGGAATAGGAACAGGCCTTCATCCGGAGAGCTTTCTCGATTCACAAGGTCCCACACTTGGGAAAAGTTCCATGTTATGCAATCAAAATGAGAGTCTCAACCCATCGAGTTGCAGACACTCAGGGGTGCTATGATTCGCCATCAACAAAAACATCGGGATCCATTTGAGACAAGCACATTCTATCCCAAGAACTATCTAGTGGTTGTACATACCGATTAGTGTGGACCCTTTCCTACCTCTTTTAAGGTATTTCAGTATTTGAGTTATTCATTGATGATTATTCCCACAAGACTTGGGTGTCATTTCTCCGAAAGAAGAGCAAAGTATTTTAAAAATTCCAAATCTTCTATCGAAGTGTTTGTTCGACAAGACCAGGCATCCCCTTCAAGTCCTCCACTCAGATCGAGGGGGGGAATTCACATCAAATAATTTCTTGGAATTCTTTAAGGAGCACAACATCACACAACACCTGAATGCCCCTTATACTCTAAAGAATAATGGAATTACAGAGTGTCACGATAGGACTATCATGGAAATGGCTCATTATACTCAGACTTGGTAATCCCCATCTGTTGGAATGTAATAGGAAAACCCTCATCGAATGCTTCACAGTCTAAGAATGACACTGAACAAAGCCATTCCATAAGATTTCTCCTCTACAATGGGTAGTTCTACATACAAACTGTGCAACTCAACCTTTATCTAAGGATTTACAACATTGCAAAAAACCACAACATAGCATACAAGGAGACACGACCTTGGTGGGTGGCTTGAACACCACGTAGCTAGTTATTTTTTCAGCTATCTCGGAGGGTTCAATGGATAGCTCAGCCTTATCCTCACAGCTTGGCGTATGCAACTCAACGCATAACAAACAATGCACAGTCCAATAGGAGGATTCTACTCATAGTGGGTTGGCATGACTTTTTAAAAAATAAATTCACTTTGATTGCCCACGCATGTGGGAAAAATCAATGGTATCTCCACTTAATCAGGTAGGCCGTGAGAAACAAAGTTTGTTCCCGCCAACCAAGCTCTGATACCAAATGAAGGTAGAGTTATTTGATACAAGAAGAAATGATATATTTCTTGGTGTTGACAATGCTTACATTTACGTCTATTTATACATGGATGAGAAGTCTCTAGAGAGGAAGAACCTAAAAGAGGAAAGAACTAGGGAAGGGTATTAACTAGAGGAAAAAAATGAGAATAGTAAAAGTAGTCTAGAACAATGTATTATTTTTCTAACAGGCCCATGAAAACTTGACCTCCTTTTATTAAATTTTGGCTTAGTGGACTTCTTTAGTGATGTTCCTTGAAGATTTCATAATTGTTTATGCTTCTATATAATAGTGCCTAATGTATATGGGTGTTACAAGAGAGTGAGAGGTGAGGAATGACTTTAGGGGTCATTTGTAAATAAGTATGACACTTTGTTAATTTTTTGCAATAGCTAACCCATGAAACACATATATGTTGACCTAATGGAGATGCCTAAATTTGAAAAATAGATGATTGTATTAGATAGGAACAAATCCATTAGATAGAAATGTCCACATTTTACCATACCATACAGAAGATAGAAATATGGATCTAATGATTGGAAAATGTCTATTTATAGTTCTATCTTTTTTTTTACACAGAATAAGTGATCATGAAAAAATATGACTAATAGATGAAGTTGGATAAAATAATGGATGGGTAAATTAATAAAAGGAAAGTGTTTTCAAAATTCAAATATATGTCAATTGTTTAAGCACGTTAAAGTTTTCTAAAAAATGATTTTTTCAGTTTCAAACATAAAACTTATTTAATCTAGTATTTTAAAAATGATATATTAAACAAATAAAAGAAATTTGATACCCATGATAGCCACCATGGGGTGCTGACAAGAAAAAATTAGAATATGTCATTTCTTCTATTAAAAATATACAAGGAAAACATGTAGATTAATGTCTCAAAATGATAATTAAACTCACATAATTGCACCATCAAAAGAATATTAAAATTAAAAAAGATAAGAATTGAGTACACATGATGTCATGCAAACCAAAATTTGAATTTTTTGAACTTGATTAAAGACTATCATGGGGTGAACTTGCCCCTTTAATATGTAATTAATGGAATGGTGAGTTGAGGACTGTAAATTCCTCATATACAATTGAAAAATGTAGTGTTAGAAGTCAAACATCCTAGTAATCTCAAGCAAAATTCCTTGGGCATCTAAAAATTCTAATTTGAAATGGATAAATATTTATCCATCCTTATTCTCTTCTTGGAAAATAAATTGTAGAAAGGTGTAATGATAACGAACTCTAGACTTTTGTCAACCCAAAAATCAAATCCTATGTAAAAATGGATCACCTTGTATATTCAAGTATATACCAAAAATAGTGTTTATGTAGTAGCATCTTTCCCTACTGACCTATAATTAGAACATAGAAGTTTCTACATGGATAAAATCCATGCCTCACGTGATCATTTTATGCGTAGATAAAATATGGAAGCACAAATGTGAATATTTAATATACAAATTTGAATATAAATGTCCAAATACAAATTACCCCCCAAGATAGATAAAATACATGCCTCACATGATAATTTATGCCTCAAAATGATACATATTATTCAAATTTGTGATAAAAATATGATTAAATATTACGTAAAATGTCTTAATCTGATCCATATGACCCTTATAAAGTGTTTTTGAATTATTATAGTAGTGAATTTCTTTTTTTACACGACTTCAATCTCTAAAAAAATCCCATTGTATGCCCCCAATTTGAAATGGGGGATAAATATTTCGAATCACTCATCTCAAAAGAAAGAGCTATGTGCATTCTATATTATATATAAAAAATCATAATCATGGAATGTAAATAAATAAACATGATAAGATATGCCATGGTATAAAGATTTGATTAGTATAGCCATGCATTTACTTTGAGGCATGAGAATTGGTTTGTTAACAATATATAATATATAATCATAAAAAATAAGCTAGAGATAAATGTCATGATATCAAAAATGATATATAAATTAAGTACAAAACAATGGGTATCATAGTAGATGCATGATATAAATAATAGAAATCACAATATATATAAATATGTATCAAAATTACTTTCCACTAAAGATAGGGTGGAGACTGGAAGCTTGCCGATACTAATGGGAAATGGTCCCTTCATTTTGTGAGTTCCAACATTAAGCCATAATTAATTGGTTGGATTGGAAGTAGTTTCCAAAGTTACAAGGTTTTTTTTATATAAATTTGTTTACGGTAAAGGGTTATATCATATATAGAAAAGAGGGAGTGTTAGTTATTTTTTAATTCTATCATATTAATTGTGAAAATTCATATGATATTGATAAACTTAGCCAAAATTGACATCTATGACCGAAAATATTTACCCTATATGAATGTTTATTATCTTTGAAGGGGGCCTTAAAAATTGGGGACATCAACTTAAAAATTAGGGATAATGCAGTAGAGATGTTAGCTTAATATGACCTAGAATAGCAATCACATATGAGCAGTGCAATGGAGACACAGAAGAGAATCCATCAAAGAAGTTAAAATTGAGGGAGTGAAACATTGGATGAGGAAGATGGTTGATGAAGGTGTTTCAGGTAGAAGAAGTGTAGGGCTAGTGCAAATTATGGATGGAAAATATGTGAAAATCTTCTTTCTTACAACTAGAAATTTACAAAACACATGCTATTTTTTCAATTATTTGAAGGAGAAAGGGGGTATGGTGCAAGTAAGTATTAGAAATTCAAGTGCTTCTGATATTCGGGTGGTTAGAAAACACTTCAATTTAAGGGTGATTTTTTTATGCTTATGGGACACTTTATAAATACAAATAAGTGGAGCAGAATTGGTATCTAAAGTTTAGTCGACATAGTAGTAGAATTTGATAACCACCAAACATGGTTGGTCAGGATTTTTTTGCACCATCTTTATAGACCATTTCTTAATCCATTCTCCATGTTTTGAAAAAATAATAACATCCAAAATATTTTTCCTTGTGAATTTCTAGTTGACACTAGTGCTCCCTCAACATTCTAAATTGTTAAAACTCATTAAATTTGAAGCATTTTATGTGTATATTATTAGGAAATGTTTTCATGAACACCACTATTTTATTAAATTATCCACTGCTAGAAGTGGTATCACCATGGTTTGAACACTAATCACTCTTTAGTTGGCACCAATTAGTGTATTAATACATGAAAAGGAAGGTCGATGGTTTTTATTGCAAAGTCCCCTTCACCACCTTCTATTGATAGGTAAAATTACATATGTTAAAATTCCAAAAATTGCATATGATAGATATGGAAACTCTATGGTTAGGGTTCATTCTATCGTTGATCTCATGAACATTCAGTATTAGGGTTTTTCTTTAACTATTAAGGTAGCTATTAGGATTTCTCTCATCAATGGTCCTAATGACATTATTCATTAATGACCATTTGTAAAAAACCTTTTCAGTCCATTTCCTTGAGTCAAAATTCAATTTCCCCTTCGTACTTTAGATATAACCACTAAGAATCCTATTCGGAAATTCTTATCAGTGTAATTAATGTTTGAGGCATTGGAATAAGAGGGGAAAATTTGTGTGCTTTTAGGACATCTTGTAACACCGTAGATCATCCAAGGTTATAAATAGGTAATTCTTCATTTTAAAGAGTATAATTTTGTTTAGCGTTTTTAATATTTACTTGAGTGATTTGAATATTATGATTCAGTTGATTGGTTTTAAAACTATAATTTGGTTTATTTATCTTGGTACTTTGTATAATTAATGACATGAGCCTTCATATATTATTTCCTACTTTCCCCATTACAGAGGCATGAAAAGAAAATGTCTCTAAAATTGCTTATTAAATAATAACATGTAATAATAAAAATCACAACACACATGATGGATTATATTTTTTTGATGAAAGATGAAATATTTCAAATTTTTACAAAATAAGTTCATTTTTGCATCCCCATATTCACAGGCCACGTTATGCATACCTGATAAAAATTGGGTCATCATTAGTGAAGGTGATTATAAGATTAACAAAGCTATATGTGCATATTATACCATAAACGATAGAAAAGAGAGGCCTTTGAGGTGGAGATAAATAAAATGAGAAATAATCCCAATGGTGAATGAGATATTTGTGAAGGAATTTTAAAAGATGAAACATATGAATCATGAACAAAGAGGATAAATATAGATCGGTTGAAATCGAACCACAGGAAGACGCAAACAAACCCTAAAATAGGAGAGTTCACAGTGGGAATAATTGAAATGAATAAAGATTGGTATTCAAGGAATAAAAGGTATCAAATCAAGGGTAAAGAAGATAAATATTTTTTAACTGAGAAATTGTGGAAACCTAAAATGATACCTCAAGGTGGTATTAGACACATAGATTAAAACGAAATACATCCACCCATGTAACCTCTATAGAGAAACCCACATCCGTTGAATAAGGGTACTTTTCATTTGATCTTAACTAATATGGTGGGTCCTATGGTCTAGTGATGAATCTCTTTATGGGAAAATCCTCTCTTGTAGTCACCACCAGTGACTCTACAATTTGGGAGGTACTAGTACACAAGGCTTCTAATTTTATTGATTGCCAATAAATTCCTAAACAATTATTTTTCTTTATTTCTCATAAAACCACCATGATCTATGAATTCAATGAGTATTTGACTAATCTCAAAAAAAAATTCACAAAAAATTTCACAACCCCTTCCACATTGCAATCCATGTCACTTGTAACCTAAAATGTATGGCACATGCTTTGAGTTGTGATGCAATCATGCCTCTTAATTTCAAATGTATTGATGTATAAACTATTCACCAAGACATGTGTATGGTTGTGCCAATGCTATACATCAATGACCAAATGAATCAATGTCATTGAGGTATCTTTCAACCATTAGATTTAACCACCTTCACTCTAATTTAGAAATTTTCGTCAAATTTAATATTAAGAGTAGGATCTCTCCTTGTTGGCATCGATGATGTCTTTGGAAAATTTGAAGTGGACAACCTCATGAAGATGGATTGGGCCTAAAATGAAAGAAAATAATTTAATAAATTTTCAAAGCACAATTGACAAGTAGGAGGAGTGGATTAGTCAATAGCGAATGCTTTGTAGAAGAAATATTTGAAATAGGAAACACCACATCCTATCACAGTATCTCTTCTAGATATAAAATAACTTGTTTTTTTGGAAAGGATTTAGGGGTCACTTATACGAAGACATCAAGAGTGGTTCCATTGATATCTAAGCATTGCAACATGTATTTTTAGAATTTAGTTTTATAGTCTTTTGTTGGTTCTACAAAACCTTCTAATTAACTTCATAGTTACTAGAATCTAGGATTGGGACATGTAGAACAATGCGAGAGACATCTCTCACAAATATTATATTTCCTTCATAGAGACTTCATATTTATTTTACTAGCAGCAAGCATAAGTTCAAATTTTAACTCTTTATGATTTTAATTGATTTATCATGCTTTATATTTATGGAAACTTCAAACTTTCTCTTATTCATATAAGGGGATTTGTGAATTTATTCATTCTTCACTATAATCTCACGGCATCCAAAAATGAAACCTTGTTTACATCCCTTTATGAATTTCATGTCACTTATATTGTCATCATCACACGGATCTCATGTCTCCTTTAAAAAATACCTTGGACTGGCCTCACTCTCTATATTGGACTTAAAGACCAAGTACAATATACAAAGCATGGGAAAGATAGTCTATGAGAAAAGGATATCAATGTAAACTCATATCCATAATAGAAAAAATTAAACTATGAAGTAGAAAAATTGGAAGCATTTTTTGTGATAATTTTTTTATATTATCCAAAATATTTAAGGAATAAATTCTCCTTGATGGAATACAACACCTCTTTACATCTCTTTAAAATCGAACCTTTTACAGAAATGACATCAATCCTTTTACAAAATAATTTATGTAAGTGAAGAAATGGGTTATTCTTAGTTCAAGTTCAACGTACCAAAATAATAAAAAATTCATTGCTGCAAATTCTATTAAAAAAATATAGTCTTGAGAGGAAATACTACATGTTTCAGTTTTCACATAATTTAATGGCATGCATCATTTTGCAATTATTCTTTGTAATGATGTGGAAAATTTTGCATCCACGTACAAGACTTATTGGCTTGATGTCAAGACCATCTATCTCCCTTCAATTATGAACAAATATTTTATTGCATAGTGTTTTCAACGAGTCGGACCAAGTTGTCGAAAGCATGTATGCTTATTGTCGAAGGAACAAAACTCCCTGTAGGAATTGTAATGGTTTCATCACTATCCCATTTATTCATTACAATCCTCCTTGTCACCTAGCAAAGTATCAAGGTTTTCCATATTTCCATTATCATCGAATCAATGGACATAATGACCACAATTTTTATGCTTTACAATATAGATTCAAACATCTCGAGCACGAGAGATTTATTTCATTCATTGGAAAACATTCTATTGCACGCTCACCTACAAGTACTACACCTAAATGGGCTCCTAAGTATATTCCACTATCACTTAGTCTCAGTCAATCTAAGCAAGCTCCTACGGCTACTATTGAGCCTCCCTCTAATATTTCTAAGGAATTTCTTAACAATTCTCTTATGCATTTCATGTGTGATATTGATAGTCCCTCACATGTGCATACTAATACTTCTCCTATTCAGAAAAAACATTTCTCCTATTTCTGTGGTTGCTTCTTCTTCATCTAATGAGCATCAGGCTAGTGTTACTAAAGCAACTCCTAAGCAACCATCTTTCCAATTCATTTCACCACCTCCTCCCACTAAGTCATCTATAGAATTACAAATTCAACCTAAACAACCTCCTTTAAAAATCAGTGCAACATGGCCTCCTCTCAAATATAAACTCCAACCAATTAAGTTCGTCAAAGCAACTAATCCTCCTACTAGTGGTCATGATATATTTTTTCCCGCATCACCATTTCCTAGTTCTCCCATTAAATTTATCCAACAAGGTCACACTGCACATAAACTTAGTCCATGGTAGGTGAATCTTTTCACTCTACCCTCTGGATGACACACTCATATTATTATGGTTCTTATATGACTGTTGAGGGGTCTTTTCCCATACAAGAACCTCATTTTGCCCTACATTACCATATGTCTCATTTACATTACTACCTATACATAAACACATCTATAACACTTTCACACTTCTTACACATCGTCAATTACACAAAACATATAATGCTTTATCACCATCCTACATTAGTTCTTACATATTAAACATTTTATCATATGCTTAGGGGGCATAACACTCACACAATCCCCCCTTATCATATTAGCATAGGCACATCTTTCATCTTTACATTTTCATATAGGAATTGTCATTACATGTCCTTGCATCTCCATTACCTGATGACACACTCTTGTGCTTCGGTTCACACTTTACTGTTGAGGGATTACTAGTACACTGAACGCCACAAACCACACTTTAGTCATTATACATTACATCTCATCATACATTGTGTGTCATACACCATTCATTTTACACTTATTCTACATTATAGTAGTCCTTATCCTACACACTACATACATTATTAGGCTATCCATGCATAACCTATACATAATATTCACATCATCCACTACGCATTCCTACATGAATTCTACATACTACACTAGGTTACATCACATATGAGTCTACCTTTACATTTTACCATTACATATTCCATTTATATGTAAAATTATTATTGCATCTTACAAATTACATACTCTACATCGTATATACCCTACCCATCCTACATTCCATTTCCCACACCCCGTATTTACAAATCCTACTCATAACACGATCATTTACTTTCATCATACATGTTATATTGTCTTCTACACACTGCACCCACAACCCTATGATGTAATTTAGTTCCTCGGTCCATACTCGACTGTCAAGGATTTATAAATCAAATGGAACTTACACCCACCATGCAACATTTCATCATACGACATTCCTAGGATAGTGACACACGCTTTAGGCTAAATCGTCACCTATTTCTTTCATCTCATAGTGATATACACTTAATGCTAAATCATCACTCATCCTTTCCTCTCATAGTAATATACCCTTAGTGCTAAATTGATGTAGGATCATCTTCATAAATCTTGTTGGACAGAAACAAATGGGAAACAACCTTCTTCATTCATGCAAATTCATACTACTTGTTGTTAAGTCTAATCTCCCTCATAAAGTCAAAATTTGAATATTTGTGTTGTAAATGGTTTTTTTCCATGGTGTTATAGCAAAAAGTGAATATATGGGTGATTTTTTTGGTCTTAGGTGGACATGAGTTGTCCTAGCTATGTTTGAAAAAGTTAAAACTTTCTTAGTTAGTTTGTAATAAGTTGTCAAGAGGTCAAATTGGGAAGTAGTTCCTATTCCAAAGCTATTATGAAGGGATATCACTAAAATAAGGGAAGTTGAATCAAAATAAGGAAAAAGATATTAAAAATATGATGATAATAAAATGGATCTAAGAGTGGGAGTTTGGATACAGGAAGAGAGAGAGGATATTATAAGGAAAAAGAGATGGAGTTCTAGCATGGAGAGGTAGGATGGAGAAAATATGAAGAGTGATATGGTGTTGGTGTAATGTAAACTTGTATTTCAGTCATGAATAAAGATGTAATTGTGTTTCATGAATGTAACAATGATGTCTAAGCTCTCCCGTGCAAGTATGTAATATTTCCATTAAATGAATGTTGAATCTATGCATTTGAATGGTCTATTTGATTGTTTTGTATGGGTTGTTCTTAAGGATTTGACAAGGGCAACAAGGTAGAAATTATCAGTCCACCAAAATAAGCTCAAATCATCTGACTGGTAAATGAGGAAGGTTCCCCAGGTGATGTGAAGTATGAGAATATTTTTTATAGCTCTTGAGGATGCATGTTAAGATTTTTATATCTAAATGTATACTCACTACTCTACACTAAAGAAATCGATAACTTCATTTTTACCGGGTGGAATGAGCCCAATTTTTCGAATAATATATATCCTATAATATAGAATGAATCCAAAAAATATTATAATGAATGGGAAAGTGTTCTATGAGAAGCGAATGACAAAAAATTTCCAATACGTGGGAGCAAAACAGTCAGCAAGTAAGTGAAATTTAACACAAATTTTGGACAATTCATTATACCCCAAGGATTAAGCATGATAATGAGGATGTTTTAGAGTTATTTCAATGTCTTCATGATGTTTTTGGTGGTGTAAGAAGTCCTTTTGAATCAGTTATTATAATACAATCCCAACTCAGGCATGTATTGCATAATCGAAATTTCTTCAAATTATGACTAATTTGATCTCCATTTGATGTTCCAAAGTTTAAGAAGGAAGTGAAGGTAATATAGGAGTGTTCTTTAGGTATTCATAATATTCTTCAGGTATGAATTTTTTTTATTCGAACCATAGTTCTGAGAAACAATCTTGATTTAGATGTATGATACTATTCAATTTGGGTTTAACCATGTTTTGGTGAAAGGGCTATAAGGAGCCTTGGGTAGAGTATGAATAAACACGATGAAACCTAATGCATGATCAACCATTAGTGAATAAATATTTTTACCACTGAATCACAACACCCTCCGATTTTCACAAGTGTGTGTGCTCGAGCTCACGGTGTGACTTGATAACATGGGTATTATCTCTAAGTGTGGGAGTTACTACTTGAGATAGACCTCTGAGAAAGTTGGTTCATGCTTCTAAAGTACCTACCAAAATCTACTCCTAATGAAGGAAAAACTATCTAATCCTAATCTAAATTTTCAAACGACCAGGGAGAGAGAGTGCATGAAAGTAAATCCTACACTAACAATGGTGATACACTAGAAAAGGAGGGAATGAGAATAGCTTTCCAATGTGTGAAAAATGGAAGCAAAGTACATACTAGAGAGGGTGATAATAGTTCTCTATAGTCTAACAAATACATTCATAACAATATTTCATACACACACAATAATAATGAATCCCTATTAGAACATAAAATAGACACAATGTATTTGCAATAAGATTGAAAAGGCAAGAAGAATGCAAACAAACACAGCAAGGGAAGATACATCCACAAACTTGCATTTATTGCTTCATTGATAGGCACAGTTCAATCTATTACAAATTAAATTCATGGATCAACATGCAAGGATTCCACTACAAGGACACAACACATTGGCTTCACAAAACCAAAATGAGATAGTTTGGCTACTCAAACTATCCCCCCTCACAATGAGCCTAGTATTCCAATGTATAGAGTTTTTGAAAGAGAGAGAGAGCAGGGGGGATGTAAATCCCAAAATCCATTTTTAAATCAATTGAAAGTTTTAAGCCTGAGGACTTTGTATCTTTACTGTTTCTTCCTCTTCTTGCTCCTGGATTCTCAATGACGCTTCTGTTCTATTTCCAAGCCTAGATGTAACCTAAAGAATGGATTTGAGGCCTAGCTCGCTCGACAGAGCTGTTTTCTAAATTTCTCCTGTATGTTATTGTTTGATCTTTGCAAGCCCCACCACTTCCATTGTAGAGTCTCTCTATAATATGTTTGTGGGATCTGAACGTGATTTCTCAGGTTCTTTCAGTGTGGGGTTGCTCTAATCCAATATTTTGCACGAGGGAAAAATATGGACAACAGTTCTTTTATCTAATCTATATGGCTCACTAAATGATGTTAATGCAAGTATAACTTAACTATCATGAAGTGTGAAATGAAAAAGGGTATAATAAACCCCAACACTTAAGCAATAAAGAGGAAGATTGATCACCTCTTGAGTAATACCTCCATATGTTTTAAACAAATGTATGGTACATAATATCATTAATAAATCCAGCTTCATCTCTATGAAGTCTACTATAATGGAGCTAGTTTTGGATCTTAAACACACTATGAATGGTTGAGTTATACTAAGTAAATCATATGATGGATGTTGTTTCTATTTTCGATTAACTAAACGTTAAGAAAAAAGTTAATGAACATAAAATTAATCATAAGTTTATGAGTTTCGTATTACATTAACAACTCAATTAGGGATGAAAAACTTAAGGGTTGTTGGAATTAGGGTTGCATTGTCCTATGTCACCTAGTTTAAGAAATGAGATTTTAGATGAATATTGGTAACAAACATTCAGATAGGTTTCTTAAATAGAACACTCAATAACCAGAACAGGGTAAGAGAACCAGGTATATTTAGTATACCTGTAGTATTCAATACTTTAAGTTAACATGAGAGATCGGTTGGAAAATTGATTCATGAAATGATATATCGGTAGTTCACCGAGTCATTTACAGCTACATATGGTTATCTGTTATGAGATTGATTGGCATGGAATGTGTGTTCTAAATTATGATTATTTAGAACAGAGAACATTATGTCTAAAAATAGAAATTTCCCTTGTTTCTAAAGTTTTTAAAATGGGAATGTTACATTAAATGTAATTGAGTTTGACATCTTATCATGCCTTTTCAGTGTGAAATTGATGACTAAATCTCCGATGTGTTGTGTCATTTTCCTTGATAATGTAGAAAGAAAATATAAATAAAATAGTCAACCCTAGTATAAAACCCTTGAATAACTACCTTCTCATGTGATCCTTGTTAATGAGAAAAAAACTAAAACCATAGGGTGAACCTAAATCATTGAACTTGATGGAAAATTATAGCTTAAGGAAATAAAATCCCAAGTTTGAGATTATCATTTTAGCCTATATGTTTAGCAACATTGTGGTGAACCGGACAATTAGGAACGACATGGTTAAACTTTGTCTTGAGTATGGGGTTCCCTCATAGGATTGGTAGTCATGTGTGTAATAAGAAGAAAGTGTTCTCTTATGGTAGTACTCCTTAGCCTGACACACATGTAGAATGAAGGGTTTTAGGTGAAAAATATTTCTAACTACTCTTGAAAGTCACCTTTAGCAGTTGGGATTATAAATTAACTCAATACCCAAATTACATTACCGTTTTGGATTCTATGGGACAATGTTAAGAGTTAATTGTGGAACTTAACAAAATTTTAATTTATAACTAGTTTTTGAAAGGGTAACCATGAGATGGTATGATAGGTGAAAAAATGAAATTTAGATCTTTCTTGTAACGTGTTTAAATCATCATGTTGAGAGAAACTGATTCCATGACATGTAAACTTTAATGTGAACCTTAACCCTTAAAAATAGTTACCCTCTCTTGTTCTCCCACTTTTCCTATTGTGAAATGAATGTATGATGTGAAACGAGGTAATCATATTCTTGAGGCAATTCCCTAGGACGAGAGCCAATGGTGTCATGAACATGTAAATGTTCCTTATTAATAAATGGGTTACATAACTAATTTCATAATACTATTTAAATCAAGTTAAGTGAAATTATTTTAAGATGACTGTAAATGATTCAAGGGGATCCTATGTTTTAGTTGACTATACATGAGAATAGTGAGTGTGAATCCCCTTTAACCCCTCTCAAACAAGAGTGTCAGTTTGACAAGAAGTATCAAATTTACGTAGAGTTACATGATGATTGTTGGACATAAGGGTGTTCAATCACTCTAGTTGTCACCTTAGTAAGGTGTGTAAAATTTATAATTGAATACCTCCTTGTAACATGCATCTAATACTTAATTTCGCAGGAATCCAAACTTGGTTGAGTGTGAAATCATACTCCTTAGGATCTTAGTGATTAAGTAAAGGACATATGATGTATGATTATCAAAGATTGTAAATATTGCTTTAGAAGGATTTTGAACCCATAAATTTTTATAACTTTTACATTCGAACCCATTTCCCCAACTTAGATAAATGTGTCCCATAGCATATAGTAGTGGTTTACCATGTGCTTCTCGTATGTTGAAATTTACCCCCATCCATGAATTATTTTGAATTTAATATATCGTGGAGCCTCACTTAACGGTATTGGTGAAATAAACGTTGATGCATATTTACTAAATGATTTAAATAGTTCCTCAACAAAAATTTAAGAATCATATAGTTGTTGGGTTGTCATGTATTAGGCATTTAATACTTGAGTGTTTAAGAGTGATGAAATGAGTTGTTTTTTGCAAGGTCATCACTCCTTGTCGTCATGAATCCCTAAGTGTAATTTATGTATCATTTGAATTACAATTGTTCTAAAAAATGTCAATAGTGAGACCAAAGTGCGATGTAAGTGTAAAGAGTATAAGAGTAAACAATATTTTGGGTTAGGAATAATGTCATACTTGAAGTCCTTATAGCTCAACTAGACATTTTCATGTTGTTAAAAATAAATATGAGTTTCTCTTGGTGAGATCAAACTTTTGAGAAGACAAAAGAGATATATAAATCTAAATAAAATTTCTTGATGTGAAAATGCTAAATGGATTCAAACAAGTTATAGAACTATAGCAACAATAACAGGAAAATAAAGGTACCGTGATGGAAGAATATTAATGGGAAGAGGTATCTTGAATCTAAATATCCTTTAAATACTAATATTTTTTCCTTGACTTCACTTTAGTTTCCCTTGTGTAACATTGTAACGACGGTAAAATTTAAACATTGAATAAAAGTTTGAGATACAAAACCTTAACATAAGAACAAGAGAATTAGAAATTTTGTATGCATTTTGAAATATGGAAAATAATTATTTAATTTATGGATATTATCGTAAGGGATAAAGAGCCAAATTAAGTTTTTATATTGTAAGTTGAATGTTAAATGAATTTAAGAATATGTAGGTGGAAAAGGATAATTTATCCTTGCATGAAAAATTCTCTTGGAATTTTAATTGTAACTAATATGTAGCCATGGTAATGTTGTGTTGTGGATTTTCCAATTCTTGGGCCACTCTTTGTGGTTGGGTTATTACTAGTATTTGTTCATTAGGGAAAGTGTGGCATCGATGTGTATATGGTGTTATCATGTTGTCTATGTGGGTTAATGTTTGTGCAAGTGTCTCATGTGTTATGTGTTGTCCTAAGCAATCCCTTGGGTTGTCATTTATCAAGTAATGTAAGTCAAAAAAAATTATTTTGGTATTTTTACTATTTTATTTGTGTGTCAAAATTGTGGGCGTTACATATGGTATCAAAGTGGAGGTTCATGCGCTTGAACCTCTGATATGGATTGCATTTTTTATGGTTATGCATGGGAGTGGAGGAGACGAGAATATTAATGTGGTATATGTTGTTATGTGACCTATGTCATAATTGTGATATTATGAATGCACATGTTTGGCATGTCACTTAATACATATTTGTTATCATGTAGATGTGCTTATGATGAGAGTATTCAATCTCCTTTTCATGTATTCAATGATGATTTCACATGTGATGTGTCACCTTGGTGTGTGTTAAAATAATGTTATTGTGGATTGCGGAGTGTTGGAATGTTCTGTTATTTTGTGATATGTAGGTTGATGCGGGAGCATAACTTGCAAAGACCATAAATTTTGATCTGATTGTTGGATCGTCTTGAAATTTTATAGGGTGGTAGATATACGTTAGTAATATGTTGGGGTCAACTTTCCTGCATGGTTGTGGCCATTTAGGCACATTTTCGGGCCCGGATTCCTTCATCTAGTGGCCTAAAATTGGCTCCGAAGGTTTTTTCACTTTTGACTAGGTCTTAGAACTTTGATAAATTTTGTTTTACTTATTAGAATAAGTCAAAAATTTGCATGAGTATTAATTTATGAAGGCATATTTGGCACGCAAATTTTGGGGCCCATCCGAGTTGTTTTGCTAGTTGCTAATTTTTGACATTTTAGGACTTTTTGGCATTTTAGGGTTCTAAGAGTAGACATGAAATAAAAGGAGGATTCTAATGATGTCAAATTTAGTGTGGATTCCAAAATGAGAAGAAATCTATTTTGAAACTTATGGTTTTTATTTGTGAAGCTGTTTATGTGTGTTTTGGAGGTATTTCAACCTCTTGCAGTTAGATTCACATCAATTGGTATCAGAGCATGATTTTGATCTTGCATGAATAGTTAAGGTAACATATTACATTTTTCTTTGTAATTTTTATCTCTATTTTATATAATCATGGCTATATGCAGGAGGGGAGGTTATGCCTAGATGAATAGGCATATCCAAGAGCTACAGAGACAAGTTGTTAACCTCACACGAGAAGTTAAACACCTTAGAAGGAGACATGCAAATGGGGATGCAGACCTAGATAGTGATACTGAAGAAGTACCTCCATTAATGAATGAAGGAGGAGATGAAAAATAAAATGAGAGAGATGAAGAAAACTTGAATGAGAGACCATTTAAGGAGAGATCTGATCTAGGATTTAGAGGGAAAGAATGACGGTATCAAGATTAATGTTCCTGATTATGGTGGAGGGTTACAACCAAAGGAGTTGATTGAATGGTTAAATCGCATGGAAAAATTATTTGAGTGGAAAACCCTTTCAAAGGAGAATAAGGTTAAGTTTGCATGTACGAAGTTTGTCATACATGCATTAATCTAGTGGGATCGCCTACAAAATAAAAGGCAAAGGAATGGAAAGGGCAAGATGCACTGAAACTGGAATAAAATGGTAAAGAAGCTGAAAGAAAAATTTCTTCCTGTAGATTATGCTCAGACACTCTTTTGAAGGCTATTTACCAAAACCGAAGACAAAAGGATCTCAACATTGAGGAGTATACCAATGAATTTTACAAGTTTTCAATTAGGTTTGAACCAGGATAGTTTGAATAATTGAAGGCTACACGGTATATAAATGGATTGAGTTACACCATACAAGATTACCTGAGTATGATCCAGATCCATATCCTAGATGATGTAAGGAAAAAGAAAAGAACAAGAGGAATAATTTTAGAAGAGGTGTGAAAAGAGGGCCATTATCATCTCCAATGAGAGGCAGTAGTATATTTGAATCTACAAAAGGTGAATCCTCTAATGCATAAGGGCATGAAGATTCTGGTCAAAGTCGTGGTAATTACTAAAGAGATAGGGGGTTTCAAAGGGGAAGAGTTTATAATGGAGGATGCGGCCAGAATAGCCCCCAAAGAAAATATACATGTTATAGATGTGGTGAAGAGGGCCACAGAGCATTTGAGTGTCTACACTATCCTACACAAGATAGATGGGAAGGAGAACAACCACGAGTAAATTTAGTTGAAGCTGGTGAGGAAGAAGAAATGGAGTTTGCTACAAACTTGGGCGAAACCCTCATGATACGAAGGACGATGATTGTCCCAATGAAGGATAAATAACAGGATATTGCTGGTGCTGATTCGTGGTTGTGAACAAATATATTTCAAACAAGATGCACCTCTGGAGAAAAGGTATGTAAAATTACTATTGATGGTGGTAGTTGTGAAAATATGGTTTCAAGTGTGATGGTTGATAAACTCAATTTGAAATGTGAGAAGCACCCATATCCCTATCGTATATCATGGTTCTTTGTGTTAAGAAACGGAATGAGGTAACCATAGATAAAATATGCCTTATAAAGTTTTCGATGGGGAATACCTATAAGGATGAGGTGTGGTGTGATGTTATCCCAATGGATGCATGCCATATATTACTGGGGAGGCCTTGGTAATACGATAGGAAGCTTACACATGATGGAGGAAAAAATACATATACCTTTTGGAAGGCTGGTTTAAAGGTGGTCTTGTTACCCTTCAAGGAAGAAGAGAAGAGTGAGGGCTTATTGGCTACAAAAGGGTTTGTTATGGAGATGGAAGAAGTTAGCTAATGTTATGATATTGATGTCAAAGAAGGTTGAAATAGAGGACTTTAATATACCTATTGTTGCAGAAAAGGTAATAAGAATACAAATATGTCATACCTTAGATGGGTTACCTCCAAAGCGAGATATTACAACGCCATATTGATTTGATCCTAGGATCAGCCCTTCCAAACCAGGCATCATTTCAGATGAGTCTGACACAGAGTGAAGAGTTGAACATGACAAGTGGCAGATCTAATACAGAAAGGATTAGTGAGAGAAAGTATGAGTCCATGTATAAGCCCATCTCTATTGACTCCCAAAAAAATGGAGATTGGAGAATGTGTGTAGACAGTAGGGCAATAAATAAGATCACAATTAAGTATCAGTTCCCAATTCCAAGATTGGATAATATGATGGATGTGTTAGTAGGATCCTAATATCTTAGCAAGATTGACCTGTAGAGTGGGTACTACTAGATCTGGATCCGTGAAGGGGATGAATGGAAAATGATTTTCAAAACAAAAGAAGGGTTGTATGAGTGGATGGTGATGCCATTTGGTTTATCTAATGCACCAAGTACATTCATGAGGTTGATGAACAGAGTACTCTGAGAGTACAATGGTAAGTTTATTGTCTATTTTGATGATATTCTGATATTCAGTAAGACAGTGAAAGAACACTTGTTACATATCAAATTAGTGTTAGACTTACTACGGAAAGAGAGTCTATATGAAAACTTAAAGAAGTGTAGATTTCTTCATAAGAGTCTTGTTTTTTTTGGGTTTTTCACTTCAGAGGATGGAGTGAGGATGGATGAGGAAAAATTAAAGGCTATTTTGGAATGGCCTATTCCAAGGAATATGATAGAGGTTTGTAGTTTTCATGGATTGGAAACTTTTTATAGGAATTTCATCAATAATTTCAGTAGCATTGTTGTACCCATAACAGAGTGTACAAAAGGGAGGGAGTATGTATGGACTAAGGCAGTAACAGATAGTTTTGAATTTTTGAAGAAAAAAGTGTTAGAAGCACCTATTTTGGTATTTCCATATTTTAGCAAGGTCTTCAAGGTTGACTGTGATTCCTCACATGTCGGGATTGGAGATGTACTGAGTCAAGAAGGATGACCTATAGCATTCTTTAGTGAAAAAGTGAAATGAAGTCAGGAGGAAATATTCTACTTATGATGTGGAATTTTATGTTATTGTTCAAGCATTAAGGCACTAGCGAAATTACTTGGTAGCAAAGTAATTTGTACTCTTCGCTAACCATGAAGCATTGAGGTATGTAAACACACAGAAGAAACTAAATAGTAGGCATGTAAAATGGGTTTCATTTTGGTAGGAATATAATTTTGTCCTTAAATTATAATTTGGGGTAAGCAGAATCAAGTTGTTGATGGCTTGATTCAGCGTGTAGGACTTTTGACAACAATGGAAAATGAAGTAGTAGGGTTTGAGGCAGTTAAGGAATTTTATGAAGGTGGTCCAGATTTTAGTGATTTTGTGAGAAAACTTAAGGATCCTACAGTAGGTAGTGGTTCTTATAATTATTTGATGGAGGATGGTTATTTGTTCAAGGGGAAACAATTGTGCATCCATGTTAGTTCAATGAGAGAAAATATTATAAGAGAATTGCATAGTGGGGGGGGTTGGCTGGACACTTTGGTATAAGTAAGATAATTTCTCTTGTTGTATAAAAGTATTATTGGCCAAAAGTAAAGAGGGACATAAGCAGGATTGTAAGCAATATGTAGAGTGTGCCAAATGGCTAAGGACCATGCACATAATACTGGGTTGTATATGCCATTACCTGTCCCTACAGGGCCATGGGTTGATTTGAGTATGGATTTCATGTTAGGAATTCCTAACACATAGCAAGGGAATGATTATATATTTGTTATGGTTGATAGATTATCTAATATGGCACATTTCATTTATTGTAAAACAACTAATGATGCTTCCAGAGTTGCAGATTTATTTTTTTCAGAAGTGGTTAGATTGTATAGAGTTCCAAGAACGATCTCTTCAGATCGGGACACGAAGTTTTTGAGTCACTTTTGGAAGAATATGAGGAGGAAAATAGGGACAAAACTATAGTTTAGTAGTTCCTATCACCCCCATACTGATGGGAAAATAGAAGTAGTGAACAGAAGCTTGGGAAATCTCCTACATTGCAGAGTTGGAGAAAATCCAAAACAACGGGGCTTAGCTTTACCAAAAACTAAGTTTACATATAATAGCTCAGTCAACAGGGAGGTCTCCTTTCCAAATTTTATATGGTAGGAATCCCAAGGTGGTCCTCGATTTCATTGTGCTACCCAATGAAGATAAAACTAGTGATGTTGCAAAAGCATTTACAGAACACATTCTACAGCTTACAGGATGAAGTGAGGGAAAAGATGAAAGTGAGTAATGCACAATATAAAGTAGATGAAGATGCCAGTAGGAGATTAAGTGTATTCAAAGAAGGATATATGGTGATGGTTCATCTTATAAAGGAGAGGTTTCCAAAAGAGACATAATAAACTCAAGTATAAGAATATTAGGTTGTGTAAGATTCTAAAGAAAATGAGTGATAATGCATACAAGGTGGAGCTACCTGAAAACTTTGCTATCTCACCAGTTTTTAATGTTTCTGACTTATATAAGTTTCCAAGTCATGATGAAAATTTTATGGAGGAGGAATAAATAAAGTGGGAGCAGTAGATGCCAAAGAAGAAAAAGAAAAGGGTAATGCGTGTCTTGGACCAAAAGACCGTCACTACTAGACATGGAAGCTACAACAAATATTTGGTATAGTGGGAAGGTTTGAAGCAAGAAGAAAATACTTGGATTCCTGAGTGGGAATTGATGAAGATTGACAGTGCACAATTATCTAAATTTCATCAATTGAATTAGCGGGAGCTAAATTCTTTTCAACTAGGGGAGAATGATGCGGGAGCATAACTTACGGAGACCATAACTTTTGTTTCCGAATGTTGGATCATCTTGAAATTTTACAGGGTGGTAGATATACATTAGTACTATGTTAGGTCATCTTTTTAGCAAGTTTGTGGCCATTTCAGAACATTTTTCGAACCTAAATCCCTTCATCTAGTGGTCTAAAATTGGGGCTCCGAACATTTTTTCACTTTTGACTAGGTCTTAGAACTTTAATAAATTTTGTTTGTACTCGTTAGAATAAGTCAGAATTGCATCTGAGCCTTAATTTATGAAGGCATATTTGACACACAATTTTGAGACCCATCCGAGTTGTTTTTCTCGTAGGTAATTTTTGGCATTTTAGGATTTTTTTGGCATTTTAGGGTTCTTAGAGTTGACGTGAAATAAAAGGAGGATTGTAATAATGTAAAAGTTAATGTGGATTCTAGAATGAGAAGAAATATATTTTAAAACTTCTGGTTTTTATTTACAAATTTGTTTATGTGTTTTTGGAGGTATTTCAACCTCTTGTAACTGGATTCACATCATAGGTGTGTTGATTGTGTTGCATAAAAACATTGGTGTATAGTGAATTGGATTGTATCGTAATGTCTCCACCATGTTGTGATGAATCATGTGTGTCACCATGGTGTATTGCAATTGACTATATGTTGTAATTTTAGTCACTGTGTTCATCATACATATAATTCATGTAATATGTGATGGTTCATGTCGTGAATTAGGGGGCATATGGTGATAGTAAGACCCCTATTGTACAGTACTTGCACTTTTGGTGCATTATGTGGAAATGTGATGTATTGTAACCCATGAAAGTAATGATTGTGGTATACCCTGTATATATACCATGCGTAATATGTTATGGTTAATGTGTGTGAATCACCATTGTGTTAGTAATGTAATTATGTGTTATGTTTTGTACCTTACACTAGATGACCCTAAGGGAAGAAATTGTTAAGAGTGTGTGTGTAGGAGGCATGGACTAGGTTTTCATAACCTTGAGCCAAGTATGAGTTAGGAAGTGGAGTCTCATGTAGATTGAAAACCCATTTCTATATGTTTAGTATACTTTAAGCTTTCTTAGTATATTGTGGATGCGAACCACCTTAGTCTCAACTTATGCAAGCTAAATTCCCCTACTCTTTCCTATGTGGGTTATCCATCGAATAATCCTATGTGATTTTGACTATGTGGATCCTCGTATATGTGATTAGGAGATATATGCAATTAGCAAGGGATGTGGGGATGGAACCCTAGATTCCATTGAAGATAATGTCTAATATCATCAATGCTTTTAGGTTTCTAAGTTGAGGTGGAATCCTCCCCGTAAAAGAATTATGGGAGAGATTGAAAGTGTGTAACAATGAGAGACCTCCTATAGAGGGGAGAAATCATACCTTCCAACCCCAGTTGAAGGAGAATAATGGCCACCACTCTCTGAGTACCTTTTCTACACCAAATACCATTCCACATAACTGCAGAGAGTGACTGCATTGGGGTCGAGTGTGATGGGAATTTTTGAATCTCATGATGATCATTATCACTACCATCTTGAACTGGCCAATTTGAATCTCCTTCCACTAACACACGATGTTTCATAGAAAAAACTTCAATGATGCAAAGAAATCTCCCCAGTATTATAAGAATGAGGATACCAATTGTTGTTATTATTGGAATTGGCATTGAGAATTATTAATAACAATGCCAAGCTCAACATTTCCATCAAAACACATCTCTCCATTTTCCCTCCCACGTAGTTTACTTGTTCTTCAACTCAAAATTGAGACAAAATACTTTATACCTACAACACACCCTTAATATAAAAACAAATTTAACTTGAAATAGTATATAATACATGGGAGATGTTAATTTAACAATGATCTGAGAAAGACTTTGAGTAAATGACTTCATAAGACTTTCTTGAGTTGTGATTTGCATTGAGAAGAGACTAGGAAAATGTAATTGATGTGGACAAGATTTTAATTCACGATACTTTCTTGAAGTGTGATTGTGATTGAGAAGAGATTAGGAAAATGCACTTGATGGTTTCATCCCTTTTTAAAAAGCTGAGAGTTAAAATAAAGTTAATTTATATTTTTATGGCATTTTTAAAAGGTTCAAGTAAGCAAGAAGCCATAATTAATTGGTTGAATTGGCAGTAGCTTCTAAATTTAGAAGATTTTTTAATATAAATATGTATAGTGTGTAAAGGGTTATATCATATATGGAAAAAAGGGAGTGTTTGTTGGTTTGAATTCTATCATATCAATTGGAAAATTCATATGATATTTTCATAATCTTTGCCAAAATTGACATCTATGACCGAATATATTTTTCCCTATATGAATGTTTATTTTCATTTAAGGGGCCCTTAAAAATTAGGGACATCAACTTAAAAATCACGAATAATGCATGAGAGATGTTAGCTTAATATGACCTAGACTAGCAATCACAGGTGAGCAATACAATGGAGATGCGAAAGAGTATAGATCAAAGAAGATAAACTTGAGGGAGTGAAATATTGGATGAGGAAGACATGTGGTGAAGTTGTTTGAGGTAAGAGAAGTGTAGGGCTAGTGGGAAATTATGGATGGAAAATATACGAAAATATTCTTTCTTACGACTAGAAATTTACAAAACACGTGCTACTTTTTTAATTGTTTGAAGGAGAAATGGGGTATGTGCAAGTTAGTATTAGAAAATTCCACTGATTTTTATTTTTGGGTGATTATAAAACAAATAATTTTAAGGGGTATTTTTTTGTGCTTACGGGACACTTTATAGATACAAATAAGTGAAGCGGAATTGATATCCAAAGTTGAGTCGATATAGTAGTTGAATTTTATAACCACAAAACATGGTTGGTCAGGTTATTTTGCACCATATTTATAAACCATTTCTTATGACATTCTCCATGTTTACAAAAGATAATAACATCCATAAGAGTTTTCCTTGTGAGTTTTTTAGTTGACATTGCTCCCTCAATATTGTAAATTGTTAAAACTCATTAAATTTGAAGCATTTTTATTTGTATCATTATTAGGAAAGGTTTTCACGACCACCACTGTTTTCTTAAATTATCCACTACTAGCAGTGGTATCACCAAGGTTTGAGCTCTAATCACTCTTTAGTTGGCACCAATTGGTGTAATGCGTGGAAAGGTAGGTCATTTGGTTTATATTGTAGAGTCCCCTTCACCACCTTCTATTAATAAAGAAAATTGCATATGTTCAAATTCCAAAATGTTCATATGATAGATATGTAAACTCTATGTTTAGGGTTCCTTCTATCATTGATCTCATGAACATTCACTATTAGGGTTTTTGTTTAGCTATTAAGGTAGTGATTAGGTTTTCCCTCATCAACGGTCCTGATGACATTATCTGTCATTGACCATTGACATAAAACCTTGTCAGTCCATTTCCATGACTCAACATTCAATTTCCCCTACGTACATTATATACAACCACTAAAAATCCTATTCAGAAATTCCTATCACTGTAATGAATTTTTGAGGCATTAAAATAAGAGGGGAACACTTTTGTACTCTTGGGACATCTTTTAAGGCTCTAGCTCATCTAGGGTTATAAATACGTAATTCTTCATTTTAAATATTATAATTTTGTTGATCGTTTTTAATATTTACCTGAGTTATTTGAATATTATAATTTCATTGATTGGTTTTAAAACTATAATTTGGTTTATTTATCTTGGTTCTTTGTATTAACAATATGAGCTTTTCATAGATTATTTCCTACTTTTCCCATTATAGAGGCATGAAATGAAAATGTCTCTATAATTGCTTATTAAAAAATAACATATAACAATAAAAATCCCAACACATATGATGGATTATATTTTTTGATGAAAAGATGAAATGTTTCAAATTTTTACAAAGTAAATTCATTTTTGCATCCCATATTCACAGGCCACGTTATGCATACCCGATAAAAATTGGGTCATCATTAGTGAAGGTGATGATAAAAATAACAAAGCTATATATGCATACTATACTATAAATTATAGCAAAGAGAAACCTTTTATGCGGAGATAAATAAAAGGAGACATAATCTGAATGGTGAACGAGATATTTTTGAAGGTCTTAAAAAAGATGAAACATATGAATCATGAACAAAGAGGATGAATCTAGATCAATTGAAATCAAACCAAAGGTAGACGCAAGCAAATCGTAAAGTGGGAGAACTGACAATGGGAAAAATTGAAATGAATAGAGATTGGTCTTCAAGGAAAAAAAGGTATCAAACCAAGGGTAAAGAAGATCAAATATTTTTTAACTGAGAAATTGTTGAAGCCTAAAATGATACCTTAAGGTGGTATTAAACATGTTGATTAAAAAAAAATACCTCTACCCATGTATCCTCTATAGAGAAACCCACATCAGTCGAATAAGGGTACTTTTTCATTTGATCTTAACTAATATGGTGGGTCATATGGTCTAGTGATGATTTTATCTATGAGAAAATCCTCTCTTATAGTCATCAGGTCAACGAATCTACAATTTGGGAGATACTAGTACACAAGGCTTCTAATTTTTATAGATTGTCCATAAATTCCTACACATTTATTTTTCTTTATTTCTCTTTAAAACCACCATTATCTATGAATTCAATGAGTATTGGACTAAGCTAAAAAAACTCTTCATAAAAAATCTCTCTGCCCCTTCCACATTGCAATCCACGGTGCTTGTAACCTCAAGTTTAGGGCAGTGGATTAAAGTTGTGATGTAATCATGTCTGTCAATTTAAAATGTATTGCCGCCTTAACTATTCACTAAGAAATGTGTATGTTTATGCCAATGCTATACATCAATGACTAAATGGATCAATTTCATTGAGCTATTTACCATCCATTATATTTAACCACCCCTTCTCTAGTTTATTAAATTTTGACAACTTTAATATTAAGATTAGGATCTCTATTTGTGGAAATGGATGATTTCTAAGGAAAATTTGAAGTGGAAAACCTCATGAAGAGGGATTGGGCCTCAGATGAATGAAAAACATTTAATAAATACTCAAACCACAATTGGCAATTGGGAGGAGTGTAGTAGTTAATAGTGAAGGCTTTATAGAAGAAATGTTTGAAATGAGAAACCCGACATCCTATCACATTATCTCTTTTGGATATAAATTAATTTGTTCGTTGGGAAAGTATTTAGGGATCACTTGCACAAAACATCAAGAGTGGGTTTCATTGATGTCTAAGAATTGTAATGGTATTTTTAGAATTTATTTTAAGAGGCTTTTATTGGTTCTACAAAACCTTCTAATTCAAAAGCAAACCATTCCATTTTTAGAAGCAAACCATTGAATGGATGTGGGCGTAGATATGGACGGTCATAATCACTATTAGATTTTGTAACCCACAACCCCCCTTATATTCTAATTTTGAACTCCTTCGTTTTAAACACTTTTAAAATTCATGAAACCATCGACTCTATATAAATTAGTCCAAATTATAATATTTTTAAGGACTGATTTAATTTTTCTATAGTGTAAAAGTAATGGGAAATATTACCAAGAATGTGTATGGGAATTAGAGTGGCTTGATGGAGGCAATTATGTTGTCAATTGTAAAATTAAATGTTCCATTGAATTGAAATTGGTGGAGGAGGAAAACAATAGAGGATATGGCTTGTTGATGTTGTTCATATGTGATTGCGCACAAGTTGGGAAATAATATGTTGAGAAGGGGCTGTTGTAAAGTGATATCCATGGAGCCATCTTATTTTTGTACAAAACATTGTAACATGTGTACATATAAGGTATTTTTGATTGCACATTGTGCAATAAGAAATGTATTCTTTGTCCATCAAGTCTACTTCACTTGTATGAACGCAATCGACACATAATTCTTGGAATGGAGAAAGGTAGATGCCTTTGGTATTAACAATCCTATTATCTATGTATGGAAAATAATTTATGGTTATTGTTATAAAAGGAACTAAACTATTTGATGCACAAAATTAAAGAGCATGAATAAACACCTCTGTGTTGGAATTTAAAAGAGATTGTAATTGTTCTTTTGTGCAAGCATCATTGAGAGGATCAATGAAAGAAGAAAGGCTTGCATGAAAAAGTATGTGACATGTAGTCATAAAATCATACACTTTAGACATTTATTTATCTCAGTTTCATACTACTATTTTAGAAGGTTCTTGAGTGAATAAAGTACTAATTAACCCCCATCTTTCAGCCACCTTGTTTTGTTTTGTTTTTTCATTACCGCCCCTTTTTAGCAACATGCCCAACCTGTTTTGGCCATTTCCAATCATTTTAAGCTCAGTTGGGGTGCCAAGACCACTACTGGGGCTCCCATGGGCACCCTAGTCCCACCATGGGGGTGCCCCGGTCCTTTTTGCACCTTCCCACCACTTTTGGGGCTCTTTCTATCCGTTTTGACATCTTTTTTTTTCTTGTGAACGTCCTTTTCAAGGTTAAAATTACAAACTTAGATCAAGAAAACCCTATAAATATAAATTTATGAGACCATAATGAGGGACCTAGCATCACTTACTACCATCACTCCATCTAGAGTTGCATCCATCTATTGTATTGGAGATCACTTGCATCCACATAGCTCCATCATCAAGGCTAAGACATCTACATGTCACACTTCATAGGGTGAGGGATTCTATTCTATTCCATGCACACATTCTATTACATTTTCTAAAAATAGTTATCACTCACTACTTCACAAAGTACAACTGACACAAGAGAAACCTAGGGCATGTTCACACACACTTGCACATAGAACTACATTGGGTCTAAGATGTAGTACATTGTGCAATTAGTAAGTCCACCATTGTGGCCGCTAAGGACAATCTGACCCCTTCATATGCATTATTCCTTTTTTAGGGTTTGATGTTTGTTTTGGGGTCTTGCAAGTCTTTTATTCAACTTGGAGTATTGGAGACATTCAACGCAGGACAACAATGTTGATGTGACACACAGCGAGGGTTTTAGACCACCTTCTGACCCTGTTAAAACTAGTTTGAAATATTTTTCATAGACTAGGGCCCCCAAATTACATACCAGAGCATTTGTATGTGCCCCAATCCTCTTCCAGGTGCCCCAGTTTAGAGAAATATCCAAAATCCACTCTTTTTAGGACTTTTGCATAGTCATTCGTGCTCCTGATTTTTCCAGGTACCTCTACGACACTCTCTGATAGGCATCTGTTATCAGTTGAGTTTTTTCCTCACTCTCTTTTGCACATTAGGGTTAGCATTTCCTTTTTCATAGTTGTTTAGTTTGTTTACATACTTCTTTACTGCATTTATTTACTCTATTTACAATTTTTCATAGCTTAGATTAACTATCTATATACTCCTTAGTTAGTCCATTTGTAGTTAATCATGACCCTTGTGGTCCTTGTCTATAAATTTTTTTAACAGAAAGACTGATAATGCTGTAGCAACAATGCTCTTTTGTATCATAAGGTATAGATGGAGGTAGAGGCCTCCTAACGGAACCTAAACAGGGAAGGATTACATGTTAATGAAGGTGAGATGAAATAGCAAAACTTATGTTAAATAGAGGAAAAGAAACTAGAACAGAAGAAAGAACCATAATAATTTACTGTTGTTATGCCATGTTCAGTGTCATAGTCCTTCACATAGATGCCATATTGGTCATTGGAGTGATGCATGGCTATAGCAATTGTCACAAAAGAACTAACTGAGTATGCAAGAGGTGAATGAACGAGAGCATGCATTTTTTGTAGGTGTTAGTCTTCTTGTTTCAAAAATAATTGGAATGGTTTCCATTTTGGTTTTAGAGCTGACCGCGATGCAACAATCTGCATCAGATATTTTGTATTTTTTTGTATATTTAATTAAAAAATTGGTGATGCATTAACCCAATCCTGAGATGACATGTCATGAAAATACATCAACAAATTTAATGTTAATGTTCATGGTAATTGTCATCTGTCCATTTTATCAACAAGGTGTACATGCAAAATTTTAATTTTTGAAGGAGAATCGTCTTTGGCATGAGTAAGTTCATAGACAAAAAGAACATCTCATTCGAAAACATTTCTTGGTTTCCATGAATAAAGTTGAAGTATTGTGAAGGGAATATTTGAATCAGTTCTTGTGTTGCAAAGTCAAATATAATTGATATTGAGAACAATGAAAGATGAAAAGGAATCAAATAAAACTATAGCTCATGTGAAAATTGTGTCATGAAATGTAAGAAAGTTAATAAGTTTTATCAAAGGATTCAAAAGTTACCGTTTGGAATCTTGGAGTGATGTTGCCTCGATTTATTCATTAGAATTATCATTGGTAGCTTTCGATTGTATGTCATGAAATTGTTCAGGTTCCATGGAGCAATTTTTCTTTTTTTACTTTTGGTGGAGTCCATATTCATAAAAAGCTAAAAACATATTCATAAAAAGCTAAAAACCTGCATAATTTAAAACCAATAATAATGTAATTGGGAAATTTTTTTAGAAAGGTCATAATTAAATAAATGTTATTTGAATAGGGAAAAAAATTGAAAACAAATAATCCTAACATTGGATGTTTTATCTGTCCTTTGTGAGGAGAAGATAAATAGGAGGATGATCACTCTCATACACATCTCTTATATGATTGAAAAATATATTGTCATGTCTGAGACTGCGTATTATGTTTAGTAGCAGATATGACCATATTAGATAAATGACAGTTTCTACATCGTATATAAAGAAATTTAGGTAAGAAGACCTCCATTTCATCTCAATGGTTTTCAAGTTGTAGAAATTATTTTTACAACACTAGAATAGTTTCAATACATGATACAACTATTTCATTATTACATCACTAATCGTTCAGTTTCTTGTAGGAACTATACATAAAATGGTGGCATCTTGTAACCTTGACGATCTTGTATAAGCACTTTGACGGTGAAAAATTAAATTTCACAATTTATAGTGGCAACAAAATGTTTACTTGTAAAAGATAGCCTCAAAGTATTAAATTTTACACTTCCCAAGGCATTCCACTGAAAAATGAGAATTTATTAAAATACAATTTCCTCTCTTTATTGCTGCAACTATACCACATGTTACAATGGCAGAGCCATTTTGAATTTGGTGTCACCAACATGCTATAAAGTGTGGACTAGAGTCCATGAAGGATATGACAGGAACCTTGAATCAAAAATAAGATCACATCTGAAGTAAAATAAGATCAGAGCTCGTGAAAGAGGTCAAAAACGCTCGCTAAGGCCGCCTATTTGCTCTTTGCTGGTCGATGTAGGGTTGAAACGGGTCAAAGGGATCAAACAGCTCGTGTTGATGGCTCGGCCCGATCTTTGTTTGCAGAGTCGATGCAAGACAGGGATGGGTCGAATCCCTGCGCCGCCATTTGCTGTTGTATCGTACAGAGCCTTATTCTTGTCAATATTTCCGTTTGATCTTTGGCTAAGGCCTTCCTGCGTGGGAGAAATTTCTGTTTCCGTTGCTGTTCCTACTGATTAAGGTGCCATTGCAGCCCTCAAATCCATTAAAATACCTCGTGCTTCGTGTAGATGTGGAAAAAATAAGATATTATTTGTTTTTTTATTATTGTGAGACCTTAGGCTTTGGTGTTTGTAAAAGGTTAGATTATTAAAGAAGAATTTATTAATGCACCGCAACTTTCAAACAAAATAGAGTTTAATTATGGATTTAGTATAGATTTCAAGAGGTTGAAACTATTATTTTATATATAATTAACTTATTTTTTAGTATGTTTATTGCACAAATGTTTTCTAAGGTTTTTAATTTGGAGTTTTAATACATAATATTGATTATTAATTATATTGTATGTGTTATAAATGTTTCATTGAATTTGATAAATGGTGTTAATCTAAGTTATATTATTATGTCAATATTGAAAAAATCATTCTCGAGAAAAGGGCTCAAAATTCCTCTCTCTTGGGGAGATGTTATAATTTTCTTATGGACTTCTCCAAGTAAATAAAAACTTCTTGTAAGGGATGAGTCATAGAAGTGAGAGTTGCAAACATTAAACACCTTAGATTGTTCGAACCGAAATAATATTTTATATTTCTGCTCCACTTTATCATCTCAACTTCGTTCACATTTGTCCCATAGGATGCCTTTGGTAGCCTCATGGACATTAAAATTCTTCTTATTCTTCTTCTTCTTCCTCACGTGAGTTCCCTTTGCATAATCTATTCTTGTCATGTACCGCCAGACACGTCATGGCTTCTCACAGCAACTATTAATCATCGTCATCCACGTCCTCTTTTGTATCAACATCCACGTAGTATCAAAATCCTCACATTCGGCATCCTTGTCTGTATCAACGTCCACATCAGTATCAAATTACCTATTTGACCTTCAACAGTTGGGATTCATTGTTTGACATGTGTATAAATTGACGTAAGGTAGATCAAGGGTGTGTGAGCTTAGGATCCCTCCTAAGTGACAACATGCGAAAAGAGGAACACGTCATGTTTAGAGATAAAGCAAGGGCATCTATCAGCAAGTATTTTATCAAAAAAATTCTTTACTTCAAATATTGTATGTGTTTGGTTGATCGGGTTGCAGTCTTGGTAGATCTCCTGTTCGGGAAAAATTCCCTTAACCTCCGTCAATTAAAACAATTCATACTATACCCACTCATGTCCCTAGTGCACACATGTTAATTAATTTATTAAATTAATTAATTACCTCACCTACAACCAACTCACCTATCCACCTCACCCAAAGACCCATTCACAGTCTATTAATTGACTAGGACTAATTATATACCAATCCTAACTAACTAAGACTTAGTCTAAACCTAGCATTAACTCCCACTACATCTCCTAGAAGAACTCATACTTATCTGGGAAAACTCTATCACTTGAGACCCGGATTAAGGATATCAATCACACCAAAAATAGAAAATATCAAGCTATTTTTGGCAAACCTAGACTTATCTACCTTAACCGACGTCGGTTATTCCTCAACTAACACCGGTCACCTAACTGCCATCAGTTAGGTTAAATATGTTTTCCTAACTCTTCCCCTGGGTTGGTTCTAGGATTGATTTATTACACAGGAATTTTGCATTCATATTCAGAATCACACAATTCAATAGACGATGAACCAGAGCATTCCAAGCCTTCACCAACACTCTGTTATCCAAAATAAGCCCTTGCTTATTTTTGGCTAACTTTCTTTCATTCCTTCCTTCCTTGTGCCTCAGTCAAATTTTTTTCACTTTCTCAGGCACTCAAAATTATCTAAAAATGGCTTGATTAGATAGAGAATTTTCTCACCTTTCCAGAAAGGTAAAGTTTTCCTTCTAACTCCTTGTATTTTGCAAGTTATGGCTCGACGGAGTTTTTTGAGAGAAATTTTTCCTGGGAAGGTCCGCAACCAATAGGAATTACCATGTGGTGGCTTAATGGCGGGTCAGCAGAGGTATGTTGGAAGATTCACCAAAGTGGTCGGAAGCACAAAAGAAAAATTTGGAGCGTATGCCCGTAGCGAATAGGAGGATGACACGTGGCGTGGAGCGGCGGGGGGCACGAAGTGATTTTGAATTTTTTTCCAAAATTCAAAAAAGTGTAGAATTGCCATTTGAACCTGCAGACCAATGGAAGTGTGCCACATGGCAGTGGAGCGGTAGGGCATGAAGCTTTTTGGAGAAATTTTCCCAAATTCAAAAAAAAAGAAATTTTTTTTAGGTTTCATCCTGCCGACCCGATTTTTTCCCCAGTTTCACCCTAAATCTTCAGAGGGGCATATCTTTCGATCCAGAGCTCTTAGTTTTTCTTGATTTTTGTGTCATTGGAAATATATTGAAGTCCTCTACATGATGGAATCTTCAATTTTGTTTTTTGGTGGAGTTTAGTGAGAGAAAAATGAGAAAAACACCTCTGGCATGGGGAAAAGAGTAGAACTGACATTCAACCACCATTTTTAATGCAGTATGGCTTCCATTCTTCTCCAGCATGGTTGAAAATCTTGGGGAATGAAATTTTAAGGGTACCCATGCTATTTTAATGGATTTGGTCAGTGGTTGAATCATTCATTTCATTTTTCCTGTGTTTCTCCTTCCTGAACTCGGGTTTTCATTGTTAAAAGCCATTTTTGGCTCATTTGTAAAGGGTTGGACATTTTTTTATGATCTACAGGCTCCCTCCTTCACCCTGGCAAGTGAATTTGTGGAATATCAGACCTCTTTTAGGACTACAACATGTTTTCTACCTCCTTGTTGTTGTAATGCACTGTATTTAAAAATGGAAATGACAATGCAAGCTCTGTGAATGAATTTTCAATCCTTTCTTGTGTTGTTTGCTCTATCCTAATCCTTCATTACAATTTTAGCAATTTGTGCATGATTTGTGTTGCATTTTTATAATCTATGTCAATCTTTAGAGAAATAGATGTTCACCACTCCTTTGGTGTATCACCTTGTTAGTTTAGTTTTATCTTCTTTTCTCTCTTCTATCCTTGTCTCCTTGGTAATAATTAGAGTAGGATTTTGAGTTAAACCTCTACAAATTTCATGTATACATCTGATCAGAGGAGTAGAGGAACCAACCTTTAATATGGAGAGTTTTTTTCCCATTTTTGCAAGTCCCACACTTGGGGAAAAGATTCAATGTTGTGCAATCACACTGGATGCCCATTATCAAACTAGCAAATCTGAGAAAACATCTAGGGGTGTTGTGATTTGCACTAATAGTTTTGGCACACCTGGTGGGACCTTAGAGGTCTTCATCTTCATTACAAAAAGTTGATGTGCATTTGTTGTAAGTTTCTTGCTTAAAAGAGCCTTGATTTGCACATCTGGCGACTCCAAAAAGATAAAATCAACTAGTTTCAGCAGTCCAAGTCTGAAGATTCATGAGAAGGATCCAAACAAGGTCAAGGGCTAGAGAAGAAGGGATTTTCTGAGTATCTACAATTATCCCCAGGAAGAAGAGAGAGGGGAAGAAGAATTCAAAGGTCTCCATCTCCACCAAACAAAACTCTATCAACTCCTCCACCTGGTAGACCTTTCACCCAATCAACAAGGGTTCTCAGGCCAATCAGAATGGCACAACACAACCCTTATGTCAACTTCACTGGAAGCAGCCCACTTGCTCTCAATGCACAAAATCCAGTTCTAGTTGCAGCATTGAAGAACATCCCATACTTTACTGGGGAAAATCAGACCACTCCTGGTGATCATGTCAAAGACATTGCTAATGTTTGTGCAATCCATGAGATTGTTGAGATGCAAATTGCTGTCAAATTGTTGGCATCTTCATTCAAAGGGAAAGCCTTGCAATGGTTTAGGAGCCTTGGGGTAGGCTCTATCCAAAATTGGAACTAGTTGTGTATAGCTCTCCATGAGCAGTTTGGAGAAAAGGGAGATAATTTGTCTCTATTGGAACAACTGACAACTATCAAGAGAGCTCCCAATGAGCAGCTAACAGACTTCAATTTCAGATTTCAAAGGACCTGGGATAGAATCCCAGTGATAGTAAGGCCAACAGCTGAAGGTGCTTTCTTATACTATCTCAAAGCTTTAAATTTTGATATTTCTATGTTAATCCAATCCATGGGAGGTGTAAATATACCTACAGCTTATAGCATTGCCATTAGGGCTGAGAATTGTTTGATCCAAGCTGGTAAACTGGCTCCTAGGCCTCCCATGCCCTTATATCCAAACTTGGAAAGCCCAAGAACTAGTCAAGCACCTACTTTAGCTCCTATTCCCACTCCTAGAAATCAGAGTTCAAATGAAACTTCTACTTCATCCTCTAGTGCCTCAAATGAACTTCAAGAAGTCATGAAACAATTACAAAATTTAGGCAATGAGCTGGTTACACTCAAGAGGCAAGCAAGCCCAAAGTTTTAGACCTTCTTATCAGTCTCAAACCAATCCTAATAGGCAACCATATCAGCCTAATAGGCCACCCAATCCAGTTGCAAATCAAAATCAAGTAAGGCCTCCTGCCAATAGACCATTTCAGCCCTATAACCCCAATGCTGCATCTACCTCTAAAGCCTTAGTGCCAGTGCAAAATAATATAGCTCAAGAGTATGATTGGTGTTTCCCATGCAATGAACCTCACAACCAGTCTATGTGCTTCAATGGTGCTTTGAACCAAGCTTTGATGGTGACAACAACTGGCATAGAGAGTGAGGTGAGTCAAGAAACAAACCAACAACAAGGAACATCTCAGCAAAATACAACTCCAAATGAGACTACACTTGTGAATTGGTAGGCTGAAGATTTTTGTGGTATGAATCAAACAATTTCTCAGAATGTAGTAGCTAACACATGGTCAAAGAAGAGGAATATTGGTGAAGGGAAGTCATTAGCTCTAGGTGATCCACAACCTTCCATCACTCCACAAAGTGTTGGCAAGCAAAATGTAGTTCCAAATGTGCAAGGACAGCCCAAGCCACCTTCTAGACCAGCTCAAATGCCAGCTGTTGCAGCCCATGTACAAGAAAAGAATGTGCAGGCTAAGGGGTAGCAAAGAGATGTTTCATCCCCATTTAACATCATTGAACAAATGAGGAAGACAAATGTGAATATATCTATGTGGGAATCACTATCCATCCCAGGCCAAAGGGATCTACTACAAGCTGCCATGAAGAATTGGTCAACTTCAAATCAGCAAGCTCATATGCAAGAGAAGGTACTCACAAATGCTACTCAGCTTGAGGGGAAGCTTGGAGGACAACAAGGTAAAGTTTTGAAGCCCCCTCCATTCTATGTTTCATTGATCATTGGGGATAAACTAGTACACAATTGTATGATTGATTATGGGGCAAGTAGTTCTGTGATGCCCAAGAAAATAGCTGATCAGCTAGGCCTCCAATATGAAGTCATATCCAAAGGGGTGGTGCAACTAGATGGGACAGTAGTAACAACAGTAGGGGTAATTAAATATTTGAGCCTCACTTTGCATGCATGCCCCAATGTCACTATTTTGCAAGATGTGTCAGTGATAGATTTACCACCACTTTTTGCCCTATGTTTGTCAAGGGATTTCACAGCTAGAATTAGAGGCTATTTATCTACTGATTGGTCACACATGTTGTTTTGGACTAGATATGGAACTAAGGCCACAATCAAGTCTGAACCTATTGCAAACTTTCACATTGAGCCTCATACTCCAAGCCCAATCAATGCCAACTGTTCAACATTTGATCAAGAGGATTATCCAGGCACAGATGAAGCTGACACCAAAGTTGGAAGCATCCCAGATTTGACTCTTGATGAATGGGAAAGAAAGGTACATGATTTTGATCCCTACAAGGAAATAGAGGAATCTGAACTAGGATTTTATTGCATGCATGAAGAAAATCAGCCTATTCCTAGCATCACCAAGCCAGACCATAAAGATGACAATGAGGTATGGCAGTTGTTCTTTGATGGATCAAGAAGTAGACAAGGTGCAAGGGGGAGCTATGCTTGTTTCACCTCAAGGAATTAAGTATTATTCAGGTTTTAGATTTCATTTTGCATGTTCTAACAACACTGCTGAATATGAAGCTTTGATACAAGGATTGCATTGGTCAAGAAAGAGAGGTATCAAAAACTTACAAGTCTTTGGTGACAGTGAGCTGATTGTTAATCAAGTTAAAGGACAACATGCTGCCAAAAATGATCTGCTCAAGTGTTATAAGAATAGGGTGTGGGACCTCATTGAGGATTTTGAAGGCTTTGGCATCAACTCCATCCCTAGGAAAGAAAACCAAGTTGCTGATAGACTTGCAGTAGTTGGAGAAACCTTTGATGTTGTGGAAAGTATCAAGGAAGATAAAGTGCAGCCAAACATTCATGTGATTGTAAGGCCATCAGTGCCAGACAATAATGTAAGTTGGAAAGTGTTTGAAAGTGACCAACAAATCATCAATTTCTTGCAAGAAGAAGCTGAGTTCTCAGCCAAAAATCAGGAAAAGTTAGAACAACAGTATGGTGATCAAGTGGTACAGCTGAGAACCAACAAACTACCAAAAGGACTTGTCACTTTGGAGTCCATCTTTAATCCTAATGATCAATTTAGGAAGGAGAAAGCAAACATCCAAGTCAAGGGAGAAGATTCAGTGCCCATCTCAGTGGGAGAAGGAAAATCACTTCAAATTGGTAAAGTGGACAACCAAGCAAGAAAGGTATGAGTTCATGCAACTTTACCAAGAGTTCCTGGATATATTTTCTTGGAGCTATGAAGACTTGAGGGGTTTCAATCCCAAGCTAGCTCAACACACAATTGAATTAGATCCAAGTGCTAAACCCATCAGGAAAAAACAAAGACCGGTCAATCCACACATGGAGCCTCTCATGAAGAAGGAATTGAATAAGTTAATAGAGGAAAGTATCATATTTCCCATCAAGCATTCAAGATGGGTTGCAAACTTGGTTCCAGTTAGAAAGAAGAGTGGAGAAATCAGATTGTGTGTAGACTTTAGAGATTTGAATAGAGCATCCCTCAAGGATCATTACCCACTTCCTTCTATGGAGCAGATTTTGCAAGTTGTTGCTGGCTCTGAGAGGTTTTCATTGCTAGATGGTTATTCAGGGTATAATCAGATCATGGTAAAGGAGGATGATCAGTTCAAAACAACCTTCACCACCAAATGGGGAACCTATGCATATAGGAAAATGCCATTTGGGCTGTCTAACGCCGGAGCTACCTTCCAAAGGGAAATGGATATGGCGTTCAAGGGATTGATCAACAAAATAGTGCTGATATACCTAGATGACATTACTGTATTTTCTAAAAGTGCAACAGATCATCTCTTTCATTTGAGACAAGTGTTCCAAAGATGTAGAAGATTTGGGGTATCCTTGAATCCCAAAAAATGTATTTTCCTAGCTCATGAAGGAAAGCTCCTAGGCCACATTGTTTCCAAAGAGGGATTAGCAATTGATCCAGAGAGGGTTGAAGAAATAAAAGCACTGCCATTACCAAGTCACAAGAAGGCCCTTCAAAGTTTCTTGGGAAGAATCAATTTTGTTCGAAGGTTTGTTCCAGACTTTGTAGCCCTTATCAAGCCAATAACTATGATGTTGAAGAAAAGTATGGCTTTCAAATGGATAGCTGAAGGTAAGGAAAGTTTTGAGGCAATCAAAGAGGCTATCTCACAAGCTCCAACTCTCATTAACCATATTTCTCTAAGGATTTTATCCTTTATGCATTTGGAGGTGATGATACAATTTCTGCAATTTTAGTACAGCAGAACAAAGAAAATGTAGAGCAGCCAATTTGCCTTCTTTAGCCAAAGCTTGGAGGACTATGAGGTGAGGTATTCCTTCATTGAGAAGCATGTTCTTGCAGTGATTAGGAGCTTGAAGAAATTTAAGCATCTAGTTTCAAACAACAAGGTTCAACTGTTGGTTTCTCATGTGGGAGTTAAGGACTTCCTCCTCAACAAAGACCTAAATGAAAAATGTGCAGGGTGGATTACTCGTGTCATGGAGTATGACATTGAGATCAAAGTCACCAAGCTGGTCCATGAGGAAAGGGATTGTGTGAGCAGCTGGTCTTGAGCAAATCAATGGAAGCAAGCAATGGGAAGGATGTTGTTTTGGCATTGTAAGACAACCAAGAACAAAGAGGTGTTCAAGAAGAGAATGGTGGTATGCTCACTCCTTGCTAGACCCAAGACATAATGCACTTCTTACAAATAGGCCTATGCCCTCCAGAGATGAACAAAACCAAGAGAAGACACTTCAGATTGCAGGCTATCCCATATGCACTTGTTGATGGTGTCTTGTTCAAAAAGGATATAAATGGAGTGCTGCTGAGATGCATTGGGACAAATCAAATTAAGAGAATGTTAGAAGAGTTCCATGGTGGATCAGCTGGGGGTCATTTTTCTCCAAGAGTGACAGCCCTCAAGATTATGAAGGCTGGTTATTATTGGCCCAAGGTGTTTAGTGATTGTTATGCATGGATCAAGAGGTGCAAAAATTGTGCATTCTTCATAGGAAAGGAAAGATTAGCAGCCCTTCCATTGCACCCAATTTCAGTTGACCAAGTCATTCATGCAATGGGGTTTGGACTTCATTGGAGTCATTAACCCAAACTCAAGCCAAGGACACAAGTGGATTCTAACAACAACAGACTACTTCACCAAATGGACTGAGGCGGTGGCACTCAAAGAGGAAAATGAATCTAGCATTCTAGACTTCTATGAGGGGATAGTAACCAGATTTGGTATACCTGCCACTATAATATCAGATAATGCTTTGGCATTCATAGGATCAAAGGTAACTGAATGGGCTATTAAAAATGGGATTTATCTGAGCACTTCATCAAATTATTACCCTCAAGGTAATGGCCAAGCTGAGTCTACCAACAAGAACCTATTAAGGATCATCAAGAGGACTCTTGATGAAAATCAGAGGACTTGGCATACTAAACTTAAATTAGCCTTATGGGCTGATAGGATAACTCCCAAGAGATCCACCGGTAACTCTCCATTCAGACTTGTTTATGGAAGAGAGGTAATTTTTCCTATGTCACTTGAGTTGCCAACGTTGGAACTCATGAAGCAATTAGAATTGTTGGAGTTTGAACCCATGGAGGTTAGATATGCAGAATTGATGGAACTCCAAGAAATCAGAGAGCATGCAGCCCAAACAATGGAGAAGGACCAAGCCTTGATCAAGAGAACCTTTGATAGGAAAGCTAAGGCTAGAACCTTCCAAGTTGGAGATTTAGTGTTGAAATGGGATGCAGACCGAGAAAATCCAGGAAGGCATTCAAAGTTTGATGCCATTTGGAGTGGCCCCTACATGGTCACAAAATGTAAGAACAACAATGCCTTCTAATTATCTACATTGGATGGTGAAGAACTGTAGATTCCAGTTAATGGAATCCATTTAAAGCATTGCTACTAGAAGGGAAACTCCTCACCTTGTACATATTAGCTTAATATTTTCATTCCTCCAAGTGCTTGTGCACATTGTTTTGTTGTAGCTTAGTTTTACATTTCCCTAAGTGCTTTGGCACAAGCTTTTTGTCCCAAGGATGCATCTTTGCAGGCCATGTTCCAGATCAAGTGATGTTCTACTCTCACAATCTTCTTTCTAGAAGTTTTCTAATGAGTTGAGAGTACCAAGCAGTTAAGTTGATGATTCCATTGCCCAATGGATTGCTTCAGGTAGCTGGTCACTTCATCCAGTAGGCAGATGACCCCTCTAAGTCACCAAAATTGTTATCCAAAATAAGCCCTTGCTTATTTTGACTAACTTTCTTTCATTCCTTCCTTCCTTATTGTCTCAGTCAATTTTTTTTACTTTTTAGGCACTCAAAATTATTCTAGAAATGGCTTTATCAGATAGAGAATTTTCTCACCTTCCAGAAAAGGTAAAATTTTCCTTCTAACTCCTTGTATTTTGCAAGTTATGGCTCGGTAGAGTTTTTGAGGGAAATTTTCCCTGGGAAGGTCTGCAACCAATAGGAATGTGCCACATGGCGGTGGAATGGCCGGTCAATGGAGGTAAGTTGGAATATTTTCCAAAGTGGTCGGAAGTGCAAAGGAAAAATTTGGAGTGCATGCCTGCAAAACGAATAGGAGGATGACACGTGGCGCGGAGCAGTGGGGGCATAGAGCGATTTTGAATTTTTTTCCAAAATTCAAAAAAGCGTAGAATGGCCATTTGAACCTGTGGAATAATGGAAGTG